>CM057847.1:110983285-110998566 GCA_030068395.1 Apalone spinifera
GGGGGGGGGGAGACCAAAGTTGTTGAGCAGGAAAAAAAAGGACTCCAAGGACTTATTAAACAAAACAAAACAAAATTAAACAGCATTAAAACAGCATGTCCCCTTTAAGAGTGAGTGCAGGGATAGGAACAGGAGAGCGGTTGAGCACTAAGACCCAGGGGAAGCATTCCACAGGGTGGAAGAAGGAGCACCCTGACATCAGCACCCCTCCTTTCCCTTCTCTGCTGTGTACCACAAGCAGAGGCTCCCAGGGGGCAGGGTGAAGCTCCCAGGCTAAGGGCAGAAGTTGCACAGTGGGGGAAGGGCAGCTAAAGTACCAGAACTTGGTAGCCTCTTAGCCAAACCAATCAGGATCACCTGTCAGAGGCTCCAAGATCTACCAGTAGATCCTGATCTACTGGTTGGTGACCACTGAGTTAGGGGGTCTCTGCATACATAGTGAGCATAGTACCACTTTTCCCACACTGACCTCTGTGTAACTCCCCATATGAAGCCAGTGTGTGTGTTGAAGGTGGGAACTGAATTTCATCCAGTAAGAATAAAACCTTTGCAGTGTTCTACCATTTCCCATTCATAACTTTCTGTATTACAGAAACAAGATACATGAGGTAATATTGAACCAGCTTATATTGATGAGAGAGACACGTGAGTTGGTCCAATAAAAGATTGGACCACTCACTTTGGTCCCAGGATGTTAGAGAGACTACACAGCTACAGCAACCCTGTATTAGAAACACAGTCTAAGCAGATTAATGCTGCCCTACATCTCTGGATTGTATGTTGCATAAAGACTCAAACAAGCTACAGTTCATTAAGAATACATCAAAGCAAATATAGTGACTTTCAGGTTTTTATTTTCCCACTGAATGCAAGTGGAATGTTTTCCTTGACTGTACAAACAAACTTAATGTGAAACGTTTTCATGATATACTTTCCAAAACATTTTCAATTACTATTTAAAATATTCTCCTCCTTCCATTCTTTTTAACTTCAAAAATCCCTCCACTTTCCTTAGAAGTTATTGTTGCTCCTACCTCTGTTCAGGAATTTCAAGTAATTCCATTTGAGCTAAGTCAATTTTGTCCCTATATTAACAACACTGGTGCTATAAAACCATCTGCAATTTTCCCATTATAATGCGAGTGCCTCCTTTGTAATGTTCTGCCTCTGCTGGGCCAATGTGTACACGAGGAACAGATGTGACATGGCCATGGGAAAAGACTTTGGAGTAAGTATTGGACAAACTAGGAAACAAAAGAGGAAATGTATGCAACATCTGTATATCCTTTCATGAGCAGTTTTGGTGTCCTAATGTACTCTTGTTTCATTTGCACTGTATAAATATTACCTTGTCCACATTCATGCCGTATTTCCTATTGAATTTTCTGATAATCAGTGACTTCTTGTTTCTGTAAAATCAAACAGTGAGTCATGAACAACAATTTGTAACAGAAATAATTCTTTCTACATAGATCCTTTTTGATGAATACCAAGGCATCCTCAGAATAGTGTAAACTCAAAAAATAATTAATAGATGTTTTAAAGTGAAGCTCAATAAAACTATGTAGCATATTGTTTGGGGAGAATTTTTATCCTTCTCGATCAGCTATAATAAATTTCACAGGGATTTAAAATTCCTATAGTGACATTAGTCTCCTCACATGCAAACATTTACCTCAGCCATTGTCACCTGCCCATTTTTTTTATTTAAAACATGCTGCTTTTTCTCAACTAATAAGTTGGTACCAGCAATTTATGGCTACTTGGACAACTCACCTCTATTTCAGGAAGCAAGGAAGTTATAAGAAAAATCAGTAACCAAATGCAGATTTATTTAAGAATTTGTTCTGACCATATTACTAATTAAAAAACTATAAAATACAATCCTTTCTGATATTTCAGAGAATGTAAAGATGGTGGCATTTAGGGTGTTTGTTTTATATTGTATTAATAAAATATTTAAAAGAGTTGGGACCTAATCCAAAGCCTGTTCAAGTCCTTGGGAGTCTTTCCACTGATTTCAATGGACTTTGGATTAGGCCCATTTGTGCGGGGGCAGCGGGTCAGATAATAACAGCTGTAGTTCCTTTCAGGGTTACGGCAGCAAAAAGCCAATGAAATATTGGGTCTTTTGTATAGAGACATAATAGAAATAGAAGGGGCTAGTTTCTCTCTCTAGGATGCTGGTGAGAGCACACATGAACATCAGTATTCAGCACTGGGTTGTAATTGGATGAAATTAAGAAGGAAAAATTTAGAGTATTAGGAGAAACTTTCTGAGAGAGAAATCTGTTTCCAAATAATTTCCAAAAGACGTGGTGAAAGTTTCATCACTTCATATTAAAATCAAGACTGGACAACTTACTAGTACCTGTACTAAGTGAAACAATGCTACATTAGCAGGGGAATGGACTAGATGACAAAATAAATCTTTTAAATCTCTTATTTCTCTGACTGGGTATTGGCAAATGCACTACTGATGGGTGGTCAAATACAGGAAATTTCTATTTGCTCTGCTGTTTGGCAATCACTGATGAGCTAAGCCCTTCTGTCTATGTTTAGTCCCATTCAACTCTTTGAACTACCCATACATACTCCAGTGCTTCAGTCCTCTTGAACATGCTACTCTTACATGACTTTGGCAGGAGTTATATGAGTAAATACTGTAGGACTGTGACTGGGAGCATGTTAGGGATAGATGAACACAGAACTTTCATTATTGGCTACAGATAGAAGGAATTCCAGTGTTCTTTTAGACTGGTCACAGAGAATCAGCCCATTCTGTTGCTCTAGATTATCTACTAATCCTAAATTCAGACTTTATTTCATTAGATAGCTAGTTCAGATTTCAAATAAAATCATCCACTCGGTCATAGTGCGTGCGTGCGTGCGCGCGCATAATAGCTTTGTATACAGCTTTTGCATCTTTTCCATGTGGTGAATGTTTATTTCTTGTAACTCAGGCTTTAGTATGCAGTACAAAGAACAGAGGAAATCTCAAAAAAAATCAACACTCCAATGCCACCCCTGAAATCCCAAATCCAACCATTACATATTTATTGTGTTATAAAGACTGTGGCTAAAAAGCAAAAACAAGACTCTCTGACAGAATGGCTTTCAGCAGCAGAAGCAAATTAATTCATGCTAGCTTGAAAATATTTGCATGAAAAAAAATTGTGCACGTTCGCACATGCAAACTGTTTATTCAGCAGTAGTTTCCTTCCCCTGGAGCTCAGCAATTCTGATCTATCATGGTGTCCTATTATACTCAGTCCAATAAGCCAGGGATTGCAGTCCCAGGAAAGATAGGTCAGCAGCTCAGAACCATATAAACAATGATCTCTTCAGAAGTCAGACAAACAAGAAACTGAGATAGCAAAGCACCACCGCATATAATTTTTAGATTGTCATAAGGAGTTAGTTTTATCTCTACTACTAAAGATTTTTAAAAAGAAATAGTGTAAAATACACTTGCATCAGGTCCACAATTTATTATTAAAATAAATTATATAGGTTTTGTTTTTAATATTTTAATTTATGCTATGTTTTGCATTTGGAATTGTTTGTGTGAAAAGCTGGTTAACAAATGTCAATTCCATTTTATAGAACATGCTTAGATTTAAGGCTTATAGAAATACAAGAATTACCCCTTTAGCTTATCATTTAATACCTGACACAATTTCAGAACATTACATGCTGGAGTAATGTTGATTAATAACCTCATATCCTTCTGGACAAGTAATTTATCACCTGTCTTCATCTCTTAAAGCACTTAATATAAAGTCTATTTCATGCTGCACTTTGAGAAAGCTGGTAAGAAAGATCAAAGATGACAGAAAATTAATTCCGCATTTTGGTTTGGTGCCACATATGTTGGCAACAGCTCAAATAAATATAAAAGCAATTATATAAGGCAAACATTTCATAATGACTTAGTTGCATCTGATGATCAAATTAAAATATTCAAAAATAATGTATAAGGTTGGGAAAGACTACTTTAAGTGTTTTAAAAGCAATCAAATGAGGCCTGCTTTGTGAGGACTATAATTATTAATGTTGTGCGAAACATTGTGGTCTCATGGACTTCTAGCCTAGCTTCTGAGATGCACAAGTCATTTAACATTGGTATCTCATTATCCTCTGTTAGGATTGACTTACCTACTGCACAGTGATGTTTGGGGTTAATTGTTGTGTTCCAGATCACCAAAGGGACTTAGTCATTATGATGCTCAGAGTTACAATGCCTAACTTTTAGTTAGCTAGGAAACCACTGAAACAACAATGAACTTCACAAAGTCTTGTTAGGCACCTAAGCTCCCTATACAATGCCTGGGTGAGAGAGAGATACATAGGAATGGGATCTATAAAAGCCAGCAAACTAGGCAGGGAGCCTAATGAGAGATGCATAGAAGGATCTGGCCTATGTCTTACAAAGTTAGGCAGCCACACATGGGTGCAGGGAGGCTTGTATCTTTGCAGTTGGGAATCCTTCCCCTGGAGCCCTGCAGTTTAAATGCCTAAATCATTTATTTTGAGAATGAGCTAGGTGTGTGTCTCACTGCACACAGACCAATTAGAGTAGCAGGTGGCAGCAGTGATGACCGTATAGCTTTTAATCCAGTGGTTAGAGCACTCACCTAGGATGTGGTTGCTTTCCCCCATTCTTCCTAGGGTGTGAAAGGGTGTGAATTGGGGTCACCCACCTCTTGGGAGAGTGCTCTAATTGTTGAGCTCTGGGATATTCTGATATGAGCTCACTTAGGAAAGATCTACTCTGGGGGCAATATTGATTTAAGGAAAGCAACTCCAGCTATGTGAATAGTATAGCTGGAGCTGACATACCTTAGATGGAGTTGCTGCAGGGGGTCTACAGGAGAAACTCTCCCATCAACTCCCCTTATGCTTCTTGTTCCGATTGAGTACCAGACTTGATGCCAAATCAATCCCCGGGATCAGTTGCCACAGCACTGATCTCCCAGTAAGTGTAGATCTGCCCTCAGTGTATCCTGCAGAAGTTGTGCCACTATGTATACATGCTTAGCCTTTGGAACAGACTGAGAATGATTCTATAGTAGTCTCATGGACTTGTCACATGAATGGGAGATGGGAGACCTAAGGGCTCATCCCCTGGCTCCAAGGACTATTTAATCATTTAGCCCAGGTGGAATAGCTGCAGTAGGAAAGAGTAAGGAAGCTCATATCTGAATAGTCCATAGCCTAGTTCGTGCACTCTCCTGAAAAATGTAGGAAAGACCTGTTCAAATCCTTTCTCACCTAAGGCACAGAGGGGAATTGAACCTTGGCCTCCTGGGTAAGTGCTTTAATCACTGGACTAAGCATAATAAGTGTGGGAAGCTCTGCTTTCACCTCCTCCTCCAGCTGGATTTTGTATGGGGCTCAGTTCTGTAAATGAGCTCAGAGCATATCCATGGATTGGGCTCCACAGGCAAGATAGGTACTCCTCTGTCTTTCTTCCCCGTTCATAGATTGTGCTGAGACTTAGACCATTGCACTTAGAGTGAGCCAGTTGTGCGCATGCCCAGAAGCAGAAACAGGTGTCTAGGGAACTTTTACCTTTACCTGAAGATTTAGGTACAGGTAAATTTAGGTGGCTAGAGGATTAGGTGGCTGCCAAGCTGGGGTTTTGTGGATTGTTGTGGATCGTAAAACCAGGGACTTAAGTGCCTAAATCTGTAGTTTAGGTGTCTGAGTAGCTTTCTGGATCTGGAAATCTGTCCATAGTACTTTTGAAATAGAACATGAGTATTAAGTATTAATGTTCAAAGTTAGCTGCAAGCTCACAAAACCCAGTGATGTTTAATGGGTGAAGATAGTTTGCAGTGAAATACTATTCTACTTGGGCAGAATTTAAAAAGACAGTTAAATATGTTTGGTAAAGTGAGTTTTCTGCAGTCTCATCGCTGCTGAGTATCTAGGTATGAGTCTGTAAATACATGCTCTAATACATCATGAATTGCTCTTTCAGTCAGATTTTAGCTACGATGCCACCAGCTGCTGTTAGTAACATTAATAAATATTTGTATGATAATCATCAATGGTGGATTTTGGCTTTGTGGGAAGACTGGCAGCGATAGACACCAATGAGACTATCAGTTTAAACCCAACTAATCTGTAATGATGGTAAAAGGAAGTAGAGAAAAGATACTCACTAGGTGATGAGTCATTGAATTATTTCATTCAAGCATTGGCTGCCGGGGTGGGAGTTCAGTAAATTTCTTACATGGTCAGGTTAGTGGTATCCAACATTTTAAAATGTAGATCACACAGACTGAAGTTCTTGGCTGAAACTGCATCAGAGCATCAGTCTGTATCAGAGTTTTTGTTCTCATTTGCTGGCACATTGTAGAGGCATGCGCCTCATACCAGTCTCTTGTGGCTCTCTGCCCATTCTTCTTTGAGTGCTGGTCTAATAGATTTTTCATCAGTGAGGATTCCCATCTTGGATCTTCTTTATCGTCCAGGAGAACAGGAAATGCCTGACCTGTTGCTCACAAGCTGCTCAGGGTTACAACTCCAGAAGAGGTGTCGTCTTAATCCAGTAGTCAGACCTGTTGAAATACACCTTCTTTCCCTACTATCTTGTATCCTTTGGAAGATCAAACTGGACAAGGAAACACATTTACCATGCAGTGTGCCCCAAATCAAGCCTCAGCTGAGGAGGGTTCCCTTGGTTCAGTGATTCTGCGAATTGTGGTGAAGAGCATTTCCTCAAACCTGCTTCCTCACTGATTGGGAGTTACCCACAGTGAGTACCAATAGGAACCAACACTCCAAGAAGAAAGGAAGCAGTAGCCATTGGAAACAGTAGCAGATAGTACCTTATAGTAGCTACTGGAATTCTTTGAAATGTGTGATACCTGTGGGTATTCATGTCTTGCCCTCCTTCCCCTCGGCTCAGATGCTCTTCAGCTTTGGGTAAAATAGGAACTGGAGAGGTGGTTGGTCCATGTTGCTCCTTATGCCCCTACTAGGAACATGAAAAATGAAGGGTACAGATGTGGGCCAACAGATACTGTTATTGAAGAATATCTGGTCCTGGGTGTCATGCTGTCTAGAAGGGCTCACAATTGTGAGGGTAGGGAAGCCTGTCAGAAAACAAAGGTAAACACCCCAAACTGGTGGTATTAGATTCCACCAAGCCAGTGAGAAATGTGAATCCTGGATTGTTATATCATTATTACCATGGAGTCACAGACTGTGCCCTTAGATTATTGAGCCTGTCTTTCCACCCAGACAAGCTGTGTTGTGTGATAAAAGGTCACTCAAACCTAAAATCACACCATGTCAGGCTTTTCCCAGTCCCAAGAGCCCAGTTACTTACCCCAGATCAATTGTTACTTTGGACCTTATACCAAAGACAACACTGGCAGCCAGTTCTATAATAAACTAATTATAGGTTTAATTAAAAAAAAAACAAATAGTCTAGCAAAGACTAACAGAACATGTAGATGGTATCATGAGCTTTAGTGGATACAACCCACAAAATGATAGGTTTATTAGCTAAGAAAAAAGCATGAGAGTTATTGAAAGGCTAAAGCAGGTAAAATATATTAACAGGTAAGTCTCAGTTTGCAATTCCAAATGATGGCAGTGATGTATTAAACTGCTGATCTCACAAGTCTTTTCAGGGTACCCAGCGATCACTGCAGGATTTCAGCTTTGCATCTCATGCACTGCTCTGTGTGAGTCCAGACAGACAGGGAGGACCGCTCATTTCTTGAATCCATATTTATAGCTCCTTTACACAGAAAACAAGCTGTGACAGTGTCTTTACCCAAAATGGACTTTTCCTTTGATGTCAGAGAGTAAGGAATGCTTTTTGAAGCTAGCTCTCTTTTTCATTTGCATTCCCCAAGGCTTCATTCACTTTATTTAAGGCTTTATTTACTTACAGGAATACACGCAATGTAAATTTTTGTTATTGAATTATACAAGACCAGAGAAGTGAGAAAGCTGCAAGCATAATGACCCATTAGTTTTCATGAAGTTTAGACACCTAATATGCTCTTCTAAATTCAACAATTACTCTGATCTGCCCTAATAGCAAGTAAATTGGCCTTTGGCCCTGGATTTACCAAATTATACTAGTGACACACTGGGTGCATAGAACTCATGCACACCCCACAATAATGCCCATAGGGACCACACTTTAAGGTAATGTATTCACTATCTGTAGCTCTCCCTTTTGTCCATTACTATGTTGCAAGGATCCCTGGTCTCCAATGCCTCCTGCAGGCCTTCTGTAGCTCAACCCTATGTTCAAGTGACATAAAATTTAGTCCCTTTCTGGAGTAACAGGATTGATGTGAAAGTTCTCAAAATGTCCCAACGCAAAAGACCTCCCTCTTGGCTATTCCTCAACCTGTTCTTTGAGGTCAGTCTTCAGCCACAGCTGAACTCAATATTTCTTCTGTTAGGCTTGAGTGACCCTTCCTCAGGGTCCGTCCTCTACCCTGAGTTGCAGCTGTCTTCTAATGTGTGAGGGGAATAAGCCCCAGCATGCACACATATTAAAGAACTACAGTTGATGTAAGGTAAATAATTTTCCTTTTTCCCTTTTTAGTAAAGCAATTATTTCAGCTTTGCACTGAGTCTGTTTAAACAACAAAGAAAAATGTGTGAGGCACTTCGTAGAACAAATGGACATCACATGGACCTTTCCCCGGGATGGGAACAGGTGGTGAGGAGCAGGCTCCTATGGCTGAGGAGAAACCACCAACTCCAAAGGCTAGGAAACTCCTGGCTACTGTTCCCAAGAGGAGGAGGCATAAGGTCAGGGACTCCCTTCTCAGAGGGATGGAAATCCATCTGACAACTTGACCTGGTGCCCTGGGAAGTGTGCTGCCTGCCTGAAGCCCACATCTGAGGCATTACAGAAAGGTTTCCATGGCTCATCCATCCCTCTGATCTCTACCTCATGCTGCTGATCCATGTTGGCACTAATGTTACTGCCAGTTACGACCATGAAGAGATCAGCAGAGACTACTGGGCTTTGGGGGTATGTCTCAGTGGAATTAAAAATTCACAGTTGCCCCATGTCAACTGACTCCAGCTCCCGGGACTTCGACTATGGAATTGTTTAGTTGTGGAGTAGACTTCAGAGCTTGGGCTGGAGCCTGGGTTGGAGGTTTCAGACCCTGGACTCCTGGCTAAGCCCATAATTCTGAGCCTCACAAGCATGTCATAGGCCAGCCCTGGATGTCTAATTGCATTGTTGACATACCCTGAGAGCAAGGGTGAAGGTATTGGAGGGGCAGATTGTGTATTCTCTCTCCCCCCCCCCATTTTTTGGCAGTTGAGGTTAATGGACCAGGCAGGGACAAGTGCATTTTGGAGATTAATGCATAGCTGCACATATGGTGTCAGTCGGAAGTCTTTGGCTTCATTTACCATAAGATGCTGTTCTGTGAAGGAGAACTGCTGGGAGGAGATAGAGTCCACATAACCAGGAAGGGGAAGAACATCTTTGTGCATCAACTTACTAGCTTAGTGAGGAGGGCTTTGAACTAAGATCAAAGGGGGCAGGTGACAAAGCCTAAAGGTAAGTGTAAACAAAGGTGACTTTAGTAGAGGGCTAAATTTTATGGTCAAGGACATTACAAATTACTATAAGTTCATAGAAGTAACGAGTGAAATCAGTGGGGGATGCTGCTAAACATCTTGAATGTGTGTGCAGATGCAAGGAGTGTGGGGAACATAACCAGAAAGTACTGGAAATGTTCCTACATAAGCTAACCTATATCTTAATTGTCATTACAGAGACTTAGTGGGATAACTCATGACTGAATATTAATACAGAGGTATATAGCTTTTTCAGGAGGTCCAGACAGTGAGAGGCAAACCAACTGAAAGTTTGGGTAAAATTAAAAGGTGTGGGGGAGGGAGGAAAGGTGATGACATGGCAGAAGTCTACTATAGACCCCCCAAAACAGAAAGAGGAGGTAGATAAAGCATTTCTAGAACAAACAACAGAAATATCCAAAACACAAGACTTCATTGTACAGGGGGAGAAGGAGGGGCTTAATCCAAACAAATGAGTTTTTCATATTACTTTTCTGATATTATTTCCAATAATTGACTCTGACCAACAGGGAAGAACTGGTTGCTAATCTGAAAGTAGATGGCAATCTGGGTGAAAGTGATCATGAAATGATAGATTTCATAGATCTAAGGAAAGGAAACAGCAGAAAAAGGACAATGGACTTCAAAAAAACAGACTTCAACAATTTCAGAGGATTGATGGGGGGAAGAAATCTAAGGAATAAGCCAGAGAATTGGTGGTTTCTCAAGGAGACAATATTAAATGCACAACTGCAAATGATCCTGATGTGAAGGAAAGATAAGAAGAATAGTAAGAGGCTAATATAGCTCCATTAGGAGCTCTTTAATGATCAGAAAATCAAAAAGAAATCTTACAAAAAGTTGAAACATGGATGAATTGCTAAGGGAGGAGTACAATAGAAAAACACAAATATGCAGGGACAAAATCTAAAACACAAAATAAATTACACCTAAAATTACATAGCCAAAACTCAAACTTTAAATATAAAAATGATACATTCCTACACATTGCATAATCATAATCAGTAAATCATAGGTTTTCCATAGGCACCTCACTTGGAACACTTTGTACAAGATTTGTTGCAAATATATAACAGTGGTTGCAACAGTGACCAATATGGTCATATTTTAATCAGAAAATGTCACAGAGGGGGTTAGCCATCATGACTGCCAACTTAATGGCTACTTAAGAAGATTACTTTCCTGGAGGCATGAGAAAGGGAGGAGATTGCCAGTGGCTTGAAGGGCAGATTTGTGACTCCAGAGAGAATGAGATTTAAGCTCCCATGAGGACGTGGGTTTGCATATAGGCAAGAAGATATTTATTAAATGTTTCAGGAAGTATAGAGTGGTAAAGTGTATGTATATGGAAACAACATTCACGGGTGGAGAAAGGCACTGAGCACTTCTAGGTGGCCCATATGGCTCCATATAGAGCTGAGGGCGAGGCCCAAAGCCTCGAGTTCAAGAAGGTAATAGAGGTTGATAGCTTTGGATACATAGACAGCAGGTATTGCTAGTTGTGAGCCAGGAGGTGAAATGCCTCCTATTTTGGGTATGGCTATATCACACTGAGGTGTATCAGATCCTATCTATTCCCAAACTCCATCCAAAAACAAAACTATGAGGTGAAGAGGGCTAATACTGGGATGACAGATTTGGCCCCGGTCTTGAATCCAATAGTGTGTGAGGTAGAGTGTTGTGCAGGTGGAGATCCGTGAACCAAAACTGACAAGAGCAGAACCAGGCTATGAGAATTATTATTACTTGATCTTGGCAAATCTTGCACAGCACTTATGGTAGAAGAGGGTGGGTGAGAGAGGCATAGTGGCATAGAGAGACTGTCCACTGTAGAGCAGGAGAAGGGCATTGCCCTGAGAGACCTCCCACACAGCTCCTCTGGAGCAATAAAGTGGAAGTTTGATGTTCCCATGAAGAGTTTCCAGAGTGGGGTGCTCCACTTGTGGAAGAGGCACCAGAGTGACAATGTGGGCCTCACTGAGGTGGTACAGAAAGCACTGGTGCTTGTCACTTACCAAAAATGAGCACAGGCAAGAAGCACAGTTCTTGAAACCATGAATTCAAGGCATGGTCCCTAGAGGAGGGGGTGTTTCCCCCAAACGTGGCAAAACTAGTAATTACAGCTATATAACACTAAGAACAACTGTAAACGAGAAAACAGGCAGGAAATCACCCTCTTAGCAGCAGTAAGAGAACGAAGGAACAAGAGCTCCAATTCCAGTGACGCAGCAGTCAGGAAATAGTAAAGGTGTTGACCCACATGGCTTATTATATCCCCTCATGCTCGCAACTTAGGTATATGTGCAAGTCAACAAATACTGCTTCAAAAACCTTCTGATGCATGGTGTGCATGTGCATCCACCTTTGAAATCCATATAGGGACCATCATTTGAAGAAAGTTTGGTTATCCGTTTTCTGTCTGAATGTTCTCTTGGAACACTAACTGTACTCCAGCTAAATTCTGCATTGTGTACTATTGTAGCTCTTACAATCCTATTTCTCACGTCTGCTTTCCATGTTGATTGTTGCTGAAGTTGAGATCTTCAGCGAAAAGTACATCATAACAAGCCAGCTAGAAAATGTAAAGCTAATGTTTTTTTAACGTCATCACATTAAAGCAATAATCCCAAAGTAGTAGAGTGCATGTGGTTCAACAATAGGAATCTGTCTCCAGCTGTGCAATTAGATTTATGAGTTCATGCAAGACTTATTGCCCATGACACGCATTCAGTTCCTCTGAGGTTATACTTGTGCATGCTGGGCCAACTTCATCCTTGTTGTAACTCCACTGGCTTCTTGTAAATTACACCAGTATGCATTTTGATCACTAACTGTTTCCATGTGTGAGTGTCCCATATGCTTTTGCATCAATTGGCTGTTGAGTATAATTCCACTTACTGCAAATTCAGTGGAAATCAAATTGATGCAGATGTTTCCAATTGTAGTTTGAAAATGTACATTCTGTGGCCTTTTAGCATCAGTAAACTACAAATTCTCAATGCATTTTTAAAATGAATGAATGAATTTAGAAGTTATGAAATCAAGGCAGCAGCTACACTGGCTAGAGTCAGATTGATGCTGTGCAAGTCCTGCTTCCCCATTATAGTTCTGCCAATGTATCACTTTATTGATCGGCAGCATCCCTAGAATTCTGCTCCTGAATTCCTCTTTTACGGAGCTTGCTACTTAGTACAATGTTTTGTGTATAATTATACTCACATCCTTGACAATAGTGTTAGGGTCTGATTGGTCTCTTATGGCTTGATCATCAGTACAGGGATGGTTCCTACTGGAGTCTTCGTGAGGGAGCTCAATTTTCCAATTCTGGGCATCCCCTTTTCATAATGTGATTCTGTCTACATCCACCTTCTGCGCATGTCCACTCTCTTTTCTCTTTTTGGTGTGTGTCCCCTGAAAACTTATGGAACTCCAATTTTCTATAGGTTGGGTAAGTTCCCTTTATTGACGCACAACCTGTATCCTGTGATTAAGACAATGTCTGAGACAGATGTGCCTTTACAGTATTTTTAATTTCTAATATTAATCTGCTTGGTAATTTTGTGCGGTATTTCACTTGGCACCTCTTTTCCCATAATCTTATGGTAGGGGGTTATATTCTTGTCACTTATGTCATCATTTCTTATCTTCAAGGCCTAAAATAGTTAAGCTAAAGTCTTGCAGGCCTTAACCTTCAGGTTCTTGTATTTCAGCATATTTTACTCATGTCTAGAACATAGGTCATTATTTAGAGGAACTATCTTATATTTTCATTATCTACAAATTAACTCTAATTGATGTGCAGTGAATATATATAACATAACATCACACAATAAATGAATAATGAACTAAAATCCTTGGCTATAACAGTATTTGTGGGAAAAGAGCAGAATGGGGAAAGATTCTTAGAGATTTTTTTTTGGTGGTAGTTGTGTGCCTCAAATGTGCATTGCACGTGCTGCCTTCCTTCTGCTGCCATTGCAAATAAACACTAGGGCTACGTCTACACTGGCATGATCTTGCGCAAAAACTCTTTTGCAGAAGAGTTCTTGTGCAAAAACTTTTCCAGAAGAGAGCGTCTACACTGGCATGTGCTTTTGCGCAAGAGCATCCATGCTTGTGTAGATGCTCTCTTGCGCAAGAAAGCTCTGATGGCCATTTTAACCATAGAGCTTTCTTGTGCAAGTAATTCATGTTGCCTATCTACACTGGCCTCTTGTGCAAGAACAGTTGCGCAAGAGGGCTTATTCCTGAGTGGGAGCATCAAAGTTCTTGTGCAAGAAGCACTGATTTCATACATTAGAATGTCAGTGTACTTGTGCAAGAACTCACGGCCAGTGTAGAAAGGCAATAAATTTTATGTGCAAAAGCAGCCGCTTTTGCGCACGATTGCACCTATGTAGACACAGTCTAGGATAGGCCACGTAGGGAAAACTGACACCAGGACAGCCTGGAAGCACATAAGTAAGTTGCATAGAAAGTGGAATGAAATGAACAGCCTCACAAAGAGAATGTTAAATACTGTGTTGATTGGCCTAGCATGTATGTGTACCATATCCTCCATTGGATGAAATGAGAACTTCTGAGCTACATCATAGAGCCCTTTCTCCTAATAACGGAAGATTTCTTTTAAGAGATGGTGGCTTTTGTTTTAGGAACAAGAGAATCAGAGCTGACAGTGACTACAGAGAGAGAAATTCATGTGGTGGTGGTGTGGTGCATACATACTTGAATGACAACTGATGTCCAGGAGGCTGCAGATTTTCTTCAGTGTTTATGTAGCGACTGTTACAATAATCCAGTGGATGTGAGGTGTGTGTGGACATTCCCTTAATATTTTTAGGAGCTTCTCACTTTCAGTGAATCACTTTTATAGAGACGACAACATTTGAGGAGCTGGTTTGCAGGAAGATAGAGCCTCCCAAGCTGTGGGGTATATAAAACTTGGAGCTATTTCAGGAACTAGGAAATGACTCATTTTGAAGATGAGAGGGAATTTGGATGACAAAGAATGCATAGAGACACCCTAGGCAAGCAGTGAGCTATTTTCCTCAGAATAATTTACATTGTAATCAGTCTAAGGTTCCTATGGTTTACTGTTGGTTTAGCAAACAGAAGAGCTTTAAATATTCTTTAGTGACAGGGATTTTTTTAAACTATTTGCTTTGCTCTGAAAATATCCTGTCCTGCATTCTCTTCTCTGAGTTGTTTTATTACTTTATAATGCATTTTTGAAGTGGGGTAGCTGTGTTGCTCCCAAGATACCAGAGAGACATCATTTATTAAACTTCACCCATCTCCTCTCTCTAAAGTAGTGGCAGCCATTCACTTCCAGCTCTAGTAAGACAGGTGTGAGGGGTTTGGGGTGTGATCACCCCCTCCCGGAGGCGGGAGGGGGGGTTCGGCGGACCCCGCCGCCTCTTTCCGCCTGTGTCCCACCTGGCTCCTCAGGAGTCCGGGCGATTGGGTGCGATCACCCCCTCCCCCAGGGGGAGGGGAGGTCAGCGGACCCAGCCCTTGATACCTGTCCCTGCGGGGTGGGGCCTAAGCCCCTTGGTTTGGTCTCCCCCTCCCGACGGGGGGAACGGGTTGCTCCTATTTGCTCCCGCGCTCCAGCTGGCGTTGCACTGTCCCGGGGCTCCTTCGGGGAAGGGAGGGGGACCCGGTCCCGCCCTCTCTCC
>CM057847.1:111025879-111040376 GCA_030068395.1 Apalone spinifera
TCCTAACATCCTGTTTGCTTTTTTGACTGCCACTGCATGGACATCTTCAGAGAACTATCCACAATGACTTTTTCCCCGATTAGTTGTATTATAAACTAGTATTCTAAAGTAGTTGTCTAGAGTTGAAAACTGGCTGATATGATAAAGCAGTTTGTCTGTAGGTACAGTATTTTTGTGCACTGGATTGCAAATGGAATAAAAACTATTACCAAGTCTGTACAAGACAGAGGATAAGGCCAGTGGCATCAAAAACAAGTCCCTTCACCAGCAAACTGTTTGGGGATATGTGGTGAGAGGAGATGCCACCAGCAAAAAGGAAAGAAAAAGTTGGCTAAAGGAACTTTGAAGTCTCCAGGGCAGAGATCAGAAAAAAGGATTTGGTAGCTTGTGTATGTGCAAAGTCCTCCCTGTGACACCCTAAAGACATCTTAGTTGTAATGGCAACAAGTTACTCAGATTTCCTTAACATTACAGTAGTTCAAGTGCAATGATTATGGAGCTATCATGGCAATTCCATAGGATAGATTGCATATATTAATTTGAACCAAGATAGACACTCGCTTGACTCGACCCTTCACAAAAGAACTGCTTTCAGCTTGAAATTTTTGCATACGTAGGGTTACGCCAATGAAGAATTTATTGGAAAAATCTGAAGCATGGCTCTTTTCTAGTTGTGGATCTCAATTCCCATCCTTGCCCCCATAAAAACCCCACTAGTCCCCTCTCTCTCCCAGATCATCAGCCTACAGGCCCGAGTTATCCTGCCCCTTTATCTCCATGGAGAATTACTTCATAAAGCTAGTCATTACTTTTGAAGTCTATAAATCTTTATATTAATGGGGATAAAAAATTACAAATTAAAAGTCTCCGCAGGCTCCCATGCAGGCTTTAAAAATTCCACAAGGATTGACTTAGTGAACAACAGATGGAGACAAAGGATCTGATCTAGAAGGCACGTTCTAGCTGAGTTCTGATGCTAGTTTTTATCGAAGTCTTTTTATGTGCAGATATTTAATCAATCAACTCTTGTGAAGTATGTAAGATCTGTGGTAAGTTAAGGGTTGGCAACATGGAGTCAGCAGGCCTGAATAAAGGCCTGTAATATAAAAACAGCAACAAGCCTGGAATCTAGTGAGCAAGACTTTGGTTCAATAACACAGTAGCCAAGAAAGAGGCCCTATTGATAATTGTATAAGTTAGGTCGAGCATGGAAGAACATAGGGAGGCACTGGGATCAGGACAGGCTGTGAGCCAGAGGGGAGTAGCAGAACATCTCAATAAGAAAAGTCTTGGGACCAACCGCCTCCCCATAAATAACATACATACTGACCTAGGTTCAGGACCAGGTCAAAGTTGACAGTATGATAGATAACAAATTGACAGCATGAAGGATAGTAAGTAGACCCCCTTTCTGAGAGGTAAGGGGTGGTAACTAGGTAACAGAGGGTGGTAACCTGACACATAAGTGATGTAACTTGTTTATACCTGCCTATAAAAAGCACTCCACAAAGGGTGATTGCCGACTGACCCGGGGGTGTGCTATGTGCACTTTTATGTGTTGGTACATTGCCAAGGCTTACAGAATGCACAGGGGCTTAGCGTTGAGATTGTCTGCTAGCAACTGTTAATGTACGTTATTTGGCAATAAATCTGCTCGGGTGATTTAATCCTTGCCTGATTTGTGGTTACTGGGGGCTCCTGGGAGTCTGTTGTGTTGACTCAAGTACACAGGGTTAACACTTTATACAGCAGGAGCACACTCATGCCCACACGCTGCTAAAAGTTTATAATTACTGACCGAGTAGAGAATCTGTCAGGAACCCTGAAACCCTGACTACCTGCCTAGCCTGAAAGCTCAGCAAGAGATAGCCACATCTCATCTTACCTCAGAACTGTAATCCCTCCTACCATCAGAGGTGCCAATGTCAAATGGATGGTGCACACTATGATTCGGTCTGAAGGCTGAGAAGATCGTGGAATCTAAATTCTGAGTTTCTAGACTTTCAAATTTATTTCTCAACAAATTTCAGCTTCACTCACAAATGTTGGGCCTTCAAGCGTAGTTTCCCTTTGCTTCCTACAAGAGCACATAAGAAGAGCCTTTAGTGGCTTTCTTCTCCAACATGACTATCCTTCCTATGACATCTTTAATAGCTGGATAATCAAACAACAATGGTTTGATCTACAATAATTTTAGAATGTTAATCTAATCATTATTCAATGTGGATTGGAAGTTCAAGTATTCCGACAGTTTGTTGTCCTCTCTCATTATTTTCATAATTCATTTATAGTCAGATAATATGGTGCTAAGTGTTGTATTAGAATTTCTTTTCTGTCCCCATTTGCATACCAAAATATCATCATCCAAGCAAGAAAAATAATTCATTTGTACTTTGGCACCACTAGGCGTTAGGAAATGCCAGCCCCCAAACTCAAAAAATAATGAATATTTGACTTGGATATGCTAAAGCATGGATTAAACTAAAACCAGACATTTATACAACAGATTTATTAAAAATAAGTTCTTAAAAAAAACTGACATATTGTACATAGCATCTTAGCACGGAAACACTATGGAGCATATAATAGAGGAACAGGGAGTACTAAAGTGCACCTTGTTGTAATCGTACAACAAGTATGATTAAGGGACAGGGAATGTAGTTTTCTTTGAAATATGCCTGAGTAAAGCACAATAATTAATGTATATGGAACTTATATTGTTTTTTGGGTGGAATTTTTTTTAGTATAAAAGAAAACTTTCAGATGAAGATGGTTACAGAGCAGTAGTTTTTAAAACTTTTTTCCCCTCATGATCCAACTGAAGAAAATTGTTGATGCCCATGACGACCCACATAGTTATGTCTTTTGACTAAAATCTAGGCTCTGGGTTGGAGCTTTGGATGAGGGCTTTGGAATGTAGGAGGAGCTCTAGGTTTGGAGGGAGGGACTCAGGGCTGGGACAGGGGATTGGAGCATGGGCTTACGTCTAGCAGCTTCTTGCCTGTCCTGGCACCACGGACCACACTGGGACCTGGAAGTGGCCAGCAGCAGGCTCAGCTCCTAGATGTAGGCGTGCAAGCAGCTCTGTTCACTGCTCTTGCTCAAAGGGTTCCCCCCCACCACTACTGGCTGGGAACAAGTACAGAGCTGGTGCTTGGGGTGGGGGCCTTGTGAAAAATCCTGTGGGCCCCCTGCTTAGGGGCTAGACCTGTTGCTGACCATTTCCAGGGTGCAGCATAGTATGTGGTATCAGAACAGGTAGGAAGCCTGCCTTAGCACTCCTGCTGGTGACTTGGTCACTACAGCAAGGTAAGCCAGTGCCTGACGTTCCACAACCCATTAATGGATTGTGACCCATACTTTGAAAACCACTGATAGAGAAACCTCCATTATTAGTATCATGTACTGTACATGTTTAAGTCAAGATACAAATATGAGAAAGCAGACAGAATGTTTAGGGAACACAGGCTACAGGGTATATTCAGGCTAGGTCTGCACTTGCAATTGATCAACAAAACTTTTGTCATTCACTGTTCCTTAAAAACCACTGCTGAGTGACAGAAATTTTGCTGTGGCAAGTGAAAGTGTAAACACCCCTTTGCTGGCAGGAGTGCTCTCTATTAATGGGGGCATATTCACGATCTACTGCAGTCGAGATTAGAGATTTTTCTTCTGAGCTGTGCATTTACAGAACTGCTGGTTTACTTCTACATCATATACCACGTGGCATCCAAAATAGCAAACTAGAAAAAATTGTTTTATTTTGAAAAAAAAGTGTATCAAACAGGAAATAACTTATCAAATTAATATTAGTTTCCAACCAGTTCACATAACTGTTCTCAGCTTCTCACAGATCTTGAAGTCATACTTAGAACAGTAGCCTGTCAGCTGAGTCTTCTGCCTGGGAGATTTCTTATTTCCAAGAGTGCACAGTGTTCTTTAATAGTGAAGAACCCAAAAACAGCTGGAAGTTCGACCACCCTCAGCAGAGTTCATGGTGAGAAATCTCAGAGGTTCACAAAAATATCTTATCAAAATATAGTTCTTTGCAGTACATCCTTCAGTCCCACAATTTAATAAGACCATCCCAGCCACAGGTGATGACCTTGGATGTTTCGTGTGGATGCCAGACAGCACCTATACAAACTTTGTCATGTGCTTTTAACCTACTGTAGAGTTTTGTTGTCTTCCAGTCCCAGATGTTAAGTTTTCCATCTGCATCACCCGATATCACATAGCTGTATTAAAAAACAAAACAAAACAAAACAAAACAAAACACATAGCTGTATTAAATTTTTTATTAAAAACTCTCCAAACTATTTTTATTATTTTCCAGTTTGGAAGATTATTATGAAGTAAACATTAAAATAATGTTTTAAATTAATGCAATAAACAGATTAAGGATAATTTAGTACGGGGAAATGGAATAAAAAGAAATCCAATAAGCTTTCCATTCAAGAGTCTGTTTCAACAGACAATAAGCATTACAAAGAGTTAGCATGGATGATGGGTTCTAATGAGCGTGAGCTCTTGCTACTCAGTGATTCATCACACATCATCTGTGAGGTAAATGTGCTAGGCAATGTGATTTTTGTGATATTGTGCATTAAGATTTTTGAGTAATAGAGTCTACTAAGAGGATAAGAGAAAATTATAGAAAAAAAATCTCCAAATTTGCAGAGATTTTTCTTCAGTTTTAGGGGACTTTTGTGACTCTACTGCAGGCCTGTAGGAAAGAAACCAGTTACCTCTCCCTGATTCATGGCAGCCTAGCTCCAGTGCAAGTTAGAACAGGAAGCATCCTGCTCAATGTTGCTGGTCTATAAAGTCCCTTGCAATAACAGAGGATCAGGTGTAGTGAAGCTCAGGTCTCATAAATGGCTCCCTTATAGCCCCAGTCTGTCCTCAGTATGATTCCTCCTCTCCCTTTCCCTTTGAGGTAGGTTGGTGTCAGGGTTTGGGCTGGCGTGGGAGGCAGTTTAACTGCCTATTATAGTTTAGATTTCCCTTACCTAGGGAAGGCTTCTGGCTGGTTGACTATCATAGCAGCACAAAATGGCTGAACGGTAGAATGGTTAAGACAGGGCCAAAGTGTTCATTGTGAATACTTCAACTAAATGTTTATTTCTTACGCTACTCGGCTAAATGTTAGTACTGAATCTATCAAAGTTAACAAATGAAAAGGGGCAAATTTCCCTCTTTACTCCTACTTTTTGGCTATAGTATTCTGAAATGTTGGGTTAATAGGACAACAGCATATCAGTACATTACAAAGGATTTCAAAACAAATTCAGTGGAGATCTCATGACAACTTTAATACAGAAGTTAATTTTCACTGGAACTTACCTCATGTCAGGTGAAAAATCAACTTGACAAGCATAACCTGCTACCATGTGACCCTTGAAGATTTTCTTTTTGTTTAATCTGAATCTGTTCTGAGCTCCAAAAATCAAAATCTGATTATCCATTGATTGACAAGCCAGCCATTTTCCTGTATGTGCAAAGTTCAGGCAGATGTCAGTTTTATTTTGAATCAGACTACCACAGCTGAAGAAACTAATCTGACAAAGATTTCTAGAACTTTCACTATCAGTTTTGGTTTCGACAATATTCTGTGTTAATAAAGCATTTGGCTTAATAATATACATGGCTTCTTTTGTCTACAGCAGAGATGAGAGCTGGACCCTAGAATGGCTATTAGCCATGTTCACCCAAAGAAAAAAAGGTACAGACTTGGCTTGCATCAATTGTGTAGAAAGATTTCTAGTGTTGAAGACAAACATTTCATCACATAAAACAGAAACCTTCTAATTCTGTGAGCAATTCTTCCTCACCCATTTGTGACATTAAGTACGGTTATCAGTCAGATCCATGGAAAAATTTCATTGAGATTACTTCTGCCTATTACAACTAATAAAAGCAGACTCTAATATGAGAAAGAGTTTGAAAGTGTGCCACTACATGTATGCTTAATTGCCTATACTAACTCTGCTATATCACATTACTATACCATCCATGGTTTATCTCTGGTGATTTTCACATTTTAAAATATAGAAGAAGCTTAGATAAAGAACAGGATAGGAGAGCAGACATTCTAATTGTTCAATCAAATAACTGAAACTAGAAAAAAATTCACAATATGCAGATCATCTCATTAACTACTGATTTTAAATTGTGGAACAACAAAGTTACCAGTGGTTTTCTGGTATGTCTTTAAGAGATCAATCTTACTTGACTGTAAAGCAGGTCTAAAATGTGTTGAAAGATTTTAAACAATTCCTACATATCTAATTTTCAAACCAGCTATTTATTTGTGTTTTAAAAAAAGTTCACAGTTAAACAGGAGAAATGTCTGGAAGGGAAACAGAAAGGATGCTCTCTCAACCAATCATGTATCTACCTTTCTTCCTATTTTGGTGGTGGGTAGGGAGGAGAAGACCGTGCACAAAGTTGTGTGTGGAAATCCAATGCAGGTGCTTCCAGGTGGGCAAGGGGACATGCTAAAGAGAGCAGTGACCCTTGTCTGCTGTACATATCCCCCCTCTACTGACCAGGGATCATATAATTGACTTTGAAGGCTCCCAGGAAAAGAACAGACATATCTTAGGGACATATTCTTCTCTTTTGCTCCCGTTTATGCTTTTTTATTACACTATTTAGCTTTGTTTGCTCCTTCTACCACTTGCAGAAAGAGAGAAGTTTTAAACTTACATAAGAACAGCCATACTGGGTCAGACCAATGGTTCATCCAGCCCAGTATCCTCCCTGCTGACAGAGGCCAATATCAGATGCCCCAGAGGGAGGGAACACAACAGGTAATCTCATGTGCTCCCTCTCCTGTCACCTATCTCCAGAGAAACAGAGGCTAGGGACACCGTTCCTACTCATCCTTGCTAACAGCCACTGATGGACCTAACCTCCATGAATCTATCTAGCTCTTTTTTGAACCCCTTTAAAGTCCTAGTCTCCATCCTCTGGCAAGGAGTTCCAGAGGTTGACTGTGCACTGAGTGAAGAAAAACTTTATTTTGGTTGTTTTAAACCTGCTGCCTATTAATTTCATTTGGTGATTCCTACTTCTTATATTGTGGGAATAAGTGAACAACTTTTCCTTATTCACTTTTTCTACACCAGTCATGATTTTATAGACCTCTATCATATCCCCCTTTGTCTCCTCTTTTCTAATCTGAAAAGTCCAAGTCTTTTTAATCTTTCTTCATATGGGACCCGTTCCAAACCCCTAATAATTTTTGTTGCCCTTTTCTGAACCTTTTCCAATGCCAATATATTTTTTTTTGAGATGAGGTAACCACATCTATGTGCAGTATTCAAGATGTGGGCGTATCGTGGTTTTATATTGAGGCAATAAGATATTCTCAGTCTTATTCTCTATCCCTTTTTAAATGATTCCTAACAATCTATTTGCTTTTTTGACTGCTGCTGCACACTGAGTTAATAAAGACTTAATAAAAAAAGAAATTAACTTAGGCCTTTCACTACAGAGAAAGTAAATTAAGACTTTGTTCACATAGGATTTTTTTTGTATAACTCAAGGTCTTAATTTAAACTGATACAGTAACTGCTATAACTCCACCCAGTTTGTTTACTCTAACTCTGTTATAGGAGTATCTTTTTCTGGTTTAGCTGATGTCATTTGGAAAGGAACTTACGCTAACTCCCAAAATAATACAAGAGATCGCCATATGATGGGATTGATACTGATATAACTGGTGACACTTTCCTTTATAGACAAGGCTAGGTAAAGCGTTAACTTACCGTTTGGAGACAAGGTGACTGCAGGCATGGAGTGCATACTTGGCTCTGCAATGTATTTGAAATCTACAGGAATGTCCCTGCAAAGGAAGAAAGGTGAATGAATGAAGAACTGGAAATGCTATCTAAAGTCAGCTTATTTACTCAAACACTGTGAAATGGAATGAAGATGTATTTGGGGGATGGGCGGCAGAGGGAATTCCAGGTGAAAAATGTCTAAGAAGGGTTCAAATATATTAAAAATATCTCTCAATGAACACTGTGGCTTTATCTGCAAAAGAAAGAGAGTCTTGTTTAATACTCCAGTTGTGAATAGATGTATGTTTGCAATGGAGATGGAGGTTCGTAATGCAGAAAGTGTACTGTACTCCCTCCCTCCCTCCTTCCCACATACACAATAGCCACGTCTACACTAACAACAAAACCAGTTTTCAGTTATACTTTTGGGTGGCTGTCAGGTAAGGGCAGAAGTTATGAAAGACAATTCCAGACCTCCACCCCTAGTATAGACAGACAGCATGTAATAGGTCTCATGTCTGAACATGCTCCCTACACATAAAGGGGTCTTCACTCCAGCTAGGAAGAACTTTTATGTAACGTGCAAAAGTAAAAAAATAAAACCACACTATGGAAAATACAATTCCTGCATTTAATTCTAGTTAGAAGGAATTGAAATGCAAAGTGAGTTTTTCTGTCGTCTCTCTTCACAAATTAATGCAGGCTCATCTGCTGGAATTTATTCCTGACAGCTCTGCTTTCTGTTAAAATGTACCAGATGTAGTTAAGACCGCTGCAGGACATGTTCCCTAAACTATTAGGCAGAATAAAAGACATTTACATTTCACACGTGTTTTGAACCAAATTGTGAAATAGGAAGTAATACAAAATCAGATTCTTAAAAGGTCACCAAAAATGCTGCCACAGTTGGCTGACCTAAAAACCAATTGAACCTCAATGGCTGTTTCTAACTGGAAATTCTAAATTTTGAGACCTGGTATAGTTCCCTCAAAACACTGTTTTATAAACTGACAATTATAAGTGGTGAGAGTTTCTAACCCTCACAGCAAAAATTAGAGTGCTAAACTGTGCTTTCTTTCCTCCTGACTAAACCTAGCAATTAACTCCTCCTTTCCTAAAAAAAATATATACTTTTTTTTTGTACCCACAGGAAATAAAAGTTAGGGTATTTTGAAAAAGCAAAAGGAAAGTGTTTGGTACTCCCTGAAATATAAAAGCTCCTAAAAAGACTTCAGTGTCCTTATGAGAGCTTGGGAAACTATGGAAAGAGAGATTGCTGCAAGGACATCAGCAGGAGCCTATGATTTCATTCCATCAGCTGCACCCATCCTAGCAGAGGATGAAACCAGCATTAAATATCACTATGGGGTACTCATTCACTAGTACCTTGGAGGTAGGAAAATTTTGAGCTGACTATCATCAGCCCACAGCCATTTCCCCGTTCCCCAAGTTGCACCATGAAAATAAACAGGAGTGAGAATAAACCTCTGCATTTTCCCAAATCAAAGGGCTTCAATACAGATAGAAATATCACAATTAAACTTCCACTGAGCAAATATAGTTTGTTACGTGAAAAGCGGTTATTGTTCTATATTCTTACTGCTGCAGTTCCATAAAGGAAGGATACTGCAATCAGGTAAACATGAAAGCAGAATCTGTACACAGCACTAACATCTGTGAAATGGAGATTCAGGCCATGTCTTCACTCTGGGGAAAATCGACCTGCTAAATGGAACTCAGAGGGCAGCCCCATCAGCAGCTGCTATTCCTGCCCCTGCAAGGAGTAAGCGGCCTCCCTTTGCAGGGACGGCAGGGAAACTTGAATTAAATACGTCAACTTCAGCTATGTAAACTTACGCAGCTGGAGTTGACGTAACTTAATTTGACCTTCCCTTTTAGTGTAGACCTGGCCTCAATAACCATGTCATGTCATGTCATGTCAGATCACTCCAAGCATTGGCCAAGAGAGGTTTAATTAAAAAGCATCCTAAACATTCTTCTAGGCAGTTCAGAACACTACAATAAGCAATTAATATATATATTTAATTACAAGTTTTTAAGTGCATATCTAGGTCATATTTACTTTTAAAGCTTTTTCTGGTTGTTGTTAAAAATCAAAATCGTCTGGCTTATTATTATTAATATAAAGGAAGAGATATTTCTATATATTTAAACATATCAAGAAGTGAAATAACCCAATTAACTGAGTCTTATACAATGACTGTTATAATACTAACAGAAAAGAGGGATTTATTCACAGCAGGATTGGTGACAAATTGACACATGAAATTCTTCAAGCTCCAAAGGCTGTGGTGCAGAACATGTTCATTTAGTTCTAATGCAATGTAATTAATTTGAAGTCCAACATCTGTGAAATGTATCTGCAGACAGACAGATAAGCATATTTCCATGAAATGCTGTGTATAACAGTCCACAGCAATGAATGAGCAGAGTGGGAAGAGTGCTCTATATTAGCTTTATAAATCAGTTTAAGCAAAATTTGAATTATGGAATATGATCTGTTCTACAGTTCATAATGTGTGAATGAAACAATATTTTCCCATGACTTCTAATATAATCTGAGAAGTTCTACATTTGGGACAATCAGGCTGTGATGTTCTGCAGCTAGATTCTCTGTGGGAGGGAGGAGGAAACAGAGGGTGGAATTCCACCTGGTAGCTCTTTTATTTTATCTATTAACAGGATTACCACAAGAAACAAGATCCAAGGAGGCAGCTGATCCAAGGAGGCAGCAATTCTGTGCAAGAGACTTGGATTCACAAACCAAACAGAAGAAACTGTTAGTAGCCATCACAACCAAAAGCTTTTCCTATTCCTTCTATGGGGTTCACTAAAACTGCTTGACCTGAATCCACCAGCACTCTGTCAAACAGACAGTCCTTTCAGACACAGCTCCTTCCGAACCAGGGAAAACACTCACTGGGTCAGCCAGAGAATAATCTGGTCACTTCTTTTCACTCTTGTGACCAACTGCACTGCCTCCATATAGTTCCTAAACTGCTAGCTAGGGAGCCAAATCCCGAATACTGAACAGAGATTTCCATGGAACAGCAAGTGGAAGTAAAGCTAGCACAAGCTTAACATGAAGCTCAATATATCCTTCATTTTTTTTAAAAGCAGGTAGTAACTGCATAGTACAATATGGACATCAGTTGAGCACTACTGTGACCTAGATTCCTCCATACATGAAGGGTAACGCAGAACTACTGTAGATCCTAAAGATAGCCTGCTGGATTCTATGAAAAAGCCAGAATTAATCATTTTCTTTAGTCATCAAATGCTTTTTGTAAGCTTCTGTAACTGAACAGAACACCTCTCTCTCAATTCACATTAGAACTGAAGAGCAGTTCATATAACATTTCTAAATAGGTCTTTTCTTGGATGGAATTTCATACACAATACTGCCATTATAATTTTTTTTTAAATGTTTTTTACTGTGATTCTCAATGCAACACCAAAAAACAGAGGACTGAACAGCTAAAATGAAACGCAATCTGACCTGGGACTGCTGGAGGGCTGGGGGACAAGGAGGGCAAGGTTGTATGCTACCAGCTCCCAAACCTCACCTCTTCCCTATACTCTCTTCCTGTAGGACTCCATCCACTCAGCATGTGGCTGTGGAGGTCACTGGTGTGTGTGGGGGGAAGCGGGAGAGGAGAGGGTGACCTGGTGCCGCACGGCAGAAGTGGTTATGCCTCTCCACACTCCCTGTGGCAATTGGAGCAGCAGGGAAGCAGAGTGCAGGAGAGCAAGTGCACCAGCCCAGCGCGTTCCACTTCTCCCGTGGTAGCATGAGATGTAGGGAGGCGTGATCATTGCTGCTGTGTGGCACCAGGTCCCCCATATAATCTCCAGAACTGTGTGCCTGAGGAATGGAGTGCCATGGGAGGGGTGAGAGAGGGCAGGACAACGGCAGGAAAGCGTTGGGTTTGGGAGCCAGTAACGGAAAGCCCTCTGCTGCCCCCCCCCCCCCCCCCCCCCCCCCCCCAAGAGTCCCAGGTCAGATGGCACAATTGCTCTGGCTGGGATGGTCGTGTGGGCTGGGAGTTTGAGATTGCTATTTATTAGTTATCTTTAGGGTACTCAAGTAGCATGGCACAGGCAATTCTTTATACAGATTGGATCTCCCTGGTCCTGCACCACTGGGACCTGACCAGTCCTGAATGAGGGAATTTGCCCCTGCCACTAGCCCCCAGCCTGCTATCCCTCCCAACACCGGCTCTGCTTCTGGCCCCCTGCCTCAAACTGGCTGTGCTGTAGGCCCTGGCTGGGCTTGCTGGAAACCAACCTTTGTGCCGCGTGGCTCCCGGTCGCCCTGGGCTCTCTGGTCCAGGAACATCAGAACCACGGATACTGCTGTATCAGAGAGTCTTGGTTTAGGGAGCTAATTTAATGCTGATTCTTCTTTTATTGCCACAGGAGATGTGAGAAACCATTAAGTGAATGTTGTCTGCCACAAGCTGATTTGGCTGTGTTCACTGTTTCCACGTAACACTGCTCATGGCACCACTTCTACTTGATAGTAAAGTTACAATAATTTTGTTGGTGTTCACCTATGTTGTTCTAGAGTAGGAAGCACATAATTTATAAAGCATCTGGTAAGACTAACTAGCCTAGAAAAAATTCTAGCAACAATTTTTATATTACTGCAGGTGCCAAGTTAGATTGTTTGGTTTGGATAAAAATCAAAGATATTGTATTTAATTTGGGGTTAGTATAATGAATAAATGTGACCTGATGCTCAAGAACATTCATAGCAATGAAGTCCTTTGTAACTGTGACATTCGCTGCTTTGCTTGTTGATAGAGTTAATGAAATATTACAGGTTTTAAAAAAGCAGCCCTCAGCAAACGAATAGTGCAACACATGAGTTTGGTGTAGCAAGTGTATGATTGGTCAACAGCACCGTAAAAAAGAATAGAAACTGGCAGCAGGAACATCACTGATTTTTTCTGGAACTGCTTCCTCTAAAGTATTTCAAGAGAATAATTTAACTTCCATAAATCCATTTATATTAATTTCACTTTTTGTTTGGCTAGCCAGAAGTTACTGCACCAAAACTGCCAAGTTACTTCATTGATTTGACTTAAAAATTGTTAACTATTTCCCAGTTTGCTCTGTGCTAATGTGAAATCAAACTTTGTGGGGGTTTCAAACTTACCATTCCCAGACTCTTAAGCTCTTGTCATCAGATGTACTCACAAACCGTCTATTCTCATCCACAAACACAATAGTGTTGACAGCTCCCAAATGCCTATCGTACTCCTGCACAATCTCCCCACTTCGAACGTCCCACTGAAAATTAAAACAGCCAGAGTAAGAGCCACTTAATTTTTAATTCATTCCTGAACTTGAAGCTGTAACATTTCTGATATTTAGTAAGACTTTCAGGTTGAAGAGCAAGTGCTCCAGCAAAAACCTTTAAGAGAGTGTTCATTCAAAAATACTGTTAAGAAAGGAAAGAAAATTTGTACGGTTTTGTAAGAAAGACATGACAAGTACATTTAAACTTAAAGTGAAAAATCTTTGTTTTATAAAACTATGAGATTAGGAAACATTTCAGTGAGTTGAGTCTTACCTGTACAATTTTTTTATCCGACATTCCTGCCACAAAAAGATTTTGTTTATCTTCATCAGGATTGAATTTGACACAATATGGAACCTTCCTGTTTGTGAACCTTGAAACACATTGCCCTGTAAACAGTCAGGCCATTCAAATTAGATCAGTTCAAAAGTTTCACATGCATAGTTTTATAAATGCTCACCATAATAAGCTACTACCATCAAGTAACCATGCTTGTATCTAGATATGTTTTATTTAGTTTAGATCAGGAGAAAACAAAAACATAGGCTTTCAATTCTCTGAAAGAATCAGTGTATTTTCCTTTGGTTGAAGGTACATATCCACAGTTGGTCAATTGAGTTCATAATTAAGGAGCACTCTTGGATTCCTCACAGATGGTAACTACTCAAACAGCTGCATTTTAAGTAATGTGTTCTTTCATCTCTTGTTGGTTAGGAAACTCCATTCCATCCAAGCAAGGGATGATTTGGCCTCTTACTTTCATCACTTCTTGAATGGACTACAGAAATAGGCTACTCTGGGCATGAAGCTGTCAGGGCAAGGAAATTCCAACCAGTAGAGAATGCTGAAGGAAGCACATCTTCTCAGCAACACAGGCTACTGTGAATACCCCAAGCCTGTCCTACACTGGCTTCCCACAGACTACTGAATCCAATTCAAGTTTTCAGAGCTCTCAATGGACATAAGGTATGTAAAGAAAACAACTGAAGCTTCAGGATGAAGACTGTGGTTGATAGCTCTACTCCTCTGGCACAATAGTACACTCTATAATAAGAGCAAAACTTATTTGTGAGGATGACAGAACTTTCTCTGTGGGGTCAGCCCAAGACTGTGGAATGATAGCCCCAAGGAACATTAAAAACCTGCTACTTTCCCTCTTAGGGTATGTCTACACTTGCACCCTCTTTTGAGAGAGGGATGCAAATTAATACATTCAAAATTGCAAATGAAGCTGGGATTTAAATAGCCTGTGCTTCATTTGCATATTCACGTTATGGCACTATTTTGAAATAGCGCTATTTCGAAATAACAGATGGAGTTAAGACGCAGTTATTTCGAGAGAAACCCCTTCTCTCGAAATAACTGGTAAACCTCATTGTAT
>CM057847.1:111076769-111087066 GCA_030068395.1 Apalone spinifera
CAAATATAAATTGACTGTGATAGATTAATCTATGTGCAATTAAACTAAATGTTGAGCTCATGACCTTGTTCAGTATTTGTTTATTATTATCCTTACTTATTTGTGGACTACTTTTACAGCTCCATATACAAGACTGTTATTAGGGGTTCCGCAAAATTCTTTTGAGTTTAAAAGTGTTAAAATTGGAAAACACTGCATTAGAGCATATGCAGTTCTTTGTAAGGCTATTATCCCCAAAAGTTAGACTGTCCTTGAGAGCTCTAATTAAGTTTTGCAAAACATCTTATTCTTTCTGAATGCTTTTTCACTTTTGCCTCATTTGGATTTATTTTCCTTTATCGAACAGAAATTATGTAGTTTAGCCTTTGTAAATTGAATATGATTTAGCACGAACAGGAATGTTACTATGAGCAGCATACTGTACTCGCAGATGACACGTGGCTTTCTGTTGTCTTATCTGACCAAGCGGGTGACTTGATCACCTTACCAATCGGCTTGGATGAGAGCCCATCAGCATTGACTCAAGCTGAGACTAAACTGGAAGGTCTGGAGAACCAGCTTAAAGAGATATGACATTAGCTCCCTCAACTGGAGAGGAGAGTATGTGTGACAGAGACATACCCATCTTTGTTTTAAAGCATGAAACATTGCTCCTGTACTGCAGAACCTGCACTCGCTTCTACAGGTTGAACCTCCCTAGTCTAGCACTCTTGGGGCTTGACTGGCACCGAATCAGAGAATTTTCTGAACCACGGAAGGTCAATATTGTCTTACAACATTATCAACACTTCCATTGCTTGCTTGGCTCTTAGAGGACATTTGGGGTAAATCAGAGCTAAACAACAGCACAGAACACCGAGAAACAGGACTGGTGGATGCAAATAAACTTCATGGGACCATGGGAAACTTGGCCACACCCATGAAAAGTTGACATCTGGCTAATCAAAATCATGCCAGATCACAGGTGTTGCTGGACAGATTAGAGAGGTTTAACCTATAGTTAGTTTATGGATGCAATTCAAGATACTGTTTTAAAAGCTCTAAATCCTTAAATGGGCATGACTGCCTCCAAGATCATTTATTCCCACCACTTTGTGATTTTATTCTGGGATAAAGTACATAGATGGACTTACACCAGTGAACTATAGTGGAATAAATATTCTAGTATAGTTGTGCTGAGAAATGTTCTTGTATACAGAAGCCCTAAGTGTACATGCATCCACAGGATCAAATGGGTACAGTTGTAAGAACAGAAAGAAAAAGCATAAACTAGAATTTTAATTCTCCTCTATAAAAATCTTCCTTATATGAGATATGCAGTTTGGTCTTTCAAATTACAGAACAAAATAGTATAATACATATTTACTTAAAGCTGCTAGCTATTCACCAGCATGTTATACCCATAGGAGCTAATCTTGCTAATTTAATATCAGGTCCACCATAATGTACTGCTTACATATGTAAGATTTAAATAGTTTAACATCTAGTAATCTAAAACATGGTGGGAGGAGAGTGGGGGAAAAAAATCAGCAACTGTTTAAAAAGCAACCTAAATAACCTGTTCATATAATAACTAGGACAATAAAAACTCCAAATATTTTCCTCATTTTAGAATGTGTAGCTAAGACTGTTTAAGAAAACAATTCAGGCAAGTACTTCTATCATACTGCCTCATATTGGAATTGTAAGCTCAAACAGAAAGCCTGTCTTTCATTAGACCTGTGTGATTAAAAAAAATGCATACACAATCATTCCATGGCTCCTGCTTGAGCAGGCAGTGTTGCAAACTCAGACTGACTGACCTCATTCTTTTCATCACATGACCGTCCCAATTCACTGGCCCTGGATGACAGCAGATACCAGTACATTTGCAAACCTGAGTTTCATATCCCATGCTCTTGACTAGGAATAGCAAAATGAACTAATCCATTCATTCAGCCACACACAAAGATACAGTAACAATAGGACAGTAACAAAACAATTCCTTGAATGGTATTACTTACTTGCACATGAAATTAGGATTTTCCTTCATGACCTATGGAAGTTTCTTACAACATTCTCAAATCATGCCAAACAATTTATATTGGCAGACTAGCAAGCATACTATAAACACCAATCTCATTATTTCTAAAGGGAAGATTACCATCATTTATGTTATTTCCAGGGAAAATTCAACAAACTGACCATAACCGCTCTCAGAGTTGTCTGTGATACTTCCACATATAACAACTTGATATTAAGATGCCAGTTGCTTGCTATTCTTTAAATTTTAACTATCAAGGAAGGCTAATTTTATAAAATGTCAAGAATCTTTAGTTATATTATTTTTATCCCCTTTTTTTTACCTGTTAAATTCCTCTCTCAGCTACAGAATGGAATCCAATAGATGACAGATTGTGGTATAAAGGACAATTGTCAGTAGGATAACTATAGCAATTCTGGTTATACTTTACTGTCTAACTCAATGCTCTTGAGCTAAATCATACAATAAGTTGATTCCCATACCACAACATGTGCATCCTCTAAATGTGAAGACTGCTGGTCCTTGAAATGAATGCAACATATGCTTTAATTACAGTTCCACATTACAGCATCTCCAGCTTTACTCATCATTCCATCAAGCAAACTAAACTTTGGTCACAACATGCATAACCAGCCAGTACACTATTGAAGTGTGCCTGGTTTCTCTCCATTAGTCCATTTCACTTTTAGCTATCCATAAAATAATTTGAAAATGTGTCTATAACTCTTCTTTATTTTCTTCCAGGTATCTACTGCAAGTGAGATCTAGACCATATTAGTACATACATTCTTGGAATAGAAAAATGTATGCTCTTGTGCAGTATATTCTGAAATTTATAACATGCGAATCTTGGGTTAGTTTTATGCTTCACAAAGCCAAATTATATCATTTGGCATTTTATCAATGCATTATGCTGTACATGCTTTAATCTTCAACATCACTGAGAGACTAGCAAGCAACCTTAAGGAATAGTCGGACTAAAACCACCAAAAATGCTTCATCTGTCAGCTTCTTTAGAACAGTGTTCTATGTACATGGTGACTCCTGTATAATTGCCATCTCCATAATGGGGAAGAGAGGTGTATGGTGAGGTCAGAGCTTCTTCCACAGCTGGGAGGCTTTAGTGTCTGCAGTACACCTTGCTGCCATCATAGATCCCCCTTTAGTCCCATCGGATGTGCTTGCAGGATATGGATCAAAAATAGCAAAAGGAGCGGGCGTAGAGAAGGGATTCCAGATCTTTGAGACATTAAAGCTTTGTCTACACTCAGAGGCTTTGTCTACACTGCAGGGTTTTTGCACAAGAAGCATTTTGTGCGAGAGATCTTCCGCAAAATCTTCTTGCATAAAAGTGCATCCAGACCTCAAAGCGCATCACAAAAGCATGTGCTTTTGTGCAAGAGAGCGTCCACACTGCAAGGACACTCTTGCGCAAGAAAGCTCTCATCAGAGCACCTGTGCTTTTTCTGATAGGGGTTTCTTGCACAAAAACCCCTCCGGAGCGTCCACATCTGCCTTTCTGTACAAGAGCTATAGCAAAAAAGGAATTATTCCTCATGGGGAGAGGAATAATTCTACCTGCAAAAGCCCTCGGTTCTGCTGATTTACTTGTGCAAAAACGCACTCGAGGTGTGGACGTTCCACTGGTTTTTGCGTAAAAACGGCTGGTTTTGTGCAAAAACCTTTTTGTATAGACAGCCAGAATGTTAAAGTACTGCCACAACAGTACTTTAATGAAACAGTATTGTTGCAGCATCAGTGGTGGGACATAACTCTCCCAGCACTGTAGGAAAAACACTTCCACAAGGGGTGTGGCTGGCTCCCAGCGCTGAGAGCCTGTCTATACTGGTAAGTTACTGCATTGAAATTTGCTGCACTCTGGGGGAATAATTTTTCACACCCCTGAGCAAGAAAGTTCAGCACAATAACTTGCCTGTGTAGACAAGCCCTAAATCATGTCAGTTTCCCAGGGGCCTATTCATACTTCACAGTCCCTTGCAGCTTTTACTTCTCCTTTTTAGCAATGTTACAGTAACACATCACAAAACACTTACACATTATAAACTATGAAAACAATTTGACAATATAATTGTATGGTTATACAACACAAATAATGTTCTATAACTGCCTAATTAAACATCATCACAACAAAAAAAATTCTTGGAAAAACTGTCTGCTGGATCTTTTATTCTTTGATATGTATGTGAGACAGTGACAGAAAAAAATCCTCAAACACAGTGGATGTCTGCAGGCATTACTCAGGCACCCCTCCCACCAAAATAAGCTAGCCTCAATAAAGACTGCAGGATTGGGCTCATAATTGACTAAGGAACAGTATCAAAAGATAATGTTCCAGTGATTTATATTAAGACTTCATAATCCTTTACAAATATAATTTTTTATAATATCCTCTTTGAATGCAGAGTCCAATAATTTGGGCCAAATTCTGCTGTCACGACCTTAAGAACCATAAGTGACTTATACAAAAAAATATTAAGTCAACGAGGGGGTCACCAAATAAAATTAATGGTTAGCAGGTTTAAAACAAATAAAAGGAAGTATTTCTTCACACATTGCACAGTCAACCTTGGGAACTCCTTGCCAGAGAATGTTGTGAAGTCCAACACTATAACTGTCCCTAGCCTTCATTTGTCAAAAGCTGGGCATGGGCAATGGGATGGATCACTTGATAATTATCTGTTGTGTTATTGCCTCTGGGGCAGCTGGCATTGGCCATTGTCAAAAGACAAGCTACTGGGCTAGATGGATCTTTGGTCTAACTCAGTTTGGCTACTGTGATGTTAAATCATAACAATCAAAAAACTACAACTAGCAAATAAGTTTTGCTATTGTACACACTTAAGAATATATTCCCCTTTTAATATCTATGTATGTTTGATGTCTCTGCTATTGTACAAAGATTAAAAAACTGAACTAATCAAGAAGCAACAACAGTTCATACACTAGAAGCCAGACACCAACCTACTCAAGCTATGCATTTTTTATTCTTCAGTCCCAAAATCCACTAGACTAGAATGGTGCAAGGCTACAGTTTAAATCACAGAATTGCAGTGCTTTTCTCAATTGCCACCCTTTACTGTCACCGATCTCCCATCTCTCTTTCCCATGGAAGCTCACCTCTATAATACATGGCCAGTATATTGCTTCAGCCACTACATACACCAGCTAGTGCATAGTGTGTCAGCAGACCAGTAACTTCTGGCCTTTGTTCCTCAGTCGACTTGCTGTTCCTCTAACACAGTAATGCCAGAATCGTTGTACCAAATACTCATTTATCTTTATTTTGCAGATAAAATTGCTCAGAGTCAATCAGAACTGTCTGCCTTCATGGGGGTAGAATACGTGCTAAAGGAGACAATACCACGCTATCCTGAGGCTAGGCTAGGGTCAATCCTCGATGTACAGTAAAACCTGTGTTATCTGTCATGCTCGGGGATTACACAGGTTCTGGTTATCTAAAAATTCCAGTTATCTGAGGGTCCCCATCAACCTAGGAAAAACCAATGGACAATAATAGTAAAACTCAAGTTTTTAATATTGGTAGTTTTGTAGTGTGAGGCAGTTGGTCTCACACTTCTATTTTGAGTTAAAGATGATTAATAGTTCTTAAATTAAAAAAATGTTAAGCCAATCTTGGTAAACCAAGCAAGGCCTGTGCGCCTGAAGATGTGACAGTATTGTGGCTGGGGGCAATGCCGGCTAACAAAGTGTTCTGGTTAACAGAGTGCCGAATAACAAAGGTTTTACTGTACTGAAGATTTTGGAAGTACTTTGGTCATCAATTTGTACTTAAAACCTACATCCTTCCCAGGTGGTGAAAGCATGCAAGAAAAAACTGAGTACATTGTTAATAAAATTATCAATAGCCCTTTGAAAAAGGGAGGTACCTTTTTCACTGTAAGAAGCCCAAATATGTCCTTCATTCAAAAAATTACTGCTTGACACTGAACCTTTCCAGCTACCACGCCTTTTAAGTCTTTAATTTTCAAGATGGAAAGATATTGAAAAAGTTGTGGTGAGACAATACGTGGTGGTACATGGGGATAATCTCCTCCTGACAATAAAAATCAAATAGCTATCCTGATAACGATTACATCTGTGACCTACTTTTGATACAGCTGATTATAATAGAATGTTGACTCTTTTGCAAACCATAGCACGGGTGAGCAGGCCTAGCTCAGTGCACTTTGAAAGGTACTCTCAGAAGGTGGCATAGGACACCTGCATCTCTTCCATGCCAACTAGGCTTCTTCTGATGGCACTATTCAGTGTCTGGAAAAGGTGGAGGGGCACATAAGGGCAAGATGACTAAGAGTTAGTCCAGACAAAACAAAAGGGATGTTGGCTGGTTGGTTGTGAGAAGCAACTGGAAAAAGTGACAAGGATAATTTCTATCCCTTAAATTGAGGGTGTACCTCTGTCTTTTATTACCCAGGTTCACAATCTTGGGATTTGGTGGGGACTATCTGGGGCATGTGTGCTAATTTCTGATATTTGTGTTCTTGTGAGGTTATTGAATGTGATGTTGGCATAACTAATAGGTCAGTTTATTTGTTAGTGTATTTACAGAGATTGCCAAGGCTTATCAGAGCATTGTAGAGACACTTTCATAGCTGTGATGGATAGGAGGCTCCTATCCCTCTGGCTATGTCTACACTACATAGTTTTTTCAGAAAAAGTTATTTTTCCAAAAAAAAAAAACCACACAAAAAAACCCCCAAAAAAACCCCTTCACTTATGTCCACGCTGAAATTGCATTCTTTCAGAACAAAAAAAAATTGAAAGAACATTGGTAAACCTCTTTCTATGAAGAAGAAGCCTTTTTCCGAAAGAGCTCTTTTGGAAAAAGGTGTGCGTGGATGGGGAAGAGAGAGTTCTCTCGAAAGAAGAGGAAAGAGGAAAAAGCACAGGTGCCCTGGTGGCCACTCCATCCATAGTAATCAAAGCTTAAATGCGAGATAGCATCCATTCAGTGTGGACACTATCTTTCGAAAAAAACGGATCGCTTTTTTGATGCACTTTGGCAGTGTGGATGCTCTCTTTTGGAAAAAGTTTTTTTCAGAATCTCTCTTCCAGAAAAGCTTCTTCCGAAACAAGCCTGCAGTCTAGACATAGCCTCACATAGAAGAGTAGTAAAATGTAAATTAGTTTCCCTGCCATATAATATGGCCCCATCATCTTTTTCACATTTAACACAAAAATCTATTCACCTACTAAATGTAATGATTTGGGATATCGAAACACAATTTAATGTATTTTATCATTACAACAAGAGCACATCACCTCCATGAATAAACTTGAAGGGAATGCATTTTTCAAGGGTTTCTAAATATTAACTGTTGCAAAAAATGTCTTTTCCTGGAGTTGTTAAAAAGTTATATCCTCTGTAACACTGATAAGTAGCTTACAACCAACAGAAATAAGTCCACTAGTACACCAGGGCTACGTCTAGACTGGCATGATTTTCCACAAATGCTTTTAATGGAAAAGTTTTTCCCGTTAAAAGTGTTTGTGGAAAAGAGCATCTAGATTGGCACGGATGCTTTTGCGCAAAAGTACTTTTTGCGGAAAAGCGTCCGGGCCAATCTAGACGTGGTTTTGCGCAAGAAAGCCCTGATCGCCTTTTTAGCCATCGGGGCTTTTTTGCGCAAAATGGTTCTGGGTTGTCTACACTGGCCCTCTTGCGCAAAAGCATTTGTGCAAGAGGGCTTTTGCCCAAACGGGAGCGTCATAGTATTTGCACAAGAAGCACTGATTTTGTACATTACTAAGTCAGTGCTCTTGCGCAAATTCAAGTGGCCAATGTAGACAGCTGGCAAGTTTTTCCGCAAAAACGGCTGCTTTTGCGGAAAAACTTGCCAGTCTAGACACAGCCCAGTGGTTCAGGCTTTTGAAGCTAGTACTGCAGGCATGACCTTTAAATGTAGGTAAGTCTCTGCTGGGCCTCAATGCATTATCACTGCTGCTTGCTATTTATCATACCTGTTTAAAGCACTTTACAGATGTTAACTAATACTCCCATCAAACTCTATACACTAACATCCCAGAAAGATTAGAAGCTTCAAAATGTTTGGTGGAGGGCTGGGCATCACTGAATGCACAGATAAGTGTCAGATGAGCAGCTGTGGTAGCACATTCATCTTTAATTGGATACATTGAAAAGAAAAAAAACACCCATTAATCCATTTGGCGCTAGGAAGTAGAATACATTTAGTGGGGTATGGACTTGTGATGATGCTACTATGGCATCACCTTGAGCAAAATTTATGGTTAATTTAAAAGTGAATTATGTTACTAACCTTCCATATTTTATGGTTCTGAAGATAATTTTCTGAAAGTGAACCAATGCAGTCTTGTCTTTCTGGACAAGGCTTTGACCCTGCCAGGCAGCTGGGGGGGGAGGGGGGCGGGGGAGAAAGGTGTGGAAAGAACAGGGCTACCTCCCTCAGAGAGAGTGGGGTTGGTGAGCATAGCAAGCAGGGGGTACAGTCCTCTAATATCAAATTAAGATTCTGAATCCTATAACCAATTCTCTAAATCAAAGCTTGAAACTTTTAGAAAGGAAAGGGGGTAAGATACCTACAATTTGAAGTGTGTATACAAAATGGAGGAAGGGTTAAGGGGCATGAGAAGGGAAGAGGACAGCATCCTAAAAGTCTGAGCCTCACTCTGATGTTATTCACCTTTCTCCTGCCCCAAAAGCATGCTGCGAAGAGTGGTGAGCTGAATAGTGAAGACACCTGTTAGCACGATCCCATCACGTGGGGGAGTGGGAAGGTCAGCATTAGCGCATTAATCTCGAACACCCTTCCCCGGCACTGGAAGGGGGAACAGCTTGGGTAACACGAGAAGCGGATTCTCCCCCAGTATGCACATATCACATCGTAGGCACCTTCTCCCGAAAGCGATCTGAATGGTGCAAGACCTGATTTGGAAGATCAGCGACAAGGCCTAACACTTCAATCTGGTTAAGAAGGTGCGACAGCAGAACAGAGCTGAGAGAAAGATCCAACCCCACACCTGCCTGCAACTCTAGGGGTCGGGTACCGAGCTAGTAGCGCGCTCCGGATCGAGCCCCTGCCAGCCCCGAATGCCTGTCCAGCAACCTGAGCCTCCACCCCGAGCCCCCAGTGGCGCAGCTGAGGGCGCCCAGGCCGCAGGAGGCCTCCTGTGAAGCGCCCAAGCGAGAGACACAGTAAGGGGCAACCCTCCCCGTGCAGCTGTCCCCTGCCTGGCACCGGCCCAGCAGCGCGGCGCAGGGGGTTGGAAGGGAACTGCACGTCCCAGCCCAGGCCCTTCCTCTCCCTCCTACCTTCACAGCCACCTCCGGGGCCGCTTCCACCGCCAAGGCCTGCGCGCCAGGGGGCGGCGAAGCGAGGTGCAGCACCGCGTCCCGGCTGGCCACCAGCGCCGAGCGGCGGGAGCTTCCCTCCGTGTCTGAGTCGGAGCCCGAGTCGGAGCCGCCGTAGGAGGCGAGCGCGGCGATAGCTGCCGACATCTTAGCGAGGAGGAACCACGGGAGCACCCGGAACAAACGCGTCCTGCCAGTTACATAAGCTCCTCTAGTCCGATTTATTTGCGCTTTAGTGCGACTCAATGGAAATTAGCTAAATGCGAGTTTAACAAAATATTATTTATAATTTTCTGCGTCTTTTACGAAACATGATTTTGGGAAGGAGAGTTCCCTTCCCAAGGTGCTGAAATAGGGTTAATCTTTCAGGACTCACAGGAAGGACTGCAAATCCCAGCGTGCAACGCGCCGTAGCCGGATAGGTCGAATGTGATGGGTCTTGCGGGGTCTAAGCAGGTTTCACAAGAAAAATGCTCTTTCCCTTTTCCCGCGGAATGATAATCACTCCTTCCCTACCAAATAAATACCTTAAAGTATTACATAGTAAAAAACCCACAACTAAAAAGATCTTGAGAGTAAGACTAATGAACCTGGATAGCAGTACCATACCAGCCATCATCCAGGGAAGGTACTGTAGTGGTAGATACACAGTAAGCATAAGCTGTTTCAATATATACTGATTTTTCGAAACATTGTTTGTGCTACGGAGCTGGTCCCATAGTCAGAGACCCCTTCATGGATGCAAATACAGATTTGTATCTGCAAAAACGAACCACGGAATCTGCATTCCCATCTGTGGATGCAGCAATCAGTGGATATAAAGCAGATAGCTATGAATTTGCAGGATTCTACCCATTACTCACGTTGTGCTGAAACTTTTTTAAACCAACCCTCCTCCCCCC
>CM057847.1:111087166-111108874 GCA_030068395.1 Apalone spinifera
AGCATAAGCTTTCGTGGGCAAAGACCCACTTCGTCAGATGCATGTCAAATTGATTGTTGCAGTCCATCAATTGCTTCATTGATTTCAATACAAACTTTATACAGTTTATAACAATGTGTGCACTGTCACTTCTTCTCTCACACATGGATTTCATCCTCTCCATCAGATAAGTAACTTTTAACTGCCCTATTTCATACATGTGGAAACCGAGGCATACACGTATTCAGAGAGTTCTGCGTACCGGCAAGCCCCGCGAACAGAAACCTTGCATCTGCGCACTAAGCACGAGGTCACGCTGAGCTAAGTACAGCAGGAGACACTCGATGGAAACAGCCCCTCCCACTCTCTTTGGAGCAACCAGCAGCTCCACCCACTCTCCATCTAACTACTCCTTTCCCATTCCCATTGGCTGCCCGGAGCCGGCTTTAGAATACGTCACAATGCCTTCGGCCCCTCCCCCCAGCTCGAATAGCGAGCGAACTGGACTATACCACCTGCCATTTTGAGGGGGTGTGTGGGGAAATCGGGGCTCCCTAATACTCAATGTCACGGATTTTGGGGGAGGCACCTACCTAGTTCCTAGGGGAGGCGGCGACGGCCGGTCAGGTGTTGAGTAAACAGCCGCCACACGCTTGGCGAGTGTGTCCGGGCCGGGGAGAAGCCCCTCCTCCCACGCGCACACACACGCGCCGCTCTGTGTCTATTGTGAAGCCTTTGGGGAGCTCCGCGCCGCCGCCGCCCCCCCAGCTCGCGCCGGGTTCGGGTCCTTCCTCTCTACAGCGAGTCTCTCCAGCGGGGTGAGGCGGTTGGAAGGAGCCGTTTGAACTTCGGATTCGTAGCGAGCAGGGAGCAGCGCGAGCCTCGGGGGCGCTGAGAGGGCGGGGCTGGTCGGCGGCATGAAGGCGTGAGGGGAGCAGCGCGCTGAGCGGCGAGAGTAAGTGCCCCGCAGTCTGCGCCGCCTCCGCCGTGACCTGCACCCACCGCGGGGAGGGCAGCGGCCCTTCAGCGGCCCCCGCCATCCTTCCCTCCCCACCCAGAGTGACACCTTCGCCATCCTTCCCCCCCTCTGCCGTGGGGTGGAGGGAGCAATGGGGGTGTGCCAGTGGGGTCCCTCTCTCGCTGGCTGCAGCTGGTGTTTGGGTGTGGGTGGGGGGTGAGCGCCGAGCCTCCTCCGGCTGTTGCAGGGACAGGTGTGTCAGTTCCTCGCCTCTGGCTGCGGGATGAGGGTGGTTTTGTACTTTTAGCAGCGAAATGTCTCTTCCCCCCCGCCCTCCAAGTGCAGCACCCAGTGCAGAGCCTCCCTCGCGGGGCGGGTGGGACCTTTTCATTGTTGGGGTCTGTAATTGATGGGGGGCGTTCGTCGGGTGTCACAAGGCGCTAGCTACTATGTTGATCTTGCTGCGGGGGTGTTACCCTGACCCAGCCACCTTCGCTTAATGTATGTAATGAGGACTGTAGAGGCCAGAGGTGGGAATGGATGATGGAGCTAGATGCGATTTGCCTTTTGAAGAGAAGCAGATTCAGTCATACTCACTGGAAATAGCTGCCAATTGAAAGATTGCTACCATTGTTCAGCTGTCGCGGAGATCTATGCCTGAGCAAAAGACCTCCAAACAGCAATCCCAACACCATGTAGCGTCCGCCTCCTCTAGCCACCAAAACATCCATCCCTCTGTGCCAGTTTAACTTGTGGCTACAATAATTATAAAATGTAATAGCGCAAAGTAATCTGTACTTGTATCTTAAGCATGTAGGCAGTCCTTCTAGATCTATTATTCATGTGTCTATGAATGATTTTGTTTCATTCAGTTTTGTGTTTTGGAATCAGAAATAAATACTGTAATTAGATGTTTTAGTTTGCTTTGTGAGGTTGGATTGTTGGTCTTTCACATTTTTAGCAAATATTTCAGTTTTAAAGGAAACCCACTGGATTCCTTTGAAGATATCAACAAGAGTAAAGCATAGCAAGTAGAAAATGCAGCATAAGGCTTTTATATTTCTTAGATGCTGTTTAAAATTTTTTTTTAGTGATCATGGCCACTCTAGAACCAAAGTAGCAGAAATAATATTGACATGAAAATAACTGCAAGACTTGTTTTAGGGGAAATTTCTGTATTCTAAACCTTTTTTTTTATTTTGACATTTGAAGTGTACAACTTTTATTTCATCTTTATAAATGGACTATCTATGGTACAATTGTGATTTACTTTCTGCTTAAACACCAGATGTGAGTTACCCCATATGTGATTTGTTAATTTTGAGAATGTAGCTGTCATTGAGTCTCATACTGCCTGCCAGCAATTGTTAGGTGATTCTATAAAAGTGCATTCCTTGTTTTCCTGGTATGCACCTACAGGGTGTTGTCTGTAGTTGCATGGGATAGTTGTTGAAAGGTAATAATGTATTTCTAGGTCTGTTTGTCAAACTAATCTTTGGTGTAACATTGCTATTTAAATATTGTATCTCAAGTATTATGCTGCAAATCGTTCAATTTATATAAAAGCAATATTTTCTTATTGCTGAATCTCTATTTAATATACACAGATTGATTTATCTCATACTATCATGGTGGAAAATACAGCTTTTAGTTAAACTCTGTTGTGCTCAAGATATTATAGTAAAGTGTAATCATTTAAGGGTTTGGGGTAAAGTCACAGTACAACCTTTAGAATTATTTACTAGTGTAAATTTGCTGTTGTCCACCTGCTACTTCCAGTGAGGTATGTTGTCAACACAATCTTCAGAACTAAAACAATGGGTAGGTCTACATTTGTGGTAGTTGTAGAGTATAGATATTGCATGTCCAACTAGCGTGTCTATAAATAATGGTAAAGAACAATGATTCTTAACCACAGGTGTGGGGCCTTTTGGGAGGGCTGTGAGCCAGTTACAGGAGGTCCACCAAAGTAAACCAGAGAGCAGGAATGGTGCTGGAAACCAGTGAGTATTGGATAGAAAATCAAAGCCTGGACCCTGCTGATGAGATCTGAAGCCAAAGCCCAAATAATTTAGCTTTCGTAGAGCCTTGGATGCTTGGTACCCCCAACGCCAGCTCTGGCTTTCAATTTATTGGATATGCAGAAACAGCTGTTGGGGTGCAGGTGTGCACTGACATTTTTTATAATATATTGGGGGGTGGGCCTCAGAAGGAAAAAATGTTGAGAACCCCTGGTGTAGAAGGTGAGATACAGCTTTGGTGAGCAGACACATCAGAACCTTAAGATATGTACTAGTATAGTCGATTAACTGATAAGCAAAAGCTTATGGGATAATGATATAGACTACATGCATTTTCATTCCTTCGCTGCCAATAAATTTTTTAGTAGGCTGGCCAGCAGCCTGGCTCAGTCCTGGCTTGCGACAGGTCCAGGACCTACCCCTGCTGTAGTACTGCTTTTCAAGTATATTAAGATCCAGGTGGGCAAGCAGCTCAGCTCAGTTCTGGCTTGTACCAGCTCTGGAAGCTCAGACCCAGCCTAGACAGGGACTGCTGCCGCCCCACACTGCTGCCTCTTTCTCAGGAGCAGTAGCACAGGGCACCAGGCAGCTGGTCTGCAAGAGAAGCTGGTTTTTAAACTGGTGCTCCCCCTTGCAGACCAGCTACCACCGGGCACCCCTCGCTGCTGCCTCTGATACAGTAGCTGCTGGCCCCCAGGGACTATAGAATAGTCAACTAACCGATAAAATGTCATGAGGTTACTCGACTATTCAGTTAACCGGTACTTGATGTCTTTAGCATGTATCCTACATGATTCTTTTCATGCCCAAACTGTGCTGCCCAAACTCCCACATCTACACTGCTGTTTTGAGCAGTGCAGTGTCCCACTACTTCCCAACTGCTGGATACTTTCCCCACCTCCTTGAAAGGCAACAGGGAAAGGCTTTGGTGGTGGAAAGTTGGTAGGGAAAGGCTCCGGCAGATTCATGAGAGAGTTGAACCTTTAGTGATGCTTCAGATACTCTTTTCTGAGTTAGCAGATTGTAGTAACTTCAATTCTGTTATAAAAATGATAGGAAACATATGGATGGATAAAACACATAAATCATCTGAGCATCTAGTTTTAATTGAATAAAATGTAACAAATAAAAAGCTCTACACAGACTTATTATAGAATAATAGAAATGTAGGGTTGGAAGAGGAACATCAAGAGATCATCTACTCTAGCCTCCTACATTGAGAAAAGACCAAGTACCATCCCTGATAGTTGTTAGGAGATTTTTAAGAAGAGTTGGACAATGATGGAGATTCCACAATGTCCCTTGGAAGCCTATTCTAGCGCTTAACTATTCTTATAATCAGAATTTCCTCTCCTACTATGTAATCTAAATCTCCCTTGCTGCAGACTAAGCTGATTACTTCTTGTCCTACTTTCTGTGGACGTGGAGAACCATTGATCATTGTCCTCTTTAAAGCAGCCCTTAGCATATTTGAAGATGGTTAGCAGATTACCCCTCGCTCTTCTTTACTCAAGACTAAACATGCACAGTTCATGTCTAACTGTCCTGTTTCTACTGTTGTGACATGCTGTCTGGTGCAGCTGGGACAGTAACAACTTACAGTACCAGTTAGCAGACCCAATTGGAGTGCTCATGCATTCCTCTCGCCTCAGCATTTGAACATATTTTGAGCTCATGGCTATGAAAAGGAGTATGTTAACCATTGCTGTATTAGTTCCTTCCAATGGTAGCAGTAAAAGGATATGAACCTCTAATGCTCTTGGACCCGTATTTATGTAATATATAGGTGCCTTTTTACTTTAACCTTTTAACTAGCTATTAATAATATGTTTTATAGTTATTTCATTATATTAAGAGTTTATTATGTTTAGGAATGTTTACCATTACAGAAATGATGGTTCCCAGTTTTAAGAGGTGTGTATCATGCCCAGCTGCGTTTTCGACTTCCAAAATGTGCTTTCAGGGCTGTTCTCCCCTCTGGCACTCTGAGTGCAAAAGATGGGGGCTCGCAAGAGACCTTAAAAACCTTGTCTCTGGGGAATTTTTGTAAGCATAGCCTATAGAGTCACTGACTTTTGGGAGGGTAGCTGCCAGCACCAAGTGAAATGAAAGAAAAGCTCTTTCTTCTTGAACCCAGGAAGAAAACACTTGGACTTCCTCCAGAGGGATATCCCCAAGCTTCTTTACAACAAGAGAGCTTAAAAAAACAAAGAGAAAACAAACTGTAGTGCCTGGTAGCTGACCTCTTAGTCTTAGGAACGAATACACAGACAGACCTCCTGTTTCTTTCCAGGACACAAGAATCAAATCATCGCCTTAGAAAAGGTGGTTTAATTAACAAAACAAAAAGATATACATGATAAAGCATACTTGGTTGCTAGGTATTTCAAAGCAACTGAGTAAAACAAAACACAGAGAACATCTCGGGGTATGCTTTTAGATAGTGAATGGGGGAGGGAAGGCATATTCAACACAGAGAAGTTTAACCAAACAACCAAAACACAGAAAAATACCCTGAGACTAAATACACCTTTTCCTTCTACTCATGATCCATGCTGATCCATACTTCAAGGCCCAGTTCACTCCCATGTCCAATATTTCTTATAGTAGGCATGGTAATTCTGAGTATTGCTTGTGCTCCCTTTGGTCCTTGATTTAGAATTCACACACAGAGAAAGGCAGCAGGATTTTAAATTTCAGCACTGTATCCCATTGGTTCTTCTGGCCCCCTGCCAACACCCTTGCTAGCTACTTGAATTTAACCTGCTAGTCACTGAGTGCTGGCCAGCACTCCTCCTATCCATCACAGGGCCTGAAATTCCTAGGTGAGCATCACTTTCCAGCATACTGTACTATGTGTAGTACATTTACTACTCAAGCCCAGAAGGAGAGGGAGACCTGATTTCAGGATTTTTTGTTAAGGGAGGTGTTGTCAAACAAGCATCTGGGACCCCAATAATTATGAGGCTTCCGAAAGGAAGGATGGGAAACCTGAACTAGCTCTGAGCACATTTTGTTCCGAGAAAATGTCTATAATGAAAGCTTCATTCACAGCACTGAATTCTGGTTCCAAGTTGATTCTGCTACCACTAGCTAAGTTCTCTGGTCAGCTCCAAAACTATCATCGCCTTCTTTTTACCCAAGGCATATGTGACTCCATATGCCAGGCTCAACACTGGCTATGAAGGAACTTCAGACTTAGAATGGTTTGACTAAGATTACTTACTGTTCTAAGAAAAATTGATCTGTCACTGACATGGTGACTAACATGATGGAATGTCCTCAAGGGAGGTTTGTTCAACCCGGCTCCTCCAATATTAAGAGTTACCACAGCTGTGCTCATAATAGGTTGGAAACATATCTCTTCAATCTTTTCATTTGAGATTTTTGGAGCAGCAGAGAATCGGTTACACATAAACACATTAGAATTAACAGCCATCCATCTGGATCTCAAAGCATTTCTTCCCAAGGTGTAGAATTCTGTAATTCAAGTGATTAAGGATATGTTAGCAATGTATTGCAGGTTGAACCTCTCTAATCCAGAACTTTCTCATCCAGAAACATCCATTGTCCAGAATTATTTTACTTTTCATGGGTATGGCCAAGTTTCCTAAAGTCCCATAAAGTTTGTTTACATCCACCAGTCCTAGCTCTCTGTGTTGTTTGCTGTTATTTAGCTGTAATTTATCCTTAAATATCCTCTAACACCACACTAAGCAGTGGAAGTGTTGGTAATGCTGCTAGACAATATTGACCTCCCGTGGTCCAGAAAATTCTCTAATTTGGAACCGATCAGGTCCCAAGGGATCCAGACTCGCAAGGTTCAATCTGTATTTGAACAAACAGGAAGCAGCTCAATCTTTTCAACAGTGCAACAAAGCAATAAAACTTCGGGACTAGTGTATCCTCTACAGCATTTACCAAAGTGCTTTGCAGGCAGTAACAAAATACAGTGAGATTATGGATCAAATGAGCAGGAATTCCTTGCAGATGTCTGAGTGGTTTCTAAAGATTCAGTAATTTAGAACATTTTTGGGCTTTGTTGGTTTCTGACCATAGATTCCTCATCAGATCCAATACAAAATATCCCAGTTTTTGCTTAAGAGCAAGCTCAGTCAATCATTGATGGATTCACTTATGCTTGACTGGGGAAGGAGCCTGATTTGTGCATTTCCCCCAGTCCTTTTGATCCTGAATGTGCTAAAGAAAATAAGACTGGATTGAATCAGGGTTGATTTGTGTTGCTCCCGTATAGCTGAGGCATAGTGTTACAATGAGTTAATTCATTTATACAGTGGAAAATACAAGATGGTCCCAAAAACCCTCCCATTTGTCAACAAGCCACTTGGTTTACGTGGCTTGTCGACAAACAGGAGGGTTACCCGACAAAACCGCATCTTAATTACTTTCACTTTTGAAAGTGAGCTCGATAGAAGATATACAAATTCCCGCAGAATTTGCATATCCTCTTTCGAAAGTCTAGCGTAGTCTAGATACGTCCTAGCCTGGGCATTAGGCATTTGACAGAATTAGAAAAATCATTGTCTTTTGAGATGCAGCAAGTTCTAATTAATTCTAGGAAACTATCTACTCTAAGTTGAAAAGATTTTTTTATGGGTGTCTAAGAATGTTGACCCAGTTTTTATTCCTATGCAACTTATTTTAGAATACTTGCTACACTAAAAAGCAATGGGTTTGTCTCTTACTTCCATTAAGGTCTTCTTAGTAGCTATAGCAACATTCAGTATTCCTGTTATGAATTCATTTTTCACATATATTGGTGATAAACTTAAAAAAAAAAGATTTTATTTATTAAAAAAAGAATTCCACTTGTTTCTTTGTGGAATTTGACCTTAATTTTAATGCAACTTATGATCCCTTGATTTGAATCTCTAGCAAGCTGTTCTTTTAAAATCATTCTATAAGACAATTTTTGTAAGCTACATGTCCAGTATTCTTTTCAAAACCTGAGACACATAAAGAGGAATCTCTTCTATTCTTTAGTTGCAACAAGAACACTCATCAGGATTGAATTAAAACTTAAGGTCCTCTAAGTTATTTGTTTCCTATGCAGGTAACTCTAAAGAGCAGCCATTTAGCACAGTCTCTCTCTAGCTAGGTTAGACCAGGTGTGGCAAAACACCCTCCATAGTCTGGATCCAGCTCGCAGACATAGCAGGGAGCCTCAGACAGACTCCCCTCTGTGCCCCGCTCTCCACACGCTACTCAGACAAGTGGCTGCTGGGCTGTTTGTGAGCAGGAGGAAGGGAAGGGTGGTGCTGTTCCCTCCCCCAGCACAATCCCTTTGGCAGGTTTCTAGCCAATGGGAGCTGCTTGTTTCTAGAACAGGCAGAAAGCGAAGTACCACTCCCTCCTCCCCTCAGGCTCTTATTCCCAGAGCACATGGCCCTGCAGCCTGTGTGGGGGTGGGGCAAGCTCCTGCTTGAGAAATATGCTGGGCTGCTGGCTGGGAGTCTCACAGATAAGTCTCCTGGCCAGATCCTCCCTCAGGCATGCCAGATCCTCCCTCCAGTACTTTACCCCACCATCCCACATAACCCAAATTGTCTGCTCCCATCCTGAGCCCATACCTGCCCCCAGACCCTGCCCCCCAGTTTCCTGGCCCAGATCACAGTTTCCTCCTGCCCTAGGTCACAATCCAAACCCCTGCACCCCAATCCACTGCCTGAAGTCACAACTGCCTCCTTCACTCAAACTACCTCCCAGGCCCTCCTGCACCCGAATCCTTTACCTCAAGTTCCCTTCTGCACCCAACCTCCATCCCAGACCCTGCACCTTCTCCATTAATATCATGGAAGAGTGCGGCTCTCGACCACTTTCCAAAATCTTGGAGTGGGCCCCCCCCATCAAAAATTATTTCCCCCCCCCCGGTTTAGATTATCTACTCAATAGTGTTATAGAGGAGCTTCCTCTATCCTCCTATTCTTCTTAGAACCCATTGCACAAGAGTGGTTGTTTCATCTGTACCTTGTGCTAAATATATTCTTAGGAAAGAATAGAACATTGAATTACAAAAAATTCTATATGGAGTTCAGTTCACACTTATGAAGATAATTACTACATTTACTTGGTGTTGGTTGTGTCCTTAACTCAAGTAAGTTTTGTTTTTCTTCTTTTAAATAATTGTTCCGGGGTTGGGCTGGGGATGAGGGATTCATTGTGCAAGCGGCCCTGGAGAGCGGCCCTCTTTCACTGTAGCAGTTTGGGGCCAGGTGAGAAGCATCTGTCCATGGTCCCTTTAGCTGCATTTGGCATAGCCATGAGAGGGGTGCATGTCACCAGCTCGGGTACAGACAAAGACACAAACAGACAAACTCTCTGACATATATAGTAGATTGTACCTCTTCCAGTCTAATGGGACAGTAGATAGCTGTCCTTGTGCCCATCTGTAGCCCCTTGCTTGCCTCCCATGGTCATTCTGCAGTATAACTGTCTCACCTACCAGACCCTTCCCCCACTTTTCATTTTATGAGAAACAATCAACTTCCAAGCACATCTAATTTTCCTGGCACAATCAAACCTTTACCTGGCTTTAAGTTACAATAAGAGGAAGCTGCATACCAGATTTGGTGGTCCTAGCTCTTGACATTTAGGAGTTCTTGAAGAGACAGAATGATACAGTAGATTATGCACGCGATCTGGCAGCCAGATCTGATGAACAGTATGACAGAGCCATGGTCCTTCTTACTTTACTTCTTGCCAAACTCTCCAAACAGTGGGTATATATAAAGGATGATTGAAGAAGAAATGAAGGTTATTTAAAATGTTACTATAATTCTTTTAGGTGGATTCTGCATAATCATAGTCCCTGTCCACTTTCTTCAGTCCCGCTATCCTAATTTCAATATTACTTGGTATTCTTCTTTAGTAGTTGAAGAAATGGAGGTGGCAAAAGATTGTGAGAGAGTGAATAGACTGCCATGGAGGGCTGTATTGCATAGCTGTCAATCCTCTGCATCAAATATCATGGCCCTTTAAAAGTCTGGGGACAGGTGCTTGATACATAAAGCATATAAAGCCTGAAGAGACATGAGGAGAAAGGAAAGGGGTTCCATATAGAAGTATATTTAGAAGGAATACTGTTACTTTGTTTTTAAGAGTCTGGGACCTGGAGCCTTGCAGTGATTTTAGGGCATCTAATAAGGAATGAACTGGAAGAAGGAGCCACTGTAAGTGCTGCTTCCTCATTCATAGGAGTGCAGATGTCTGTAAACACTGCAGGGATTTAGAGGGCTCCTGATGAGCCATGATTTAGTAGGGAAGTTTCTCCCTCCCCACCTGAGGGTGGAGAGACTGATAAAGAAGAGGGCCTGCTGGAGGTGAAGCTGCCTGAAACTCTAGACCTGAGTTTCAAAGTACAGTTCCTGCACCAAGGAGGAGAGCTGGGAGGTTCTTGTCTCAAAGAGAGGGACATTCTCTCTGAAGGCCAGCCCTCCTCCCAAGCTGAGTGAGGAAACTGATCAGGACTCTTATGTCTGCCCAAAAAGAGCAGAATAAATAAATCAACCTTCCTTTGCAGGGACTGTTGACTAATCTGGTTTGGTTAGTAGTCTGAAAAGCTCCAAAGAGTGCTGATTGCAATACACCTGCAGTTCATGACAAGCCATGAAGGCATGCTGGAAATGCACACTCCAAGACATGTTGACATGCCCCCTTTTATAGTTAGGCCTTCAGAATGTGTTCAAACTTTGGGAGTGTTTGAGTGCTTTAAGAGGTCCTGCTGCCAGAAGTTCCATCATCTCACTTGCATTGATCAACTCATACCAAGAATGTCAATGTGCAGAGTCCACCTTGACCAATCCTGGTAACAGCTAAGCAACTTTTTCATTTTCTAAACTTTCCTCACAGGTCATATTTTTGAAATCTTTATCGTTGTTGAGCTCTGCTGGACTTTCTCAAATTTGTCCATGTTTTTGATTGTGATGCAACAACTTGACACAGTACTACAGCTGAGACCTCATCGGTGCTGAATAGCATGTGACACATCTCTCATGTCTGACATATAACACTCATTTTAATACACCCCATAATATGAGGCCTTTCCACAACTGTCATTGTCCCTTATATTCAGTTTGTGATCCACTATACTCTTTTCAGCAGTATAGAACCTTTTCATCAGTTCTGTTGCCTAACCAATTATTCTGCATTTTGTAATTATGCATTTGAGTTTTTCTTTCCTATGTGCATTTGTCTTCCTTGAATTTCATCTTACTGGCTTCAGACTAATTCTCCAGTTTTTCAGGGTTGTTTTGAATTCTAATCTTGTCCTCCAAAATGTTAGCAACCCCTCTTAGCAGGGTGTCATCCACAAACTTTATAAGCATACTTTTATCTAAATAATTAATGAAAATATTGAATAGTACTTGGCCCAAGTGAGAACCCTATGTGGAGTCCATTAGATACATTCCGAAGTTTGACAGCAAACCACTATTAACTAGTTTTTGAGTATGGTCTTTCAACAAGTTGTGAACCTATCCAATAGTAATTTCCTCAGCTACATTTCTCTAGTTTGTTCGTAGGCTGATCATGGGGGGCTATGTCAAAAGTCTTATTTAAAATTAAGACGTAGTATATCTATGTCTTTCCCCATCCACTAAGCCAGTAACCCCACCAAAAAAGAAAATTAAGTTTGTTCTGGATAAATCCATGTTAGTTGCTATTTATCACCCTATTATTTTTTAGTTGCATATAAATGGATTGTTTAATAATTTGTTCCAATATCTTTCCAGGCATGGAAATTAGGCTAACTGCTTTATAATTTTCAGGGTCCTCCTTGTTTCCCTTTTTAAAGATAGGCACTATGTTTTCCTTTCTCCAGTCCTTTGGGGCCTTACTTATTCTCTATGAGTTCTCAAAGGTAATTAACAGTTCCAAGGTTGCTTCAGTTAGTTCCTTAAGTACCCTAGAGTGAATTTAATCAGGCTCTGATGGCTTGAATACATCTAACATAGTTAGATGTGTTCTTTCCCTCATTTGGCTTTGTTGCTTCCAACTGATTAATTTTTAAAAATTATCTGGTCAAAATTTACCTTTTTGTAAAGATTGAAGCAAACCAGGCATTAAACACTCCAGCCTAATTATGTCATTTGATATGAGCTTTCCTTCATCTTTCTCTTGCTCGTAATGTATTTTAAAATACTTCTTATTGCTTTTGACTCTTGCAAGTTGTAACTCAATTTGTGCCTTAGCCCTACATACTTGTGTATTTCTTTGGTATTCTTCCTTTGCAATTTGTCCATGTTTCCACTATGGATGTTAAAAACGTGTTTATTCAAGTAAACATATAACCACTGAAAATTTCAGTGATTACATGGTGACACATGGGGAGGCTTTTAAGCAAGCTCCCTGTGAGCACCGACTTCTACTTCCCTGCCACCTCCCCCGACTGCTGCCTCAGGGTACAGGCAGCTCTCTGGCAGCCAGTATGCATGAGGAGCTGGCTTAAAACTGGTTCCCCACATGCACTGGCACCAGCCTGCCCCTCCCTGTGATCTGCTATTCCTTTTTGATTTTCAGATAATTAAAGATCTTCTGATGAATCCATATTGACATCTTACTGTTCTTCTTATCTGTCCTGTGCATCATGATAGTTTGCTGCTGTTATTCATCTGTGGAGAATAGTTGCTGTGTCTTGAGATACTAACTGAATATTTGTGAATTCAAAAAAATGCTTGCTTGAATAGCATTTTAAAAAGTGCTTTTGTTGACTATGGTACATTTAAATAAAAGCAAACATTTTCAATTAAGGGTCAAAAATACACATGTTTTCATCATTTGAGTAAGTTTTATGAGCAACGTTGTCTAGTGCATATAACACTGGCCTAGGACTCAGGAATCCTGGTTTCTAGTCCCTGCTGTGCCACTGACCTACTTTATGACCTAGGGATGTCACCATGTAGTCGACTACACGATTAACTGATAAACCTTAGATTATTGGCTAATCCTGCTCCCCAACCCTCTGTATGCTGCTTCTATATAGAGTGTGGGGTGGGGAAGGAGGCGGGAGGGGAGGTTTAATGGGATCTGGTGCCTATGAGGAGCTGGCTTCTAAGCCAGCTCCCCATGAGCACTGGATCCTGTGGAACTGCCTACCCCTCCGCCTCTTGTTGCTGCCTCTATGAGGAATTTCCATTGAGTACTCGATTAATCAATAAGCGGGGTGGGGGTGGGGCACTCACTATCCCACTTCACTCTTCCCTTTGAAATGTACAAGAGCTGCTCACAAGGGGAGGAGGGTGGGTTCCTTCTGATAGAGGCAGCAAGGGTGAGGAAGTGACTAGTTGAGTGACTACTCGACTATCTAATAAGCTTATGCTTATTGGTTAGTCGACTAGTTGCTTACATTCTTTAGTCTGTTTCCCCATCTATAAAATAGGAATGATTCTTATCCTCTTGGTAATGCACTTTGAGATCAACAGATGAAATGTATCTGTGAGAGATATTAGCATCACTATTGCTTTCTGGAGTGATAAGTACGTGTACCACTCTCCCTGCTTAAAAAAAATACAAAAAATGCTTACTTATGGAGAGAAGGGGGAGAGTTGTACTGTATGTAATGATAACATATTAAATAGCTACATTTCGAATACATTAAATAGTAACTTGCAATTTCAGTTTTAATTTTGTCTCCTTTTCTTGCTTCACTCCAGTTTTTCTATAATAATCTTTTCCTTTGTTTTCAGTGTATGTTTGCTTCCTGTTTTATATTTTTTGTCTCTGTATCAATTCTTTATAGGTGTTTCTCTCTCAAAGTTTCTCCTTTCCTCCCCAGCCCTGCTTTACCTCCTTTTCTTCTGCTTCCTCCATAGTCATTATATTATGCTTCTCATTTTTCTTAACATCCCTATCAATTTGTCACCAGTCCACTCATGCAGGTTCCCTATCTACTCCCTTGCTTCATCTACCTAGATCCTTATATCCAGCTTGAAGAATGTACCAGATGCTTAATAGCATGAGAACCAGAGTAAAATATGAGGTGGCAATGTCCAGGTTCGCTTAACCAGAGACTCCAGGAAGGTTAATAAACTTGCAGTTTGAGACTGTACTGCTTTCAATATAATGTCATGGTGATGGTTCCCCTCTTCCTGTATGAAATTGGCTTATGAATATAAATATGCATAACTTGAAGATGCTTTGGACAAAATACCTCCTGTTACCTACCAATTTTAATGTTAGTCTGCTGCATCTGTTGGTGCTTATATCATTCTTTTATGTAAAGTTAGAAATATGAAGTATGAGACTGTTTATAATGAGAGCCATTACTCGTGCTCCAGCAGCCTTATACTTGGTGATCAACTTAAGGACTTATAAAAGCTTTGTTTGTCCTGTAAGTCTAAGCAGTGGTTGTTCCTAGGAAGACAAGTGACCATACCACCTGGTTCTGGGATTCCATTTTGACCCAGGTATTTTTCCATGCAAAGGGGAATGTAGAACAAAAGATTCCTGCCCCAGGGGAAAGTCTATCAGGTCTTTGTCTTCAGCTGGCCTGGGGAACAGCTTGGTACTGTATAATACACACAAACACACAACCAAAACAACCAAACATCCCTCTAATGAGGGCTGGAAACCCAAATGAGAGTAAAACATTTTCTCTGACTTAAAGATTTGGAACAAGAACAGCTCTTTAGGGTAAAACTCTGCTTGCAATAAGTTTTTTAGTTAATAAGAACTAGCTATCCATTTTCTTTTCATTTTAAATTGGTATCTTTCTTTGACCTGTTTGTTTGCACCTGCAACCACTTAAATCTCACTGTTTGTATTTAATAAAAACACTTTTGTTTATTATGAAGCCAAGTGTAAATATATGTTACCTGGGCAGAGCAAACTGTGTGCATATCCCTCTTTCAATGATAAAGAGGGTAAACATCCTCTTGGTGTAGAGAGGAGAGGTTTAGATTTATTAGGAACTGGGGAAACTTTTGGGATTGGGGGAGCCTATACAGGAAGGATGGGCTCCACCTAAACCAAAATGGAACCAGACTGATGGCACTTAACATTACAAAGGTTGTAGAGCAGCTTTTAAACTAAGGGCTCGGGGAAAGCCGATGGGTGCAGAGGAGCACATGGATCGCACAGAGACATCTCTTAGGGGAGGGTCTATTAATAGATCTATTAATGATCTCTGTGTTTTAGTCAGGAGGAGAGGATGGAAGTATGAGTCAGATCAGATGAGACCCAATCACATGAAAGAGAAAAACAACAGGCCCGGGCAAAATATGGCCCGTGGGCTGGATCTGGCCTGCAAAGGCAGCAGGGTGCCCCAGGCAGGCTCCCCTGCTTGCTTACAGCCCTGTGCACTGTGCAGAAACACGGCTGCTAGGCTCCATTTATGTTTCAAAACTGGAGGGAAGGGGAGAAACTTCTGGAGTTGCCCTTGCCCCCATCACAATCCCATTGGCCGGTTTCTGGCCAGAAACCGGCCAATGGGAACTGCTTGTTTGAATAACAGGCAGCCAAGAAGAGCCAAGTCTCCTCTCCTCAGATCAGTTATTCACTGAAGCACATGGCCAGGCAAGCAGGCAGGCTGTCTGGCTGGGAAACTTTTTAAGCTCTGCAAGCAGGCAGGCTGGTTTGGCTTCTGGCTGATAAGTCTCCTGGCCACAGCTTGCCTCTGACACCCCAGCTCCTCCCTGCCACAAACCCTTTGTCCCCCTCTTGTACCCATAACCCCTCCCAGATCTGGCACCCCAATCTCCTGTCCCAGATCACAATCCCCTTCTACCTTAGGTCACATCCCAAACCCCTGCACTCCAGTCCCCTGCCTTAAGTCACAACCATGTCCTTCACCCAAACTCCCTCCCAGACTACAGTCTCCCTCCTGCACCTTAATCCCTTACCCCAAGCTCCCCTCTGCACCCAACCTCCATCCCAGACCCTGCATCTCCTCCATTAATATCATGGAAGAGTGCAGCCCTTGACACTATCCAAAATCTTGGAGTGATCCCCCTGTCAAAAATTATTGCCCACCCCTAGTCTAACACATCAGGAAATGGCAGGCAATTAAATAGTGACAAATTTTTAAAGTGCTTATACACAAACACTAGAAGTCTAAATAATAAGATGGGTGAACTAGATTGCCTCATTTTAAAGGAGGATATTGATATAATAGGCATCATGGAAACATAGTGGAATGAGGACAATCAATGGGACACAGTTATGCCAGGGTACAAAATATATCGGAAGGCCAGAACAGATCATGCTGGTCGGGGAGTGGCACTATATGTGAAAGTAAATGTAGAATCAAATGAAGTAAAAATCTTAAATGAGCCAAAATGTTGTTCTTCGAGGGTCCCCAGGTGTGCTCCACTTAGGTGTTTCAGCGCTGCTATGCACACAGCCCGGAGATCTTTAGTAGCAGTCCTCGGCTGCTGGCGCATGTTGCGCTATTACGCAATTGCTCTGATTGACAGGCACGTGCCGGCGGCCATTCCCTCAGTTCCTTCTCAACTGCCACCGGTATCGGCCACGAGTAGCACAGTCTCCCGAAAAGCCTTTGGAGGAAAAAAAAAAAAGCAGGAAAAGAAGAAGAGGATTAACATAGAAAGAGACTGGAGTGCAGGGGTTTGAGATGTGACCTAAGGTAGAAGGGGATTGTGAACATAAACAACAAGCGGAGTGGGGCATTGGCGCGGCTGCCATGTCCCACTCACCTGCAGCGCCTCAAATGGGGAAAAAAAAACCCCTGTCGTGCCAGCACCTTCTGGTTTCAGAACGTGTACAGGGTGCAACATATTTATCTCGGCAGCGGACGGGCTCGAACAGTGTCTCCGCTGCCTAGGGCAGGACCATCTAATAAGCCACTGGCCTCACTGTTAAAACTCGCCCCTAGCTCTAAAAGGGCAAGATACTTACAGTGGAGAATTCTTTTCATGGACAGTACGGTGGCTGACCAGCAGCCTGATTTAACCCCAGAGAGGTTACACCTGGGACGGAGGGCAAAAGGAGCACTCCCTTGGAGCTACATGCTAGAGAGCTGGATCAGGAGCAGAGCACAAAACGCTCCAGGTCCCCCACTGATGCTCTGCAACTTAGTGATAAAAGTCTTCTGGGCAAGGTGGCAGACAGTGCTTGTCCCGAACAAGGCAGCATAAAGTGGGGGTAAGGGATTCTGCTCAGAAAGAGCCAGTGAAGCATAGAGCTGTTGGCCAAGCTTCAAGCTCTCCTCAGAACAAGCCTGCGATACCGCAGGAGAAGCCGGTACTGGCAGCAGATAATGAAGCAGGCAGGCTGCAAAGCAGTGGAATGCTGGTCACAGTCACAGTCACGGTACCATAGGTACTGGTACACCCCAGAGTGCCGAATGCACAGATGCATCCAGCAATGGCAGGCTTTACAGTGATGCCACTACCACCCCAATACCAAGATATGTGACAGAGGCAGACCTCGCGGTACCATTAGTACCATGCTCACCATTATCTGGTACTGATGTCACACCACGGTATAGAGGTTCTGTACTATCGTCCACACTGGCATCGCTCATATCAGTGAGATTTAGCGATGATGACGAGGAAATAAAGGGCCAGCGCAGAGTCCCTCACTACGCTGCCCCAGAATTGGCAGATGCCACAATGGGTACCCCCTCTGCTCCCACTTCAATGGCCCTACGGGGACCCTTGGGTACCCTACAGAGACTGACAGCTGCAACCACAACAGACCCTCTGGATATCAAGGGCTCAGTCAGCCGGCACACACATGTGGGGATGAGTTGACTATAGCCCAGGCAACCATGACAGTGAGTCATCAACGGAGGAAGCAACACAAGATTGCTTATCCCTCCTAATATGTCATGAGCAATGATGGACAACCACAATCCACCTACGTCACCAATTAGAGGTGGAGCTATAGAAAATGTCAAGACCTATTCCGCAGGGTTGTGGACACTCTAGACATACAACTCCTGGATGTAAGGCAACTCCTCGTTCATCGAAGTGTCTCTGCTGATGAACGAGGCTTCAGTGACCTGGCTAAGGCCATATAGAAGATCCCTGCATCAATACTGGTAACTTCAAAGCAAAACGATAAGAAATACCATGCAACACTAATGGGGGTAGAATTCCTATTCACACACCCTTCACTGAATTCATTGGTAGTCAAGGCTGCCACTCTGAGGGGGAAGCAACAGCAGTACTCCAGAACTCAGAGTCGTGACAAGGAGTTAAAGAGGATGGATGCTGTGGGGAAGAAGGCATACTCCTCAGCCTCCCGTCAACCCAGAAGTGCTAATTACATAGCTTTATTAGCAAAATATTCACAACAGACATCCGGGACCCTCAATTCCTTTATTCAGTATCTACCACAAGAGATAAAGGAACAATTCAAATCAAATGTGACGGAAGGCTTTCTGATCTCCCTCACAGCACTACAAGAAGTGCTGCATGTTGCCGATACAGCAGTGCTGAGGAGAATGACATGGCTGCAGCTATCTGGGTTGTCCTAAAGAGTTACACTGAAACATCGAAGATCATCCATTCGAGGGAGAGAAACGTTTTTTGTTGAGGCAACAATTTTATCTCTCCACACCCTTAAAGACTCCAGGGCGACGCTTCGCATGCTAGGCATTCAGCTGCCTGGTTCCAAGAAGAAACAATACAAACAATATAATCAAAGGTTCAGACCAAAAGGGTATACCCAACAACAAGGGTCCTATGAGAACACATGACGTGTGAGACAATCTAGATGAAGACAATCAAATGAGCAAACATCTCGATCCAGGGGTCCAACTCCCGTCAGCAAGTTTGAGACGTTGGTCGAGGGTACAATAGCCCTCACTCCTCCAGGGAAGGCTGATCTAGGCAAACAGACATTTGGAAACAGACTCTGTGAATTCTATACAGCATGGAAGACCGTCACCTCAGACCAATGGCTCCTAGAAATAATACGAATCAGATATTGCATACCATTCACAGCAATTCCACCAACTCAACCCTCCTTCCCCATTGCTCTTCAGGGACCCCTCTCATGAGAGTGTGCTCTTGGAAAGGGCACAGTGCCTCATGGAGCTAGGCAATATAGAGGACGTACCTAGCTGATACAGAGGCAGGAGATTCTATTCCAGGTACATCCTAACTGTCAAGAAATTAGGGATGTAGAGACTCATCCTAGATCTTCATAGTCTCAAGTGGGTCATCAAATATCAGAGGTTCAACATGGTTACGCTGGCAGAGATCATACCTACGTTGGAGCAAAGAGCATGGCTATTTACCCTTGACCTTGAGGACACACATTTCCATGTGTCAATTCATCTGGCACACAGATGGTTCCTAAGGTTCACCATCAAGGACTCACATTATCAGTACAGGGTACTCCCCTTCGGCCTGTCGACAGCACCCAGAGTATTCTCCAAGGTCCTTGCCGTGCTAGTCGCACACCAATGGAGAAAGCAAATAAACATATGTCCATATCTCAACGACTGTTCCATCATGGCACCCATGTGTGGGGCACGCAGCGGGCATTACACTCAACAAGGCAGTTATTCGACATGCTCAGGCTCCTATTGAACTTGGACAAATGTTCCCTCACTCCTACATAAACAATGGAGTTTATAGGAGCGTAGCTGGACTGCACCTAGGGTATAGCATCATTGCCAATCCACAGATGGCAAAGATTATGCGACTTGATCGCTTTGATACAGAATGGCCCATGCACCTCGGTGCGTACATGCCTGCAAATACTCAGACACATGGCCGCATCCACATTTGTAGTCCCATATGCTCGACTACATATGAGGCCTTTCCAAGCCTGGCTAAACTCTGTGTATCAGCCCAGATGCCACCCAATCCACAGGGCACTCTATCTACCAATTCGGGTCAAGGCCACCCAAGTCTGGTGGACAGACATACTCAATGTATGCATTGGGCTACCGTTTAGGCGCCAATGCCATCCGTCATTATCACAATGGACACGTCACTGCTGGGATGGAGAGCTCACATAGGGAGCGTGATACTACAGTGACAATGGATACGACAGGAGTACCAGCTCTCTACCAATGTGTTGGAGCTCAGAGCAGTCAGACGAGTGTGCTCCCAACTGCTCGAGCACATACAGAACAAAACAGTAAGAATAATGTCGGACAATACCACAATGACATATTACATAAACAGACAAGGGGGTGTGAGATCATGTAGCCTCTGTACGGAAGCAATGAAACTGTGATGACGGTGTCTTACACTTAACACCAAACCTCCTGCAGTGCATTTACCAGGCAAGGACAATGTATTAGCAGATGTCCTCAGCAGACAGTTCCCGCAGAACCACGAACGGGGAATCAACAAATGCATCATAAACAACTTTTTTTTTTTTTAAGGAAATGGGATTATCTGGTAGTGGATTTGTTGGGATGCCCGCCAACTTCAGATGCCCCCTGTATAGTTCCAGAGCAGGCTTTGGACCGTGATCTCTCAGATGCATTTGCATTCCACTGGGACTTCCCATTGGCGTATGAATTTCCTCCTATACCTTTTATACAATAGATGGTATTGAAAATGAAACAGGATGCAGCAAGGGTCATACTCGTAGGCCCCAGTTCGCCAAGATAGATCTGGTACCATCCCATGCTGCAACTCAGCACTCATCCCCCGTACAAGCTCCCACCGGTACGAGCGCTGCTGACCCAGGACAAAGGGAGCATACCACATCTTGGGCTCCATACACTAATTTGTGAGTATGGTTGCTTGTTGGCTCCCTAACACTGTCTCGTAGGGTCAGAGATATCCTGATGAACTCTAGGAGACCCACTGCGAGACAGACTTACCTGGAGGGAAGTGGACCCAATTTGAAGCCTGGAATTCAGTTCAAGCACGGGTTACATACAGGGCGGGGATATCGGACATACTAGATATCAGAGGGGTAGCCGTGTTAGTCTGAATCTGCAAAAGCGGTGAGGAGTCCTGTGGCACCTTATAGGCTAACCGAAGTGTTGGAGCGTAAGCTTTCGTGGGCAAAGACCCACTTCGTCAGATGCATGCATCTGACGAAGTGGGTCTTTGCCCACGAAAGCTTACGCTCCAACACTTCGGACATACTAGAGTATATTCTCCACCTGCAGGACACAGGACTGTCAATTAGTTCCCTCAAGGTACAGTTGGCAGCTATATCTGTGATACACCCACCCATACAGGGGTCTTCCGTTTTTTCCCAGCTGTGTGTGAAGATTCTGGAAAGGGATACAGAACCTTTATCCACCACAGAGAGACCCAGTACCATCATGAAACTTGAATCTCATGCTGGACTCACTCAGATGGCCTTTTGAGCTGCTCACTACTTGCTTGCTACTCCACCTTTCATTGAAAGTAGCCTTTCTCATAGCGATAACATCAGCTAGGAGAGGGGGAGAGAGAGGCACTCATGGCGGACCCGCCGTACACAGTGTTCCACAAGGAAGAGGTTGTCCTTAGAACCCATCTGAAATTCCTGCCCAAAGTACCTACCTTGTTCCATAGTAGCGAACCAATGTACTTACCTGTGTTCTTCCCAGAACCACATGAGTACAGCAAGCAGACAGTGCTGCACATGCTGGATGTATGCAGAGCATTAGTGTTTTACCTTGAATGCACAAGAGACTTCATACATGCTCCCAGACTCTTTGTGTCGTGCATGGACAGGTCCAGAGGACAACCTTTTTCCAAACAATGAATATCCAAATGGATTTCTACATGCATACAACTGGCTTATAGCTGCCATAAGAACGGCCATACTGGGTCAGACCAAAGATCCATCTAGCCCAGTATCCTG
>CM057847.1:111139636-111154879 GCA_030068395.1 Apalone spinifera
AACTCCTTTCAGGTACCCCCTCCAGAATCATATACATACCACAGCTGCCACATTTACTCAGTCTCATTGTGTCCTCTACTGCTTGGGTTATGGCTACTGCTATCTCTGTGTTAATCAGCCTTCTCACCTAAATCCTGTTAGTCTGGCAAACACAAAAACAAACCAAAACGCCCCCCCACGGCAAAAACAAACCCTAAAAGAGTCCTACAATCCAAACTCCCCTTACAAACTCCCCTGTTTACTGTTTGCTGGCTCCTGCGCCGCTGCTGCTGTCTGTGCCGCTGCCTAACTGGAAGGCTACCTTTATAGGACCCCTAATCAGTGAAGCCCCACCACCTAATCAGGGCTCAGCTTCCCTCCCAGAACACTGCCCCTACAAGCCTCTACACATACAAACAATACAAATACAAAACCAAATACAAACTTTTCCTCCAACAGAACTCCCACTCAAACTCCCGTTTACAGCTCTGTTTGCTGGCTCCTGCACTGCTGCTGCTTTCTGTGCCGCTGCCTGACTGGAAGGCTACCTTTATAGGACCCCTAATCAGATGTCTCTTTGGCCATCTTATCCCCTCCTCAACCTCTCCAACCTACTGACCCAGAACTGTGGGATCCTTCTCCACCCACGGCCTCATGTTCTCCACTTGACAGCATGGCTCTTCGATGATTCTCTGATGCTGAGAACCTCTGCTCCTGTCAGGTCAAACAAATACTAATACATAGCAGGAGGGGCACAACACGAACAACGTACACATAAGTGGTACAGATTTGCCTCCTCGTGCACTGGCAAACGCATGGACTCGCACATGGTGCCTCTCCACGAAATCGTTGAATATATCCTGTCCTTACACCATTGTGGGTTAGCTATAGCATCACTAAAGGTGCACTTGGCGGCCATCACTGCTTTTCGACAACCTGTGGATGGCACGTCCATATTCTCGCACTCTACTACCAAGCGCTTCCTCAAAGGGTTAACTAACCTCAACCCTCCTCTCAGGCCTCCACCACCTCTGTAGGACTTGGATCTAGTCCTGGACACCCTTACTAAACCTCCCTCCGAGCCATTGGTGACCATATCCCTTCCAAAGATTATAATGAAAGGTATTATAATCAAACCATTACTTCAGCCCGGAGGGTCAGCGAACTGGCGGCCCTGATGACAGTATGACCATACACTGCTTTTAACAAACAGTGTAATACTATGCCCGCACCCAGCCTTCATTCCTAAGGTCTTCCCAGTTTCGTAATAATGAAGCTATCGATCTTCTGGTATTTTTCCCTAAGTCTCATACCTCAGCTCAAGAGGCACTACTGCATACCCTCAATGTTACATGTAACAGGTCTTTTACATTGAGGACTCAGGAATTTAGGAAGTCCCAACACCTCCTGGTATCTCTAGTGGATCACTCCAAAGGACACTCACTATCCTCTCAACGCATCTTGAACCTCATAGTTGCCTGCATCGAGAAATATTACACTATCCCTAACAGACCACTTCTGATAACACTTAGGGCTCATTCTACCACAATCATATCGACGTCCATAGCATTTCTGAAGGGAGTTCCTCTTCTGGACATTTGCCGCTCTGCCATGTGGTCTTCTAACGCCACCTTTATGAAGCACTGCGCGATACTACATCATTGGGCCACAGATTCAGCGGTGGCCTTGGCTGTACTTACCACATCCATTAGGCCATGACTCCGAGACTCGCCGTCCTGGGGCTCTCAATCACTGCTACAAAGTCACTTACAGTGGAGCACCCATAGAGACATCATTTGAAGAAGAAGAGGAAGTTAATCACCTTGTGCATCTTCGAGATGTATCCCCCCATGGGTGCTCCACTACCCGCTCTCCTTCCCGCCTCGGATTCTCTTTCTCGGTAATCGTCTTGTTTCAGATACTTGGGCGGATGAGAGGAACTGGTGGGAGCCGGACCGCGCACACTAGAGAAAGAGCGCAAATGTCGCGAGATGCTGACCAGGCATGCAAAGTCTGGCTGACTACTGCTGATGAAGAGTCTGATTTGTGGCTCCGAGATGAGCCCGACACCTACAGTGGAGCACCCACAGGGACACACATCTCAAAGAACCATTGGTATTGCACAAAGTAAGTAACTTCCTCTATCTTTCAATCTCTTCTTTCCATTATTTTTTCTGCCATGAACCAGGTTAGTTAGACAGCACTGGCCTCCCTGATGGGCTCAAGAAGATCCAAAGAATTAGTAACAAGAAAGTAAGAGATTGGATTTGTGTGCCTCTTGGTTTGTGTCCAAGGACCAAAAAAAAAAAAAGTCTATTTACATAAAATTAATACATCTGCTGAACCCCATATCTCTTTCTAAGCATTATACTCTGGAAACACCTTTTCCACAGCTTTTTTTTTCAGCCACAAGTGGAGCGGGGAAATAATGCATTCAAATATATCAAACCATATTTGATTTGTTGCTTAGCAGCTAAAGCAAGTTATGGAAATTGAAATCTCTGAGACAGGCTGAACATTGCTATAGTGAAGGAAGTTCATTTCTGTTTGCATTCCATTTTGTTTTATTAAATATAATTTTTCTTCAAAGATAATTTCACCTCCCTACCCCGTTATATTAAAGTAAAATTATAGAAATAGTATCAGAAATAACCTGCTTAAAATGGATGTGTGATATTATAAAGCTGTGCTTTTGGAATCTCAACAAATAAGTGCTTTAATATTAGGTACATTGGTGAGAGAGCCAAACAAATCCCCAGGATGGCTGTTTAGGGAATTCCCTTGATTCTGATTTAATTTACAAATTATTTCACCATTTCATTTAAAGTGTATAAAAATTAAATAAACCAGCCTTTTTTAAGTTATAGGAAATTGACTTCAATATTGCACAGTAGAAAAATCAGTTCTTTATTTTAATTTTTTATCATTTGAATTTAACTATATAGAGTAACTAAAGATTAACTGGATGCAAAATATTTAGATTAGAACAGCAAATGTAAACAAAACCATTAAGCGTGTCTACCTTTCCCTCAGTTACTTTCATTGCTTGCTTACAGTCACAAGGGAGAGCTATGTGGATCTATTTTAGAAAAATTCTAATAACTATAGGTTTTTGGCAATTAAATAAAAAACAAAAATATGATTACATTAAAAAGGGCTGCTATACAATATAGCTTTAGCCAACATATGAACATTTTGTTAGTTGGGCTTGCAGTATTGTTACTATAACCTGTTTTTAGAGCCTTAGAATATTATGGAAAAAATCTTTTTAGTTTCAATGTTTCCATGCTTGATCTTAGCCAAAGTGTGATTTTTTTTAAAAAAGAGGAAAAAGAATTGGAACTTTCATTCAGCCAAATTTTGGTGGTTGACATAGATTTTCTATCTGTTTTCAGTTTGTTTAAATACCTTTATTCTTAGTTACAACAAAACCAGCTGATGGCTAAAACTTGAAACTTTTCATATAAATAGTGCTGAACAAGGAGTAGTCTCACTGATTAAACTTGGGGTGTGTGTGTGTGTGTGTGTGTGTGTGTGTGTGTGTGTGTGTGTGTGTGTGTGTGTGTGTGTGTGTGAAAAATAGGTTTGAGAGAGAAAAATCACTTTTGAACCTTTTCAGTAGGTGTCTCATGATTTTTAGCAAAGCCTAATGAACATTTTTGTGACATCACATATGTGGCAGAACGAATCCCCAGGCTATCCATTTTCTTCATCTGGAGAGATGCAAGGAATGTAGATCTCAGACTGTTCAAAGGTGATATTGTTTTCACTCACTCTTTTTCTGCTAACTCCTGAGGCTTGTTGTCTACAAATCTCTCCTTGTCTCTTTAAAATACCTTTCCTGGATTAAACGAATAATCCTGTTATGTGCGGATAGCATCACTTTGAGTGTGGATTTTAATGCATATGTAAATGCTACAAGCTGAAATTGAATATGTATGAAAGGATGGTTAAAAGAAGAGAATATTTATTATCCTAACTCTTAGTGAAAATCCAGTATAGAGAAATGAGAGATTCTGAAAATGTGAATGTCCTTGACACCAAACTTAAGCAATTGTACAAAGCAAATGAAACAAATATTGAGGTTTCGCTGTACCTGGCTTACAATGCCAACTCTCAGTGTTGCTACAGACTCTTCAGGCTTCCATGGAATTATTTTATCCTAGTTATGACAAAACTAGCTGTATAGCATCTTATATCTAAAGATCTCTGAGCACCTCACAAATATTGCTAATTAAACCAAATAAAATCCCTGCAAGCTAGGGAAAGCACTTATCCCCATTTTACAAATTAAAGAGCTAAGGCACAGAGATGTTTAGAGTACCAGAGTAAGATCCCAGGTCTCTTGCCTTCAAGTACTCTAATCAAAAAACTATTTTTCCTTCCTTTTTATTTTCTGTCTTTGATCCCAGATCCCTCTTTCAGAAAACTGCAAGGTTTTAGGTTATGAAATACTGCTAATCTGAACTTTTTTTTTCTGTGGAGAGGATGTTCTCATTGTGATGATGGAGAGATTCACTCAGTTAGTTGGAGTCAGGAAAGGAGTACTTATCTGTTGGGATTTCTGGTAGGATCAGATTTCATGGACATAATGTCAAACATTGTTGCAGTGAATACCTCCTGTTTTTCCATTAGAAATAAACTCATCCTTGAAATTACATTTGAGTAGGGAACATCCGAGGAGCATCTTCAGAAAACTGAAAGGTTTATTTTACAAATGATAACTGCCTAAAGGTATATCTACACAGCAGTGTTATTTCGGAATAACTAACGTTATTCCAAAATAACATAGTCTGCGTCTACATCACAATCAGTTTTTTCAACATAATGTCAAGCTGAAGGACTTCTTATTCCGACTCCTGTAACCCTCATTTTATGAGAAGAAAGGGAAGTCAGAGGAAGAGTGTTCTTTCTTGGACTTCTTGCTGTGTAGACAGCGCCAAAAGCCAAAATAAGCTATTTCAACTTAAGCTACACAATTATTGTAGCTCAAGTTGCATAGCTTATTTCAGCTTTAGCCTTGCTGTGTAAACATGCCCTAAAGGTGTGGAATCTACATATAAGCAATTGGATGACCCAACAGAAATAGTTAAGGGCATAAGAATGACTGTACAGAGTCAGATGATGGTTCATCTAGTCCAGTATCCTATCTTCCAACAGTGGTCAATGCCACATGCTTCAGAAGGAATTAACAGAGCAGGCAACAAGTGAGTGATCTGTCCATCCCAGTTTCTGGAAACAGAGGTGAGGGGCACTCAGACCATGGAGCTGCATCCCTGACTATCCTAGCTAATAGCCATTGATGGACTTATCTTCCATGATTGTATATAGTTCTTATTTGAACTTTGTTATACTTCTGGCGTTCTCAATATTCTCTGGCAACGAGTTCCACAAATATATTTTGTGTTGTGTGAAGAACTTCCATTTGTTTTTTAAACCTGCTGCTTATTTTCTGCTGATTCTCCTTTGAGCGGAGTCCCTGTATGTGCTGTGCTTTAGGTGATTGTGCGTCTTGTTCCTCTGCTTGGAGAATTTCAGTAACAGTACTGGGCTGGGCCACACATGCGCTCTTCCTGTCTCATGCATGCAGCAGCAATTAATTGGTACCTGGTGGCAGCCCTCACCTCCCCCCCCCCCCCCCCCCCCAGTTCCTTCTTAAATGTTGTTGATCCTAGTCAGAGCTACAGCAGTGCACTTGCTCATTTCACCTAAAATTTTAGATTAGTTCAGTGTAGTTAGGTTAGTTTATTAAGAACTCTATTTTTTTCTCCCCATTTAAACAGCAGCAGCAGCAGCAACAACAACAAGTCAACTATTTTTTTCCTTTTGTCCCCTTAATTAATTTTCCTCAGAATGCCAGGGTTGCCTGGCTTTACACACTGCCTCTCCGTCGCTAGGCAATTTCACTTTTTGATAAACACTCACAATGTGTCTGGTTCCTGGGAGAAACTAATGTGCTCCACAAGTGCACCCATTTCCAAAACTTTAAGACTCTCACAAGGAAAATGAGGAGCCTTAAACTGAAACTTGTCCTAATGGAGAAGTCCTTTTATCCTACCTCAGACCCAGGTTCACAAACATCTGCTGCCCTATAACCTCAGGTGGCTTCTGACAGCCCTCCCCCCTTCCACACTGAAAGGAAGGGATCTGTTTCATAGAAGATGGGGAAAGAGGAAAACTAGCATTCTGCCTACTAATACCATGTCAAAGAGGAGACATTCCCCAGCTCCATCAACTGTGTTGGTACCGACTGTGCTGAGGCTTAATACCTTTGAGGTAGCAGGCACTGCTGGTACCAGCAGTTCTGTCACAGGCGCAGACCTTAAGTATGTAGGCTCTAAAACAGTGTTTCTTAAACTTTTTGAGACCACGGAACACCAAACAATAATATTTTTTTATGCGGAACACCTATGAAAATTTTCTTAAAAAAAGAATTGTTGTCAGACAAAAAGAAAGAAGAGGTTGTGGCACACCTGCGAGCTGTTCACGGAACACCAGTGTTCTGAGGAACATAGTTTAAGAAACTGCTCTAAAAAGAAGGGCAGGCAGAAGACACCCGTACCTTAGCACCAGCAACACACAGCACTCAGTACCACGCAATTCTACAGTACAAATGGCAACAGCACCACCTGCTGATTCTATGTTGAATAGCACAGATGGTACACAGATTGCCATGGTCACTCAGGATGGTTGGTTCCTTTCCTAATATTGCAGAATCCCCTGGTATCACCACAGTTCTCTGTACTGCCTTTCACACAGGTACATTGATATCACAGCCTTAATAGTTTCTTCCTCTGAAAGAGCTGTAAATTGACCCAGTTCAGAATCAGCTCTCCGCAGTACTAGTACTGCTTCAGTTCTTTTGCTACTGCTCATTCTACCAACTACATCTGTGCCTCCTTTCAGTGGCTGGGAGGATGAAGTTGGGGAGTCTTTCTCCTCCTGACACTCTTCACTTATGCAAGACACTGCTCTGCACATCAAGAGTGCTGAAAGCTTCTGCCAGGGTCTGAATTTCAAAGATGGTAGGGTTACCTCGGTAGGCCCCAATTTAATGGGCATTTGAGGGCCCATGGGCAGCTTAGAGACAGTTTTATCCCAGGCCAATCTTCACCATGATTCACAATGCCACCAGTATCCCCTCCCAAATAAAGCACTGAGGAGACAGATGTTTTAGCTCAGAAGGTGGCTCCTGCCATCTGCACATCATTCTCACCAGATCTGACTATTGATCCCCTTATGCTTACTGCTGGAGATGATTTCAGCAATTTATAATAGCTCTTCAGACGAATAGAAAAGACACTTCACATAGCCCCTAAAGGAAGTCTCAGAGTCATGTCATGAGCTCTTGCAAATAGTTCACATGCTCACCTACGCCAAGATTGCCCTTCCAATTAACTCAGCAGTCATGAAACCCACAACGAATATCTGGCTCTCTTTTGTCCTCTGGTATGTAGTCAATAAATCAGAAAATTTGGAATGTGCATCATGTGACCCATTCGGATTCTGTGTGTGGCCCATAAGACATTTTATTTACCATTGTCCATGTACAGGGTTGTTAGATTATGCTGATTTTCATCCATGTACTTTTTTTCCTACTGGTATTACAAAAGTGGCATGCGCTCATAAAGCAAGGGCTTGGGAAGTGAGGTGCGTGCTGATTGCACACAACATTGTCAGACGCGTAGCCCTGGGCAGAGTTGTCCATAGGGGGATGAGAGGCACGGGACCATCCCTCTATCTGTCTCAGGCCCCACCACAACCCTGTTTCTTTCTGATCCTTCTCCACCTTTTCCCCCAAGTTTCCATCCATCCTTTGTGGGGTCTGGAGCAAAGCCATATCTCCAGCACATGGGGACACAGACAGGGCTGGGGACTAAGGCTGGGGGCATGTGAGGCTGGCAGAAGAGCCTTGGGCATGGGACCTTGCCCCCCCTCAACATTTGGGGGGGCATGTGCCCCCTCACATCTTCCAATGTGTCTCAGCCCTGGTCTCAGAATATTGGGGCCCATGCATTAAGTCGAAGGTTCTTAACATCAGCATGATCCGAAGTGCATTTAATCTATGGGTGTTCATCACAATAGACCTATTTGTCTCAAAACAAAACAGCAAATGTCCTGTTTTTTGTTTCAGAGGGGATCTGGGCTCATGAGCCAGTGGCAACACACCTCTCTTCTTTGCTTTTCCTCCTATCCCATTGTGGTCTAGGGTCCTGTATAAGATCACAATTCCTCAAGCCAAAGTCATCCTTAGAGCACTAGCAAGGCCCAGACAAACCTGGTACCCATACTTGAAACAGATGTCATGTCACCCCCCCGTCCCTGTGTATCTTCCTGTTTCTTCCAAATCTTCTCTCCCATGCTACAGGTCAGACTCTGCATTCAATGCTAGAATTGCTCCCTCTCACAATTTGGCTCCTCAGTGGTTCCAAAGAGAGGTGATAACTTATTCTGAGGTCATTAAATATATCCTGCAAAATAGCAGAAGGCTCTCTACATGGGCTGCATACTTACATAAATGGGAGTGATGCCTCAACAAACAAACAAATGCCACTACCTCTACAATTACCGGTAGTCGTGGATTACAGACTCTAAAGCTGGGCTTTCTCACTGTTGGTACATCTGGCAGCCATAACAACATTCCATGACTAAGTGAATGGCATTTCAGTCTTTGCTCACTCAATTATCAAAAGATTCTTCCAGGAAGTGTGCAGCTTCTACCAGAACCAAAGCCCCACTGCCTCTATGGGACCTGACTTTAATGTGACTATCTCTCACAACTGCCACCATTCAAATCTTTGGCCACACATTCTCTTACATCTTTCCAAGATGTAAGCCACCGTTATGTCTTTGAGACACATGGGAGAAATTGGTGCTCTTACAGCTAGGATATCCTATATGGTTTTTCTTTAAAAAAAAAAAAATCACTCTCAGACCTCATCCAAAATTTTTGCCTTCCTCATCAATCAGCATATCCATTTTTCCATGATCTTCCCTAAACCTTACAAGGACAGGCAAGAAGTGATTTTTCCACACCCTTTATATTAGAAGAGTGCTAGCCTTTTATTTTGAACAGACCAAATTGTTCAGGAAAACTCCTAACTTGTTCTCCTCCTCAGACTGCTCCAAAGGCAAACCTGTTTCTAAGCAGAGATTTTCCAGATGTATTTTAGATTGCATCCAGCTCTGTTAGCGACAGCAGGACCTACAACCCCCCTTATAGGTCAATACACACTCTGCAAGATCTGTGGCCACATCAGTTGCCTACTGATGTGCCTATTCCTCACATATGCAATGCAGTTCCTCGGATACCTCTCCATACATACATTCATTCAATCTTACATCAATGTTCAGGTCTCAGCGTCTGGCACTCTGCTGGGACATGTGGTTTTATCATCCATTTAGACCTAACTTCGAAGCCCTTCTGCTCTACATTCTCCTAAAGTGAAGTACCAAAGGGATTCCACTTGAAGAAGAGAGGGTTACTCACTTTGTGCAGTAACTGAGGTTCTTTGAGATGTGAGTCCCTGTGGATGTTCCACTACGTATCCCCCTTCCTTCTGCTTTGGAGTTCTGATTAAGTCTGTAGTAAAGAAGGGACCGGAGAAAGGGAGGTTCCCTTTACAAAAGCTATGTTGACTCTTATCAATACATTTTGTTCATATATGTGTCAGATAATTCTGTTCTTTATTGTAGTTTCAAAACCAGGCAAACTGCTTGAAGATAAGTTTACTGTCTTCAATCTCCAGGAGTGCCCCTGAAGCCTTTTAAAAGTTGATGTCTCATTAGTTATCCACCAGTCATCTAGTACAGAAGCTGATTTAAATGACAGGTTACATTCCTTCGTAACTCTTGGGTGAATCCTATCAGATCCTGGTAATTAATTACAGTTTAATTTTATCAGTTCCAAACTCTCCTCTGTTGATACCTTGATTTAGAACAGTTCCTCAGATTTATCACCTAGAAATAATAGGTAATTTGTGGGAATCTCCCTTACATACTCCTCTATGAAGTCAAATGCAAATAATTCATTTAGCGTCTCTGCAGTGGCCATATCTGGCAATCCTAGTTTCAGAAGCATAAGAAGTAGTCCGAATCAAGCTCTTCCAAATCCAAGGTGCAAGATTCCTCCTCAGAATATCACTCTTGTAGTGATGATAGAGCACTCCCTTTGGCTTGCCCTCTCCCCATTATCAGCTCATACTGACTGTGATAAACTTGAACCATTGACTCTGGTATCTTCCTAGGGGCCATTGAGATGGCTACTTCCTCATTATCAACACTCCATCAGACACGTATAATTGTATTGAGATAACTGCCTATATCAGTATAGACAGTTCTAGAGACCTAGTATGCATTTTGGTGTCACTATTGTTGTTGATTCAAGCTGAAGACCCCTCTTGAGCAATATTGCAGGTGTCATGCTACTTGGCTCCTGTACACACTGCTATGGTCCCATCAACAATAGGTCTAGTACTGCTTTCTTCAAGCTCCTCCAGTCTTGTATCTACTCTACCTTGTCAGATGGATGGCTTTTTAATTGTTGATATCATGTTACTTTGACCATCACATTCCTGAAGTACATCCCAGGTGCACTCTTCAGGATCTCAGTACTGACCACCAGCACTGAATAGTCCTCCTCTTCATTAGAATCTGAGATGGGCTCTCATTCTTACATTATCAAGATTCCAAGACTTTCTCCAGGTCCATTCTCATACTCATAGAAGGGAATGAGAAGAGTGGAGCCAGAGACTGGGAGGCTTGGTCCAGGTTCAGCTGGGGCCTGGTGCTGTAACAGCCTCCTCATTGGCTATTTGGATGCCCCCAGCATTACACGAGTTAACTATGATTAATGACAGCTCTAGAGCTAAGTATGGTGAAATTGGTGTATACTCTGCGCTTTATTTCTAAGTCCCCTTGCTGTCCTCCTTCGAAGTTCCTCCTCAGGATCCCTTCTCACGAACCTGTAATAACACAAGAAATGGAGACTCTGCATTCTTTTGGTGCTATAGAAGTAGTGACTTTGCTTCCTTGGTGGCAGGGAGATTTATTCCTGATAGCTTTTAATACCCAAAACCAGAAGTGGTCTCAAACCCATTCTAAAGTTTAAAGTCTAAAAAATGCAACAAGAAGTTGAAGTTTTGTAACGTGTCTCTTGCTACTATTCTCTCAACTCTAGAAATGGGAGACTGATATACTGCTCTTAACTTCGAAGATGCCTGCCTCTGTGTGATGATTTCATCCTGGTCAGAGATTTCTGAGGTTTGCCCTTCAGTCTGTTGTTGGCACTGATGGTTTTCACCAAGTGCATAGCAATAGTGTAGCATACTGCCTCCACCAGGGAGATTTCCAGACTTACCCTTACCTGGACAGTTGGTTGATTAATGGTTGCTCCATACACCAAGTAGAGGGGATTATCCCTCACATTCTGCATCCTAGGATAGATTAAAAAAATCCATGTTATCACCTCTACAAAAGTAGAGTTTATTGAAACAGTACTATACTCAACTTATGTTAAGGCTTTTTTGCCTTCTTTCAGATTCAAAACTATGGAATTTCCTGTAAGTAACTCAAGGATCAGTCCCGAACCTAAATGCTGAATTTTCTTAGGCTCTTAGGTTACATGATTGCATGTACATATGTGACCCTTCATGCCAGGCCCCACTGCAGTGCAAGATAGGCAAGGCTCAAGTCAATCTATTGTTTTTAGATTCACTATGTGGACAAGCTTGTATGCCTCCCAGACAGGATGTTGTCATCTCTGAGCTGGTCGATGAGCCAAGATGATGTTGTGGGTCTGGGGGCAGGGTCCCCTTCCCTCTATCTCTCTTTTACATGGCATTGATAATAGATGCATCAATCATGAGATGGTGAGTGTATTTGAGTGATCTTCAGGTTCAGGGTTGTATAGCTATAACTGCCAGGTTACACACCTTTGTTTTTTGATTGCCTGCTTTATTTCATGAGTTAACAGTTCCTACCTCATGTTCAGGGCAAAACTATGCAGATGCTTACAAACAACACCATAGCAATATTTTATGTGAAAAAACAAAGGGTAACCTGGTCAGACAGTGTGCACAAAGGCAGTCAAGAGGTAGAATTTCTGCGTACAGAGCTCATTGGCTCTCAGGATTTTATTTGCCAAGTATTCAAAATTGCCTGCAGATCACTTGAACAAAATGGCCCAGAGCGGTCATTCTAGCTTTGGTGTTTTGTATAGAGGGTTTTCAGATGGTAGGTCTGATTGAGACTCACCAGAACAAGGTGTGTTAGTGCTAGGGTGTGTCACAGTTCTGGTTCAGTGTCAGATGCACCCTGTTCCATGGAATGATCCTTATTGCTTCACTCTGTGGTGGTCTGACCTGCAGAAATTCTTTATGTGGTAAGCCTTTCTCTTGCCACTAACCAGAGATCTTATAACTTAAAACCATGAGCCAGTACTGCATCTGACCCCTCAGATACTACACCTCACAGCATGGTCACCAGTGGTTAAATACAAAGGAGACACACGGGTAGTAATCCAAAGTGTCCTCAATAGTATAAAACCTTCCACAAGAGAGGCTTACCTTACTACATGGAAGCACTTCTCCACTAGCTAGTCTTCTGTTAATGTGTCACTGGCTCAAATTACAGTTCAAACAATTCTGGACTGTATCTTACATCTTTAAGAACTGGGTCTAGTTCCAAGCTTCATTAGGGTGCATCTGGCTGCTACCTCAGCATTTCACCCTTGAATTGCTGATAGAACTATTTTTACTAATCTTATCACAGCCAGATTCCTGAATGATCAAGATAAATCCCCCCCCCCCCCCCCCCCCCCCCCCCATCCATTCAGCATCTAACAACATCTTGGGATTTGTACTTACAGTTTTCTATCCTTATGGACTCTCGAGTCAAGGCTTTAGCTTCCTCTGGCTTCTAATTCACTCAGAAAAGATGGCCTTGTTAGAGGCCATCACCTTGGGTAGGAGAGTGGGAGAGCTAAATGCATTTGTCACAGATCTGTCAAGTATACCATTTTCTTCAAAAATAAAGTTAATTTATAGATGTAGATACAGTATAAGCTTTTGTCAAAGATGATATCTGATTTTCATCTGAACCAGTCTATATACTTATATGTTTACTTCCCAAAGCTTCATGCTTACAAGGATGAATGAAGGCTGTATGCTTTGGAGGGGTGGAGAGCTTTGGCTGTTTAGCTGGACAGGATTTGGGATCTTGGGATTCTTGCACTATATCAGGGTCCAAAAAAGAACTAGATACATTCATGGAGGCTAAATCTATCCTGGCTCATGATACCATCTACAAGTTTTGTTAGTCTTTAAAGTGCTACCAGACTATTTCTTGTTTAAGTTTTTCATGTTACAGACTAACTCGGCTACCCCTCTGAAACTCCATCCTGGCTGCTTGCAGGGAGTTGAGAGACTGTGGGCAGGGAGTTGGGGTGCGAGAGTGGGTGTGGTGCCAGAGGCATGCTCTGGCTGGGAGGTGCTTACCTAGGTGGCTCCCAGCATGCAGCCCAATGGAGCCCTCAAGCAGGATCCCTGCCTGCCAGCAGCCACAGATCGCTCAAAGCATCTGGCTGTTCCATGTGGCTCTCTGCTCTGGGCTGGCTGTTCAATGTGGCTCTCTGAGCTAGGGAGGGGGGATGTTTTGCATGCTGCCTCTTCCTGCAGCACAGTCTCTCAGCTCCCATTGGCTGTTTCCCAGATAATAGGAGCTGAGAGATTGTGCTGAAGGCAGGGGCAGTATGGTGCAGAGAGGCACATGGAGCAGCCATCTGCTTTGAGCAATGTGGGGCTGCTCTGCGCTGACGGTCCTGGCGGGGCAGGCTACGGACTGGATTCAGAGAATTTCTTGCTTGCCCCTGCCTTAGATGAAAGGTATAAGTGTAGAAGATGAGGTCCTAAGCAGTGGGATAACTAGGTGTTAGGTATCATGTAGAACTGCAAAGCTGTGACTTGTAGCAAATATCTTGAGCAGGGGTGGGGAACCTAAGGCCTGGGGGCCAGATGCAGCCTCCACCTTGTCTGGATCTGATTCCTGAGAATCGGGGCTCCCTCCAGCCCATATTGGTGAAGGCTTTTTTGTTGTTGTTTCCCACTTGTGTGCAGCCCCGACTCATTTTTCTGTGGGTTAGTGGCCCCAACCCCAAAAAAGGTTTCCCACTCCTATACTAGAGGTCTGGGCTTTTTCTTGAGGTGCTTTGCCACCTAACTCCCTACTTACCCAATACAGAAAGTATATGTATGGCAGGTTTTTGTATGCATAAAATTTTGGATTTAATAACATACTGTATGTGATATTACTTAATTGTATCCATATTGTGGTGGATATAATTTTTCTAGTGTGTACACATGAGTCATCTTGAAACAGTTTAAAATAAATTCCTTCCATGCCATTCTTCTGTATATGTTCAGCTCTGTGCTTCTGAAAAGCAAAATGAATGTAATGGTGCCACTGAATGTAATTTTAAGGCATCCACTGGACAACCATATGCTTGCTGTTTTGATGAAGTTACATTCTACGTTTGTTTAGCACATGCTAGATTAATAGTAGTCAATGAGCATTGTGTTAGCCATTATGATGTCATTAGAAGTCTATTAGTATTGTAGTAAATGAAGCAGTTCATTATATTTCAGAATCTGGTGAAGTCTGTGGAAATGAGGTTTGTATCTCAATATGACATGCTGGAATAACGTGCTATTTCTTCTTCGAGTGGTTGCTCATGTCCATTCGAATCAGGTGTGCGCACCACGTTCACCGCGTCTTCCGGAGCGTTTTCCCTAGCGGAACCACCACCCCTGGAGTGGTGCCGCCATGGCGGGGCTTAAGTACCCCTGCCGGCGCTCCCCCACCTCAGTTCCTTCTTAGCGCCCGTGACGATCGTTGGAGCATGTCTCTCTCTTAGTTTAGTTAATGGTTCCCGTTTCTCTTAGCACTGTAAATAGTTCAGTTAGTTAGGTAGTTAGTATCTACTTCGTTCTTTGTTCTTCTTCCCCCCCTTTGAGGGTGAGGAATGCCAGGGCCGCAAGACTTCAAGGCGTGCGCTGTCTGCGCAAAGTTCATGCCCAAAGGAGACCCACACAACAGCTGTCTGAAGTGTCTGGGCGAGACCCATCTTACAGACGCCTGTAAGATCTGTAAGTCTTTCAAGCCGCGCACTAAAAGGGAGAGAGTCTCTCGCTTAAAACTCCTCCTCATGGAGATGGCTTTACAGCCGGCACCGGCTGGGCACCCTGCGGTGCACAGTGCACTGGCGTC
>CM057847.1:111159828-111171701 GCA_030068395.1 Apalone spinifera
TGCGTGCCCTGCCCCCTCACCTAGTCCTGCACTGCCTCCCAACCACCAGCTGAGCACTGCTGCCTGGGTCGCAGCTGCTCTAAGGTTGCTGTGCTGGGCTCCACACAGCCCTCCCGCTGTGCAGCAGACCACTCTTCCATGTCCTGGAGAAGACTCCAGCCCTTCCTGGCACTGGTTTGCTGAGAGGCAAGGCAGGACATGCCTCTCCTAACAGCCGCTGCGGGATGGGAGGTGCTGGGTCGTGTACCCAGCCCCGGCCTCCAGGGCTGCCACAGCCCAGAAGCCAGCAGTTCACAGCCTGGCACTGGTCCACAGACCAGTGGTTGGGAACTGCTGCTCTAATGTGATCTATGCCATCAGGTGCCAACATTGCCCCTCTGTCATGTATATTGGCTAAACCAGACAGTCTCTATGATGAAGGATAAATGGGCATAAGTCAGATATCAGAAATGATACCCATAAACCTGTAGTATAGGGGAACATTTTAACCTGCCTGGCCATTCATTAAAAGATTTAAAAGTAGCCATTCTTCTGCAAAGGAATTTCACAAGCCAACTATAGAGAGTAGTGGAATTGACCTTCATACGAAATTCAACACTTTCCCTCCGCCTGAACAAAGACATTAACTGGATGGCCTATTATAAAACCAGTTTTTCTTACATTTAACACATCATTGACATCAAAAGCTAAGTTTGGGACACGTCCAACCCACTCAATTAGCCTTATTAGAACCAGCACTACAATTGACAGGTACTCCCCCCTACTTCCTTCTTTTGTTTGTTATAAATTCTGATAGTCCCCCTTTTTTTTCCACGCAAGCTCATCTAAAGAAGTGGGTTTTGCCCACGAAAGCTCATGATATTATGTATATTTTTGTTAGTCTCTAAGGTGCCACAGGACTGCTTGTTGTTTTTAAAGTTACAGACTAACACAGCTACTCTTCTGAGACTTTAAACTCAGTGTTGCATCCAACATAGGGAAATTCTATATTAGATCTCATATTGACATATAAAGAGGAATTGGTTACAGAACTAAAAACTAGTCGTAGCTTAGATACAAGTAATCATGACTTGATTACATTTGTTATGTACAAACAGAATAAAACCCAAACAAGATAGATCTGGGTGTGGGTGTGTGTGTGTAAGGGTTTTAATGTTGATTTTTCCCAATACATCTTGGAACTAGAGACGTTTCAGAGCACTGGAAGAAAGGTAATGTGCCAATAATTAAAAAGAGGTGCATAGGTTAATGAAAAATAGATCTTGTGAAACTAACTTAATAGCTTTTTTTTTATGAGACCACAGGGTTGGTTGATAAAGATAATAGGATTAATGTAACTTACTTAGATTTCTATAAGGCATTTATTTTGGTCTAGCGCAATACTTTGATTAAGAAGCTAAACTGGTACAAAATTAATATGGCATACACTATAAATAGATTAAAGACTGTATAACAGACGATCTCAAAATGAAATTGCAAACAAGAAGCCATCATCAAACAAATGTGTTTCTAGTGGGGTCCTGCAGGGATTTGTTTTTGGCCCTATGCTTTTTAACATTTTTTATCAGGCAGAGGACCACAAAGATAGGGAAAATGGTTAATAATGCAGAGGACAGGTCACTGGCCCAGAGCAATCTGGATCACTTAGTAAGCTTGGTTCAAGTAAATGATACACATTTTAATATGACCAAATGTAAAGTCATATATCTAAGAAAAAAGAATGTAGGCCATACTTACAGTACGAGGAACTCTATCTGGGAAGCAGTGACTCTCAAAAGAATTTAGGCATTTTGGTGAATAATCAGCTTAATGTGAGCTAACAGTAGGATGCATCAAAACCCAGAACCCACAGTGGTTATCACCACAAATGCTTTTCTCACTAGGTGGGGAGTGCACATGAAAGAACTCACAACACAGGGGCTATGGACTACAGCAGAGTGGACATTACACATAAATGTCCTCAAACTCAGAGCTGTACGGCAGCATTTCCTTGCCCATATCACTAGAACCCATGTCAGAATATATACGGACAATACGGCGCGTATGTTCTAGATAAACACACAGGCAAGATCACAGGCTATGACAGGGCCGCCCAGGCAGCCCGCACAGTAACTATGCTGGCCCCGGTGTTCTGGAGCGAAGCCACTGTGCCTCTCCTGCCCTGGCGTTGCCATGCCTGCTCCGCAGCTGCCGGCAACTGTCCAGAGGACACTCCGGTGCCCAACCCACCAAGCACATCATCCCCGGAGTGTGGGGGAGAAGTGGCAGCAGTGTGCCGAACCAACGGGAAATGCGCAGGTGCCCCGGTGGCCTGGGACACCGGCCTGCGCCCATGTACCGAGGAGCAGGAAGGGGGAGGGGCCGAGATCAGCGGCACAGCCGTCCCTACGTCAGATGCGGCATCGGCGGGACGCTTAAAAAAAGCGCCGCCGCCACGAGAAAGGGGTCGCCCGGCAGAGCAGTCAGAGGCATTTGTGAGGAGTGGAGGAAGGTAGGAAGCTGCCCAGGGTGCAGCTTTTGAATAGCCCATGGGTTGGTGCATTATGGGTCTCAACCCCACCAGCTGGACCAGTGAACCAAATTCTGGTCCTTAGGGCCCTGGGCCGGGGCTCGAAGGGGGGATGGGCTCAAGCCCACCTACATCCCCGGTCACTCCCCGGCCGAGAGGCCTTAGTCGTATTGTAACTTCGTGGAAAATTGTCACCGTACTAGACTTGTCCGGCGGGACAGCGGCCTCACAGGCGTTGAGGACACTTGGGGATGCCCGGGAGGCCGGAGGTGCAGCGGGCGGAGGAAAGACCTCTACAGGTGAGCCCCTCCCGCATGGTTGCACCTGGTGGAGAATGTGGGCACTGGTTTCGTTCCAGGGGTAAGGGACATGGAAGAAAAGGAAAAAAGGGGGGGGGACTTCTTACTCTGTTTAAGGGTACTTTCTGGAAAATGGGGGACCACCATGGAGGCCCCCAGGCTATTAGAATGGATGGCTGAAAATCAGATACAGCACCATCAGCAACAGACACAACTGATCCAGCAGTAGACGTCATAGAACCAAGAACAGCAGAGACAACTCATAAGGGAATTGTACAAACTTCAGCGCCACTCGGCAGGAGAGGCAATGGGGGCCAGATCCACAGGGCCAATGGAGGCCGGCTCCAGCGGTGGGGCACAGTTACCGATACGCCTAACGAAGATGGGGCCAACAGAAGATCCAGAAGCATACCTGGTAACCTTTGAGAGGGTAACGGCCACAGCCCGATGGCTGGAGGACCAGTGGGCCACCCTCCTGGCCCCTTACCTCTCCGGATCAGCGCAGTTGGCATACTGGAGTCCCTCGGTGCGAGACACACTACATTATCATAAATCAAAGAAGCAATCCTTGATCAGTTGGGGGTCATGCCTGAGACCCATCGACAACGATTCTGGCAGGAACGGTTTCCTCCCAGTACCTGACTGAGAGTTGTCGCCTAGAAGCTCCGAGAATCCAGTCGGTGCTGATTAGAGCCCGATCAAAAGACCGGAGGGCAGGTGGCCGAGATTATTTTCCTAGAGCAGTTCATACAGATTCTGCCCATGGAAGACCAGTGATGGGTCCAGCACCACTGGCCCAGCTCCCTTAACGAAGCGGTAGGCCTCATGGAAGATTTCCTGGCCGCTGAAGAGCTGGAAGAGAGGGATAAAGAGAAGCGAGAGACATCCGGACCCCAGAGGGGAACGATGGGGTTCAAGAAGAGTGGGGAAAGCCCAGAGAAACCCGCCCCTGGGCCAGGCGGGAGGGAAGGACAACGGCAGTTGGCTTCAGTATGGGTCGGTCCCTCAAAAGGAGACCCTGCGGGAGGGCAAGTTGTCACTGAAGAGGAACCCCCGACAGGAGCAGGGAAAGTCAGCCCCAAGAATGTATGTTTTGAGTGTAGGTAAGAGGGGCATTTTAGGTGGGATTGTCCATTCATGAACTGTTCCTTCGGACAGGCATTGACAGTAAGCTGAGGTGAGCATAAAGAAAGTGGGAGGATTCTGGTGCAGATTCAGGTAGAAGACATGGCAGTGGAAGCCTTGGTCAACACAGGGAGTAGCCAGACCCTTGTCAAGGCGGACTTGGTAAAGTGCTCCCTGCAGGCAGGACCCCCGGTCCATATGCAGTGTGGGTCCGCCTGACCAAAGGGAAGGACGAGACGGTGTGCCGAATGGCCCTGGTCCCAAAGCTGGCATAAGAACATAAGAACGGCCGTACCAGGTCAGACCAAAGGTCCATCCAGCCCAGTATCCTGTCTGCCGACAGTGGCAGGCATGCACCAGGTGCCCCAGAGGGGGTGGACCGAAAACAATGATCAAGCGATTTGTCTCCTGCCATCCCTCTCCAGCCTCTGACAAACAGAGGCCAAGGACACCATTTTATCCCCTGGCTAATAACCTTTTATGGACCTAACCTCCATGAAATTATCTAGCTTCTCTTTAAACTCTATTATAGTCCTAGCCTTCACAGCCTCCTCTGGCATATCTCGAAAGGCTATATCGGGTGTTAGACGACCCTGGCAGGGGGCGGGGGTGAAGCAATATTAGTCCCAATGCGCCATCGGAGGGTGGAGTTAGAGTTAGCCCATGACAACCCCTGGGCCGGACACCTGGGGCACGAATAGACTCTGCAGCAGGTCTTGCAGAGATTTTACTGGCCCAGGGTGCACAGAGAGGTGAGGGACTTCTGTGAATCCTGCCCGGCCTGCTTGAGGATGGGTTCAGGGAGGGTACCCAGGACGCCATTAGTACTGATGCCTGTGCTCCAACTCGGGGTAATAGAGGAATCCCACAGTTAGTGGCGTAGCCCCATTGTCCTCGTCCCCAAGCCTGATGGGTCGGTCAGGTTTTATATAGATTTTAGAAAGGTCAATTCCATTTCGCGTTTCGATGCATACCCTGTGCCCCGAATTGATGAACTGCTGGACCGTCTAGGGAAAGCTCGATATCTTACTACCCTCGATTTAACCAAGGGATACTGGTAGATCCCCCTTATGCCAGCATCCAAGAAAAAGACAGCTTTTTCCACACCCTTTGGCCTTTTTCAATCGTGACAATGCCATTTGGGCTTCATGGGGCGGCCTCCATGTTTCAAAGGCTCATGGATAATGTATTAAGAGACCACCAATCCTATGCTGCCGCCTACATCGACGACATAGTCATATATAGTCTGTCGTGGCCAGAACACCTTAGTCACATACAGGCGGTCCTGAATGTGCTGCAAGAAGCCAGCCTGGCGGCTAACCCCGGCAAGTGTCAATTTGGCTGGCAAGAAGTAACGTACCTCGGGTACACGGTAGGGGGAGGGATCTTACGATGCCTGGTGGATAAGACCAGCGCCTTGAGAGACTACCCTACCCCAATAACAAAGAAGCAAGTCCGACAGTTTCTGGGTTTGGCCGGCTACTACCGATGGTTCATGCTGGGATTTGCAACAATAGCTGCCCCCTTGACTGATCTAGTTCGGGGGGCACAGCCAAATAAGGTACTATGGTCCCCTCAGTGCAAAAATGCATTCTGAGAGTTAAAAGAACAACTATCCCATCCTCCCATTTTAGTGCAGCTGGATTTTTCCAAAACATTCGTGGTACAAACCAATGCCTCGGAAGTGGGATTGGGTGCCGTATTGTCCCAAGAGGTGTGTGGGTAGGGGTGGGGGGGGGAGAAGTAGCACCCCAGCCTCTACCTAAGCAGGAAACTTTTGCCAAGGGAACAAAGTTACGCCACATTAGAAAAAGAGGCGCTGGCGTTAAAATGGGCTATTGACTTGCTAAGGTACTATCTTTTAGGAAACACTTTCAAGTTGGTCACAGATCACGTCCCATTACGATGGATGAACTCAATGAAGAACTCCAACCCAAGGGTGATGAGGTGGTATCTCACACTGCAACCCTACCAATTTGAAGTGGCCCACCAGCAGGGTAAGGCACACGGGAACGCGGATTTTTTTTCACAAGCTAAAGGCAATAAGGATAATAAGATAGGGACCGAAGTAGCAGAGGGTGTGTGTGATGGGGCCACCTGGGCAGCCCACACGGAAACTATGCTGGCCCCAGAGTTCTGGGGCGAAGCCTCCGCGCCACTCCAGCCCTGGCGTTGCCGCGCCTGCTCTGCAGCTGCTGGCAGCTGTCTGGCGGACGCTCCGGAACCCTGCCCACCAAGCACACCATCCTTGGTGTGCGGGGGAGAAGCAGTAGTAGCGTGCAGAACCAACAGGGAATGCGCAGGCACCCCGGCGGTTGGGGACACTGGCCTACGCCCATGCGCCGAGGAGCAGGAAGGGGGAGGGGCTGAGATTGGTGGCATGGCTCTCCATATGTCAGACGTGGCTTCGGCGGGACGCTTAAAAAAAGCACTGCCTCCACGAGAAAGGGGTCGCCCGGCAGAGCAGTCAGAAGTGACCTTGAGGAGTGGAGGAAGTTAGGAAGCTGCCCAGGTGCGGCTTTTGGATAGCCCATGGGTTGGTGTGTTACGGGTCTCAACCCCATCAACCGGACCAGTGAACCGAATCCTGGTCCTTAGGGCCCTGAGCCGGGGCTCGGAAAGGGGGTAGGCTCGAGCCCCCCTACCTTCCCCAGTCGCACCCTGGCCAAGAAGGCCTTAGTCGTATTATGACTTAGCGGGAAACTGCTGCCCTACTAGACTCATCTGGTGGGTCAGCAGCCTCACAGGCATTGAGGACACTTGGGGATGCCCGGAGCACGGAGGGGCGGCAGGTGGAGGAAAGACCTCTACACGTAGGCCCCTCCCACACGGTTGCACAGGCACTTTGCAAAGAGGCTATAACATTCTGGAGCTGGTGCCTCACCCACGACATCTTCATAAGTGTGTGCCACCTCCCCGGTGTCCTCAATACAACAGTGGACGCCCTCAGCAGAGTCTTACCCCAAGACCATGAGTGGGGACTCAACAGCGCAGTTCTGAGGGACATATTCACACAATGGGGACATCCCCCATATAGACTTATTCACCACTTAAGTGAACAAGAAATATCCACTGTACTGTTCCAGACCGGGCATAGGGAAGCAATCCCTCAGAAATGCTCTCATCCCCAAATGGGACGTGCCCTTGCTGTACGTGTTTCCCCCCTTTCCCTTCATCAACAGAGTACTCATGAAAATACAGAGGGACAAAGCAGGAGTGATCCTCATAGCACCTTGCTGGCCTCAACAACCATGGTTTCCCCTCCTAAACAGAATGGCCTGACACCACCCAATCACCCTTCCACACAGCCCAACCATACTATCTCAACCAGGAACCACTACTCCTCACCCTCAGTTCCCGATTCTTCACCTCAAAGCATGGTACCTCGATGGTTCACGGGCAGAGAGCTGCAATGTTCACAACAGGTGCGCAATGGCCTTTTACACAGCAGGGCTCCTACAACAAGAAAGACATACATGAATAAACGGACTCATTTTACACATTGAGCAGCCTCCCGCAATATACCACCACAGGATGCCCTGCTCCCCACAATCCTAGATTATCTACTTCATCTCAAACAATTGCAACTTTCCTTGAGCTTGATCAGAGTCCATCTGGCAGCAATAACAGCCTTCCACATGCCAGTTGATGACATTACAGTGTTCGCACATCCAGTAACTAAGTACTTCCTAAAAGGCCTACAGGCCCTATACGCAGACATTCATGCTCCTCGGGAACCATGGGATCTACACCTGGTACTGACTACGCTTACTAAACCTCTATTTCAACCAGTGGTCACATGCTGGTTACCACCAGACTGCATCCCTCTGTCGGCAGAGGGATGCAAATAAAACACTTTGAAAGTGCAAATGAGCCCGGGATTTAAATATCATGTTCTGGCTCTGTGCCGATCATGCGCCATTTCGAAAGTGAAAGTGCTGTGTAGCCACAGTTCGGTACAGGATCTGTCGAAAAAGCTCCCCGCTGTTGGCAGAACTGTGGCTACACAGAATTTTCACTTTCGAAATGGTGCGTGATTGGCACAGTGCCGGAATGTGAGTATGCAAGTGAAGCCCGGGATATTTAAATCCCAGGCTCATTTGCACTTTCAGAGTGTTTTATTTGCATCCCTCTGCCGACAGAGGGATGCAGTCTGAAGGTAGCCCAGGTCTACTCCACCTAACCCTAAAGACAGCATTCCTAGTTGCAATAACATCAGCATGTAGAGTGGGTAAGATGGCCGCCCTAATGGCTGACTCACCGTTCACCATCTTTTTTAAGGATAAATCTCCCTGTGACCTCACCCTATGTTCTTACCAAAGGTGTGCTCCCCCTTCCACTTAAACCAAACTACATTTACCTGTATTCTTCCCAAAGCCTCATGCCAACTCTTTCAAGGCACAGATGCATACCTTTGCTGTCAAAAGGGCGCTCTCCTTCTACATCCACACATCAAAATCCTTCAGATTGTCTCCACAACTCTTCGTTTCCATTGTTGATCGCAACAAGGGAAGTCAAATATCATCACAAAGATTATCTCATTGGGTCTCCGACTGGATTGCCACATGCTACTCGCCTAACAACTTACCACCACCTACCTCAATATGGGCACATTCGTCTAGAGCGGTCACCACCTCAGTCGCTCACCTTAGGAAGGTCTCCATCAATGACATATGTGCTGCTGCCACATGGGCATCAAAACACACCTTCGCGAAGCATTATGCACTTTCTTCTGGACCTCTCAACTACACTAGAGTAGCAAAAGCCGTACTGCAAACAGCGTATCTACCTGATCCAAAGTCCCTGCCTCCTTAACACAAATTGCTTTGCAGTCATCTACTGTGGAGCACCTCCAGAGACACCTTTCTCTCAAAGAGGAGGTTACTCACCTTCCAGTAACTGATGTTCTTCAAAATGAGCGTCCCTGGAGGTGCTCCACTACCCTCCCTTCCGCTCTTCTACTTCGCGGGGAAAAAAAAAAGATAAGCTGTTCTCCTACTCTGGGTTCGAGATAGAGAAGGAACTGAAGGGAGGGTGGCCACGGTGCACGATACTGGGGAGCCCGCATACATCTCGCATGCGTGGCCCCAATGCACTGCTATAACAAATCTGCTCTGAGGTGCTGGGACGCACCTACACCTACTGTGGAGCACCCCCAAGGACCATCATCTTGAAGAACGTCAGTTACAGAAAGGTGAGTAACCTCCTGTGGCGTAGTAGGGGGGTTGTCTGCTCTGTAACCCTATGTCCCTCTGCGCTGTGATGTGAGATTCTCACTGCCTCATCCAAACGTGTATTAACCCAGATACCTAGGCTCAGCCTCCCAGGGAGAGGGACAAAGGCAGGGAGGCGGAGACCAACACCAGGTTTCAGGTGAAGGGGCAGTGGCAGTCTGGGGCTGGAACCATGAGGAAGACAGACTGAGGTTACTGGGGCTCAGGGCTAGGGGTGATGGATTCCTAACCCAAGGGGTCTGAAATACCCTGGCCCTGAATCCTGTAAACACACTATGTCTATGCTGTGCTGTATCCTGGAGGAGCAATAAAACCTCACTATTCTACGGCTGGCGGAATCTGTTCTTGCCGCTATGGGGGTGCAGGATCGGGGGAACCCCGACTGCGGCGTCACACCTCCTCATTCTTTCTTCAAGATGGTCGTCCCTGTGAGTGCTCCACCTTAGGTGCTTCAGCGCAGCTGAGCCCACAGCCAGAGATCTGTGACAACAGTGTTCCATGGCCGGCTGTGTATGGAATGGTTCTCAAATTACAATAGATAATTTCCCATTCCAGTACTCTCACCTTCTCACCACAGTTGGAGATTAGCCACATGCATTCTGATTTAATTAGCACTCACATCTCTGTAACTTTTTTTCTCTTCTTTCTCTCTTTCTCTTCAGCAACTAAGTGAGATGTAGCTCAGGAAAGCTCATGCTCTAATACTCTAATATATTTGTCAATCCAGTGGCACTTTAAAGACTTTTTGTTGTTATTCCTGAAACAGATGAACACAGCTATCTCTCTGAAATGTTTATTAAGAACATGATTTTTAATGTTTAGTTGCAAAGTTATGAATTTCAGCTGCTAGGATCCCCTTTTAAAGGTGTTGTGTGAGTTTCATTTGAGGCTGAGAACTGAGAAATCAGAAACAGAATGATTGTGTTGTTAAAAGTATTTGCCTACAGGTATTATGGTTTTTTTAATCTTTTATCAGTTTTCTGTGTGAGTTCATTTGAGAGAGTAGTGATTGTCCCAAGCCCCCTCTTCTGGCCTTCAAACATCTCCGCAACCTTTCCTAGCTCACCAGAAGCAAGATCCTGATGGACCAGGAAAAATAACAGATATAAAACCTAGAGACATATCCCCACTGTTACAATGATCAATACTCTCCATAGCACAGCTTTCAATCTCATATATATGCCTGTCACAACATGTGGTGTACTTCATCCAGTGCACTAAGTGCTCCAATAACTGTGGGCACCATGCTCATTTCCAGATGTGAAAAAACAGGGCTGTCCCTAGGGGAGCCTGGAGCAACTCACCCACCCCACCGCAGTGACCCGGCCTATAGCCCAGTGCATTCCCCCCCTCCTTCCCGACTCCACCCTGCCTCTGCTCCATCCTGCCCCCTCTTCACCTCTTCTCCTAAGTGTTGCCGCTGCTTCTTTCGGCTCTGACCCCTTGTCTGAAGCCCCCTTCCCTGAGCAGTGAGAGCCAGGGGGTTTGGCTCAGGGCAGCAGCAGGGGTCACTCCTCCTCCTGCACTCACCAAAGTGGTGGGAGGTGGAGGGACCCAGAAGCTTGCTCAACTCTGACCCGCCATCCTTCTCAGCCTTCTGTACTCTGCTTCACTCTGGTAGTGAGTGGGGGGGCGACCCCTGTTGTTGCCCTGCTCAGGCCTCCAAGTAATCCCATGGGCTGCCCTGGGCCCCAGGCATAAGATAGTGGAGACAACCGCCATGGGGCCCCCAAAGCAGGGCCTGAAGTGGCTGTCCCAAACCATCCTATGGATGGGACTGTTCTCTAAAGAAGAATACTGTGTTGCTTGAATGCTTGTCTCTTTCACCCACAGTAGTTGGTAAAACAAAAGATATTTTATTGTCTCATTGATTAGTTAGAGTGACTGCAGAGAAGAGCAATGAGAATGGCTTTAAAGAATGAGAAAACGTGGTGATCAACTTAAAAAGTTCAATATATTTAGCTTAACAAATAAGATTAAGGGATGAATTGATCACAGAATATAAGAACCTAGATTCTATGGGGAACAGAAATTTGATATTAGAGGGTTCTTCAATCTAGCAAACAGAAGTGTTACAAGATCCAGCATCAGAAAGTTAAAGCTATACTAATTCAGACTAGAAATAAAGCATAGATTTTTAACAGTGAGGGTATTTAACTGTTTGGTGGACTCTCCATTAATAGAAATTTTAAAATCAAGTTGGAATTTTGCTAAAATGTATGATCTAGTTTAGACAGGGAAGATCTAAGGCCTGTGTTATACATGAGATCAGGCCAGATGATCACAATTTAACTTTTGGCCTTATAACCTGTAAATATGGTTTCAGGAAGTGGAGCTTGAGCCAGAGGGAAAGAGTAGGATCGGCAACCACTTCTTGCCTTGGTGTTCTGAATGCCTTTATAAGGGGCAGACTCTGCTTATGGCCAGCCACTTAGGAGCAGCAGCAGATGTCTAGGGTGAGAGTCAAGCTGTTACAGCCTCAGTTGTCTTCGAATGTCATTTGAAGCAACTAGTTCTGAACTGTTTTACTAATATTACTATTTCACAAGCATTTATGTTGTTGTTTTCCCCATATCCTGCTGTCCTAACTTCTCTGTATCCAGTATCTAGCCCATTACACCCTCCTTCTCACCCTGACAGATCTGTCATCCTTTTTCTTCATATACAGTAAAACTCCATTAGTCCGGCATCCAATGCTCTGGCGCT
>CM057847.1:111216871-111253852 GCA_030068395.1 Apalone spinifera
CAGGACCCCCAAAATACATTATGGTATAGTGTAAAGGCACACAAAAGATCAGATTTCACAGGGTAAGGCCCAATTTTACAATTTGTGGTGCAATTCTCATGGCTGTGAATTTGATAGGGTCCTACCTATAAATCAGTATTGGCTAAACCAATGCAATTTCTGAATAGGTAATAGGACATACTGGATTTATGTTCAAGTGTAATTATGATACAGCCTTAGTGTATAGTTTATTAGGCTGAGCCATCAGTCACCTTAATTATAATAGTGTTACACAATAACATACACTCTGGATTAAGTTGTGATCATGAAGAAAATCTAAGGGAAAAAGGAGTTCAGGAGCTCTGGCAGATATTCAAAGAGATAATAGTTAAGATGCAACAGCAAACTATCCTGATGTGAAGGAAGGATACGATAGTAGGAGGCCAATATGACTTTATTATGAGCTGTCTAATAAACTGAAAATTAAAAAGGAATCCTACAAAAACTGGCAAAATGAACAAATTGCTACGGTTGAGTACAAAATAACAATACAAATATGTAGGGACAAAATGAAAAAAGCAAAGATGCAAAATGAGTTATACCTAGCAAAGGACATAACAAGAAATAAGAAGAGGAAGTTGGAACAGAAGCCTGTCAGGGCTGTTCCCCACTCTGGCACTCCAAGTGCAGAGGATAAGGGCCTGCAAGAGACCTTTAATACCTTGCCTTTATAGACTCTGTGTACAAAAACTTCCCAGAATCACAGATGCACTGGCTCTGAGAAAACAAAAGCTGCCACCATCAAGTGTTCTAAACCCTAAAAAAACTGCGTAGGAACACTTGAATTCCTTCCCCAGAGGTACCTCAAGCTCATTTACCACAAGGGAGCTTGAAAAAATAAAGAGAAAATAAACTGCAGTCTCTGGTAGCTGACCTCTTAGTCTGAGGCATGCATACACACATGCAGATGGACCTCCGATTTCTTTCCAGGACACAAGAATCAAATAATTGCCTTAAAAGAGGTGATTTTATTAACAAAATAAAAATATATACTTGATAAAGCATACTTGGTTGCTAGGTGTTACAGAGTAACTGAGTAAAACAAATTAAAACACAAAGAACACTTCTGGGTATGCTCTTAGATTGTAAATGGGGGAGGGATGGCATAGATTCATGCAGAGAAGTTTAACCAAACAACCAAAACAAAGGACAATACCCTGATCGCGACTAACTACACTTTTTCCCTTTACTCACGATCCATGCTGATCCGTACTTGAAGGCCCAGTTCACTCCCATGTCCAATATTTCTTATAAGCATGGTAATTCTGATTACTGCATCTGCTCCTTCCTTCCCTTAGCTTAGAACACAAAGGAAGAGAAGACCAGGTATCTATATCCAATTCAGATTTCAGCACTGTATCCCACTGGTTCTTCTGGCTCCCAGCTAACTCTCTTGCTAGCTACCTGTGTTTAACCCTTTAGTCACTGAGTGCTTGCCAGCACTTCTCCTATCCATCACAAAGCCAAAATAGGGAAAGAGTAAGTTAAAGAATATTTAGATATGTAAGGTGTATTCGAATTGGCAGGTCCTGATGAAATTCATTGTAGTGTACTTAAGAAACTAGCCAAAGCAATCTCGGAACTATTAGTGATTATCTTTGAAAACTCTCAACAAATGGTTGAGGTCCCAGAGGACTAGAGAAAGGGAAACATAATGCCTATTTTTTTAAAAAGGCAAAAAAGAGGATCTGGGAAATCATTTTATAAACACCTACAGGATAATAGGGTAATAAGTAATATTCAGCATGGATTTGTCAAGAATGATTCCTGCCAAACCAGCCCAATTTCCTTCTTTGAGAAGGTTATTGGCCTAGTGGAGAGTGGGGAAGCAATACAGGTTGAACTTCTCCAGTCCAGAACTTTCTGGTCCAGAAACATCCGTCATCTGAAATGATTTTATTTAACTAGATGTCCACTTTTCATGTGTGTGGCCAAGTTTCCTGTTGTCCCATAAAATTTGTTTACAGCCATCAATCCTAGCTCTCAGTGTTATATGCTGTTATTTAGCTCTAATTTACCCCTAAATATCCTCTAATAGCCCAGTAAGCAGTGGAAGTGCTGGTAAGGCTGCTAGACCGGTGTTTCCCAAATGATGTTCTGCGGAACCCTGGGGTGCTGTGAAATGAAAATAAGGGTTCTGCGAGAAAATTCCTTTATTATTATTATTATTATTACCCCACCTCTCCATTTAAAATATTTGAGGTAGCTTACAAAAATTTTAAACACAATACAAATATATATAAAAATTTAAAATACGATACAATTACAATAACATTTTATGATTAAAATAATATTTAAGCATTTATGAATTTTATTAAAAATAATTTTCATTTGTGTTGATCTCATGACCTTGTTTAGCATTTGTTTATTGTTATCCTTGCTTATTTGTGGTCTGCTTTTTCAGCTCCGTATATAAGACTGTTATTAGGGGTTCCACAAAATTTTTCTGAGTTTAAAAGGGTTCCGTGGCCAAATAAAATTGGGAAACACTGTGCTAGACAATATTGGCCTCCCATGGTCCAGAAAATTCTCTGGTTTGGAACTGGTCAAGTCCTGAAGATGCCAGACTAGAGAGGTTCAACCTGTAGATGTATCTTCTTTTAATAAGGCTTTTGACATGGTCTTGTAAGTAAACTAAGGAAATGTGATTTAGATGAAATTATTATGAGGTGTGTGCATAACTAGTTGACTTATCGATGGTTTGTTGTCAAACTGAGAGAATGCATCCACTGGTATCCAACTGGGGCTTGTCTTGGGTCCAGAGCAGTTCATTATTTTCATTAATGACTTGGATAATGAAATGGAGAGTAAACTTGCAAGCACTTTGGAGGACAGGATTAAAATTCTGCAAAATGTCTTTGACAAATTGGAGAATTGGTCTGAAATCTGCAAAATAAAATTCAAGACAGATAAGTGCAGAGTACTGCACCTAGGAAGGAAAAAGGAAAAGCAAAACTACAAAATGAGGAATAAGTGGCTAGGCATAGCACTGATTAAAAGGATCTTGGGATTATTAGTGGATCACAAATTGAACACGAGACAATAGTGTGATACAGTTTTGAAAAAGAAAGATATCATTCTGGGGTGTATTAATAGGAATGTCACATGTAAGACATAGGAGGTGACTGTCCACTCTGCTTGGTGCTGAGGAAGCCTCTGATGGAATACTGCATCCAGCTTTAGGTATCACACTTCAGGAAAGATATGGATAAATTGGAGAGAATCTAGAGGAGAGAAACAAAAATGATAAATGGTTTGTTAGAAAAATTGGCACATTTAGTCTTGAAAAAAGATGCCTAAGTGTTAAGACCTGATAATCTTCATATATCTTAAGGGCTGTTGTAAGGAGGATGGTGATTGATTATTCTATGTGTATAGAATGTAGGATAAAAATTAATTGGCTTAATCTACAGCACAGGAGACTTAAGTAAGATACTGAGGAAATCTTCCAAATTATACTGACTATTAAGTTTGAAATAAGTTTCAAGGGGAGGTGATGGAATCACCCTCAGATTAGACAATTCCTTGTCAGAGGTTCCTGGCACCAGGCAAGGGGATGGAATAGATGATGTTGAGGTCACTTACATTTCCACATTTCTGTGATTAAGGAAAAAGACTGCTGTTTTGTGATGTGTAATTTCTAAAATGTAATTATAATATAACTACTTTGAACTACTACTTCGTAGTGTAATTAGCAGCAAAGAAATAAATAGCATTAGAGATATTAAGCAAAGAAGTTTTTTTTTTTACTCTCTCAATTGTTTTTTTCTATATTTATTTTAAATGAATGAATACTTCACAAGATTAAACCCTACCGGAGTCTTTCTGAAAAGGTTGTCTTTTCCCTGGAGCCATACCAACTTTAAAGCGCTGTCAAGTGAACCAATGAGGCACTAGTTTGAACTGTCAGTATTGTAAGTGCTTTTTAACCACTAGGACACTCACATTTTCCAGACTGCCAGCCCAATGAGCCAGTAGTTACACAGTAATACGATAGTAACAGGACTGATGATTTCTAACCAGTCTTCTTGTTATTTTTAAAAAGTGAAATGTTTGTTATTTGTTTGTATTCCTTTTTCTCCTTTCTTGAAGAAGATTTCAGGCAACCAGTCTGATTCTACTAGGAAGCAAGGAGGGAAAGGCCCAGGATATATAAAGCAAACTCCACTCCCCCCATCTTAGACTTTCAGTGTGCTTTGCTTTCTCTCCTGGAAGTATAGAGCCTTAGATCTTTGAATGCAGCTCTTTTACCTCTAGCATTTCAGGAGACTAGAAGAGACGAGCAAAGACAATTTCAAGAAAGGGGAGAAGAATAAGAGATAAGAACAGGAAGAACTCAACTAAAAATGCCAAATAGAGTACTATTTAATGATGCCTTAGACCAGGCCTACTCAACTTTGGAAGCCCCGGGGGCCAAGTGACAGGAATGAGTACAAAGATTATGGCAAGACTACACAACACACAGGCCTCATTTAAGTTACTTCTGCTGATATTAATAAAATGCAATATTTACCTGATTTCCACCCATATGACAGCACTTTTAATGAGCAATGACAGTCCAGGAATTTAACTACTAAAACGCATAACAACAGAAGACTATTATATTGCCTACTTTTTTGTTTTTGCTCCCACCTTTGGGATGCATGTTGAGCCCATGTGTAGACCCAAACTGCACCATGGGCCACAAACAAATGGGCCACGGGCCACAAGTGGCCCATGGGCCACGTGTTGAGTAGCTCTGCCTTAGACTGTGCATGTCCCCAGTGCCGGAAAGAATCTTGAAGAACATCCATCAGACAGTACTATCCTGCTTAAGTAGGCTCATGTGGCAGACAGAATATCAGAGAGAGCCCTTCAGGTGATCCTGCAAGCTCCACTTCTACAGAAGTAATATGGCTTTGCTTATCAGACTCTTTAGCTGCATGGATTTTATCCCAACTCATTGATCACTGTTGCATCGAAAATCAAGAGTTGTTTTTTAATTCAGTGCTGCTTCTACTTCAGATTCCATTCAGTCATTACTCTGGTAGTTCCTTCAGCTTCTTCTGCTCTTTCTTGTTCCCAATGCCAATTGTAATAATCCTGCTTGGAGCCCTGTTTCTCCCCTCTTCATCCCTTCCATAATAGTTGGATGTAGGGCTTTGATGTCCCACTACAAAGTGGCTCAACCCTTTTCTATGGTTTCCCTTTTTGCTGTCTGTTGGATAGTGAATGAAGCTTCATGAGCCTTAAGTAATGACTAGGAACACTGTTTCAAATCTCAGCTCTTTCACTAATTCTATGATTGTGAGCAAGTTAATTTTGTGGCATCTCTTTCCTCATCTAGAAATACTTACTTTCCTACCTCACTGTGTATTGTGGGAATCCATTTGTTAATGTTTACCATAAAATTAATGTATGCAGTAATATAGTATATACCTTTGATGGGCATGTTTTCTTTGTATGACCACAGGGGAGTTTTGATTATGTTAGCTAGTTTGAGTTCCATGGGACCAAAAAGGTGGCTCCACTAGTGGAGTGTGCTAGTGTAGTTTCCTTTCAAAGAGTATCGCCCTCTGATGTGGTGTTATGTTCTGAAAGTTCCTGCTGCTATTTGGAATATGTTGCAAGTGTCTCAGTTTCATGCCTTCCCTCATAATGCTATTCATACTTAGAATTTGCTTCCCATTTGTAAGCACAAAGCTGCCTCCTTCTGCTTTGTCATGACCCTCTTTAAACTCACTTTTTCATGAAGTCTTTCTTTATTGATCTTCACAGACTGTGCACTTATTCTTTCTACTTTAATGTCATGTTTGTTTGAATAAAATTGAAAGCTGTAAGCTACTTGAGGCAGAACCTTATTTTAAGTATTCTTATAAACCAATGTATGCATTCATGGGGTAGGAAGGAGGTATTTAAATATTATCACTAGTCAAGGTACTATTTCTTTCTTGTTTTTTGAAAGTATTTTGGCTGTCCATTTTGGGGAATAATTAGAATGTAAACTGACCCAGAAGACACACTAGTTTAGGAGATACTCCCCTGCACCCTTGTGTATGGTGCTCTTTAGGTCAAAGATATTTACATTATCTCTTAATTATGATGTTGAATAGAGAATCTTATAGTTAGCATACTATGATCTATTTATTCTGGTCCTTGTGTCTCAGTAAAGGTACTATATCCTACAGTTGCACAGGTGATCCCTGGAAGAATGATATTTAGTAGTAATCTGGGAACTGTAGGGTGAGTTTCTACTTGATTATGGGCCTCAGGTTAGTGTGGTATTGGGGAAATAGGTTTAGTTGGCATTTGAGACTGGTCATGGTTCTTAGCCTATAATCTGAATAATTAACTGATCAGTTAAAGAGATACCTGAGTTTTGACACCTTTGAATCTAAGCATCAACTTTTGCATTTTTCATTCCACTAAAGGAAGTCTACAAAACAGATCTTCTTCTTCTTCGAGTGATGTCCAAGTGGGTGCTCCACAGTTGGTGTCAGGCTTGTCCTGGCACCACAGATTGAAGACTTTGAGAGCAGTGATCGGGCGGGCTGCACATGCATGAACGAAGAGCATTGCTTCTGCCTTTGAAATAATGTGCCCTAGTGAGGGTCTAGTTTCTGAGCGTGTTCTCTGGAGAGAAGGGCTTGGATGTTTGCCCTGAGAAAAAGTTGCACTCGAGCCTTTATTGCCCCTTTTCTGCTCAGTTCTTTCTTCACCACCCTTGGCCACATGTGGAACTGAGTTCTCGCCTCCTCAGTGCCACCATATCAGCTTAGATAGTCCTAAGGCACTCAGGACTACCTTGCTCTCTCTCTCTCTCTCTCACACACACACCCCTACCTTCTGGGAGAATGCCTAAAGAGAAAAGATTCAGCAAATGCCGAGAATTTATGCCAGCCTCTGATGCCCACCGTGAATGAATATGCTGTTTGGGGCCACACGTACCTCAGAAATATGTCCATTGCCGTAGCCTCACAACCAGAGCTCGCAAAGAAAGGGAACTCACAGTGCACACACAGTCTGTGGATAGAGCCCTGGACCCCCTTAATTATCAAGGGGGCAATAAGGGCTTGAGTGCAACTTTTCCTCAGGGCAAACATCCAAGCCCTTCTCCTCAGAGAACATGCTCGGAAACTAGACCCTCACTAGCCTGTTCTCTCCCCTCAAGAATTAGCAAAGGAGATGAGCCAGGCACTTCAGGCACGGCAAAGTCTTGAGTTTCCTCAATAACGGGCTCAAAGACATGCTCAAAACAGCCCTCAAAATCAGCTACCACAAAAAGGGCATCTAGCAAAGGCCCTGGGGTGACAGAGGCATCACTGGCATTAAGGGCACCTAGCTCACTGCAGGCACACTCAAGACCCTGGCACATTGCCAACCTATGGCACAACAATCGCCTGTGGCACAGAAAACCAATAGGAATAGCTCCAGCCTCCCCCTAGTACTCACACTAAATCTAGATCCCTGGTCACGGCTACACCCACACCACCAGCAGAAGTGCTGACTAGAGCGGCAATGGGTCACAAGCCTGCATCCCATCGCCGTTCCTCAGATTGCAAAACACAAGCACCACCAGGACATGACAAGGGGTCTAGGACCCTGTCCTCTCCTGAGCTTCACCATGACCCCGTTCACGATCCCCACTACGAACAGGGGGCTCGCCATGGTCACTGTCCTTATCGCAATTCAGTGCCTACCATGGGAAAACAGGGAGCATGTTCTCCTCACAACATTCCTCCCCAGATAGGGCACACGCATGTTATGGGGCATACAGACCACTGCATTACCAACATCCTCTGTGGCACACTGATTGGCATTACTATGCCACTCATTGCAGCCAATGGTCCCCCTATCATTACTGGGCACCACAACATACCTCCACTGTACCGCCTACACCTGCACAAAGTTCACTACCCTCCATGCACTCAGATGCATCACTTTCCCCATCTGAGGGCTCAGATCTAGAGGAAGGACAGATCAAGGATGACCCAATTATCCACCGATCTGATATAGCACCGAAAAATAATTCATCCTCCGCTCCTCATGAAGCGGTTATTCCAAACAACCCAACACTCACTGATGATATCAAGCAATTCCAGGACCTATTTAAAAGGGTGGCTACCAGTTAGGAGGTAGTTTTATCAGAAGTCCAGGAGAAACAAACTCCTAAAGAATCTACAGCCCTCTGCAAAGTTCAAAATCGCACTGCCTCTAGATGAAGCAATCCTTGATGCAGCAGATGAAGTCTGGCAAACACCTGCCACAGCCCCTCCAACCAATAAAAGGGCCAATAGGAAGTATTTTGTGCCATCTAAAGGCATGGACTTTCTCTACCTGCACCCTCAACCAAACTCCGTAGTGGTTGATGCTGCCAATCAAAGGTCCAAGAACCTACAACACAAAACACATACACAGGACAAGGACCGCAAATGCCTGGATGTGTTTGGGAGAAAAGTGTACTCTTCATCAACTCTCCAGCCACACATTGCTAACTATATAGCACGGCTTGCAAATCATGATTTTGACAATTACACAAAATTAACAGAACTCATGAACAATCTTGCAGAGGATAAAAGACTTATCCTCAAGGCAGTCATTAAGGAGTGTCATACTATATCCCGTACGGTGCTGCAAATGGCCCTGGATGCTGCAGACACTGCGGCTAGGTCCCCCGCAACATCCGTGGTGATGAGACATTTATCTTGGCTGCAAGCAACGGGAGTCCCTAAGGATCTCCAGGCCACAATAGAGGACCTGCCATGCGACAAAGCAAAATTGTTTGTGGCAGGTACTGATGAAGCACTACATTCCAGCAAAGATTCTCACATTACGCTTCGCATATTGGAGATGTATACTCCCCCTTACTGAAAAAAGTGCTACACTCCCTATCAAAGGCACAGGGACACAACCTTCACTAGACAACAACAATATAAACCCTTGGAGCAAAACCGCTTCAGATCTCAAAGCCAATGAAAGAGAGCCCCAAACAACCACTCTTCTGCAACCCAGGCCTCAAGGCAGCAAGTTTGAAAATTTGGTAAAGGGTCTGCCTCATCTCCCCCTAATTATAGTACCAGGAGAGCACAATATATTTCACTACCGTTTGTGCTCCTTCTATGATCACGGGGCAGCAATCACTACAGACCGGTGGGTCCTAGAAATCGTCAGCAGTGGTTATTTTATCCCCTTCATGGCAATTCCTCCAACCTCCTGGTTACATGTCCCAACCCCCTCCCTGGAGGGGAGGGGGTTTGCCTCCCTCCTTCCCACAACACCACGACAGTCTCTTGGTGTTGCCACTCGCGGATCAGTTCTCTCCGGTCTCAGTCCCCCTTGCCTCGGTCAGTGTTTGCGCCTACTTCCCTGTGCTCAGCCAGCCGGCCGATGTATCCGGATGAGACGCCCCTAGGAGCGGGGAAGGGGGCTCGGGCCCACCCTCTCTGCGAGCCCCAGCCCAGGGCCCTAAAGTGGGGACCTTTGTCCCTGCTCAGTGGAGGGGGTCATAGCCCCCAAACCCTCCACGGGTTACATGGCCCTGCCCTGGGCTGCTTCTTCCCCTCTCCCTTGTTTAGCTCCTGTTTGCCAGGCCGAGGGCAGGACTCACCGTTGCCGTCCTTGCCTCCGCCTTCCCGCATCTCCTGGGTGACGTCATCCGCAGACACCTGTGGCAGCGGGAGGACTCCATTCCCCGCTTTGCCACCCACATTCATCTCGGCCGTCCTCCGGCCGGGGCTTCCTGGCGCGTCCCCATCTCTGCTCGGCTCCCCTCTATGCTCCCCAACTTGCAGTTCAGGGCGGGATGCAGTGCGGGGCAGAGATGCCCCATCACACTCCCCACCTCTGTCCTCTCTCTTCAGAGACCCCTCTCATGAAACTCTGCTCCACCAAGAAGTTTTACACCTTTTCAAAATAGGAGCCATAGAGCGGGTCCCCGAAAAAATACAAAGGGAGAGGGTTTGATTCAAACTATTTTCTCATCGAAAAGATAACAGGAGGTTGGAGACCTATCTTGGACCTGTGCCAATTAAATATCTTTGCAGGCAACACTTCAAAATGGTCATGCTCGCCACAATAATTCTATCACTGGACGGGGGGGACTGGTTCGCAGCCCTCGACCTTCAAGATGCGCATTTTCACATCACAATACACCCTGCACAGAGGCACTTCCTATGATTCACGGTAGCCTCAGACCACTTTCAATACAGAGTCCTCCTGTTCGGACTCTTCTCTGCCCCCAGAGTCTTTTCTAAGATCCTTGTGGTGGCCACGGCATATTTAAGACACAAATGGGATCACAATATTCCCCTATCTAGATGATTGTCTTATCCAAGGTCCCTCACAACAGACCATCAAAGACATGATCACATTCACAAAGACCATGCTTCAGTCGCTGGGCTTCATTATCAATGAACAGAAATCCATACTACTCCCCACATAGTCTTTGGAGTTCATAGGGGCTCATATAGATACCACAATGCTTGAGCCTATCTCCCCAATCACCGGTTCGACAATATAAGAAATCTTGTTATGACCATTACCACAATCCCAACAGTACCCATCATAATATGCCTCAAACTTATGGGGCACATAGTGGCTATCACATATGTGATCCCATTTGCCAGGCTGCGCTTTCCATTGTTTCCAACACTGGATCTCTTCAGTGTACACACCAGCCAGCCGTCATATCCACAGGCACATTTCCCCTCCCCCAAAAGTTCTCACCTTCCTGCAATGGTGGACACAGGCATATAACCTCTGCAACGGAGTGCCTTTCCACTGGGACTAGCTGTTGTGGCAGGGTCAGTCCCACTCCTGGGCCCCTGACTCCTGTTCAGCCCACTGTCCTACAATCTAGGAGTCACAGTATATGGCTCACTCACCTTTGTTTGAGATTTGTTGTCTCCCTGTAGTCTTTAACAAGGTCGATGCTGTTCTCTTGGCTCCTCCTCCACTCTCCAAAACTGCTTCACAGCTCTCCAAACTCCTTCTCAGCTCTCTCTCTCCTCACCCACAGGGAGGGTTCTTAAATAGGCACACAGGCAGCCCCAATTAGTTTCACCTGAGCCCCTAATTAGCCAGGATTGCTGACTCTCTCTGCCTCTTTCCTCTTCCATCAGGCTCTTTAACCTGCTGTATCACACTGTCCAAACAAATTATGATGGATGCCTCATTGATGGGATGGGGGGCACACTTCCAACAACAGTTTGTATAAGGGAAATGGCCCAAAGATAAGTCAAGACTGCACATAGACCTGCTCAAGCTTCAAACAGCCTACAGCACTTGTAAGCACTTCCTTCCTTACATCCAAGACTCTTCCGTGCAGATCCTCACTGACAATATGACAACTGTGTTTTACATCAACTGCCAAGGGAGTGCGAGATCCTAGTCACTATGTGCAGAGGCGATCAGGCTTTGGAATTGGTGCATCCACCACAGCATTACCATTTCGGCAGAATACCTGCTTGGAGACAAGAACATTATGGCATATACCATCAGCCGCAGCTTCCTCAGAGAACACGAGTGGGAACTACGTGATCAGATAAGCTGTTCCACTGATGGGGGCGACCACAGATAGAGCTCTTTGCCACCAGGCAGAACTCCAAATGCCCTCCGTAATGCTCCCGAGCGGGCATAGGGCATAGCTCCCTGGGTGATGCCATGCTTCTCACTTGGGGGGGCCACCTAGTATATGCCTTCCCACCCATTCTTCTCATTCCCAGAGTCCTCCGGAAGATACAGATGGATGGGGCCCGAGTGATCTTGATAGCCCCAGCTTAGCCCCAACAGACATGATTCACATGTCTTTATCACCTGTCTGTACGACTTCCCCACCTGCTTCCAAACCACCCAGATCTGCTCTCCCAGAACCAGGGGTCAATACTTCACCCCCAACCACAAACGCTGCACCTGATGACATGGTACCTATCTGATTCTCAGAAGCGGAGCAATAGTGCTCCCAACAAGTGAAAAATGTTCTGCTGCATAGCAGGAGACAAACGACATGCAAGACTTAACTATACAAGTGGCACTAGTTTACACAGTGGTGCGCACACAGGGCACTCGAATCTTCCAGGGCACCACTCCATCAAGTACTGGAGTACATCATGCACCTGAAACAAAAAAAATGTGTCAATTTCATTGCTCCGGGTGCACATGGCTGTGATCACAGCCTTCCACTCTTCCATTGATGATTTCTCCATATTTGCACACCCCAATTCAAAAAGATTCTGGAAGGGCCCCACCTCAAAAACCCATTCCTCCCATGTGGGACTTAGAATTGGTCCTAAACTCACTCACAAGACCACTCTTTGAACCAATAGCAACTGCACCACTTACCTTTCTTACCACGAAAACATTGTTCCTTCTGGTGATCACTTCTGCAAGGCGGGTCAGCAAACTCGCAGCTCTCACGGCCTCGCTTCCATACATGACCTTTCACAAAGCACAAGGTCATCCTGCAGCCACACCCATCCTTCTTACCCAAAGTGAACTCAGAATTCCATATCAACGAACCAATAATCTTTCCCACTTTCTACCCAAAACCACATCATTCCAGAGAAGAAGCATTACACATCCTGGACGTCAGAAGGGCAGTTGCCTTCTACCTCAATAGGACTCAATCCTTTCAATCATCCCAGAGATTGATGGTTTCCCTGCTGAAAGAGCCAAGGGAAAACCACTGTCTTCCCAGTGCACATCAAAGCTCATAACATCATGCATTACTACATACTACTCGCTCCAGAATAGGGCATTACCAACGAAGCCAAAGGCCCACTGTACCGGAGCTATGGTGACATCAGCTGCTTTCCTAAAGGGAGTCTCACTCCAGGCAATACTCAGAACAGCGACATGGTCATCTAATCACACCTTCATAAAGCATTACGCTATTCCACCATGCTCCACAACAGATACCACAGTAGCCAACACAGTTCTCTCCATAATCTGTAGTAATTGATTGAAGCCCACCGTCCATCTCAATGGGCATTGCTACACAGTCACCAACTGTGGAGCACCGACGGGGACATTACTCGAAGAAGAAAGAGAAGTTATTCACTTCATGCAATAACAATTATTGTTCAAGATGTGCATCCCCGTGGGTGCTCCACTACCCTCCATCCTCCCCACTTCTTTGGGCAATAATAGCAGCCATGAGAGTGTCAAAGAAGAAACAGAGAAGCAGGCTGCGCATGCTACTTCAAAGGCTGGAGCTTCACTCTCCATTCACACATACACAGCCTTATCACTACTCTCAAAGTCTCTGGTCTGTGGTGCCAGGACGAGCCTGACACCAACTGTGGAGCAACAGAGGGAGACACATCTCGAAGAACAATCATTACTGCATGAAGTAAGGAATTTATCTTTATTTATGAGCTCACTGGGCTAGGTGGGGCCTTAGTGCACTGAAAACTAGGTTTTGATGTTAATAGCCCCTTGGGCCCTCATTTCACACTTTTAGTGTTTAGCAAGTATTTTAACTTTAAATACACTTTTTTAGCTGGCGTTTTCTTCTGTCAGATTGAAGTGGAGCACTAATAGGTTTTAGTATGTCTTTTGTGTTGAGTAAAAATTACTGATATTTGCATTTTTAAGAGAAGTTGATTTTCTTGATCTAGAAGTAGTTCCTGGATACAAGAGGCTCATCTAAATTATCTCGCATACTTTGCAAATCTAACGACAAATTCTTAGAGTCCTTATTTTATTTTATCATTTGGAACCATAACATTTCTTTTGGTCATTTTCTTGAGATTCAAACTAGTTCAGGTGTTATAGAAATGGTTTTCTCATTCTATACATTATGGTATATACCCTGTGATATGGCCAGGCTGGAGTACTACAACTAAGAGAGAGAAAGGCAGCTCTAAGGCAGCAAGAGCCTTTGTCAATCAGGAGCAAAGGAGATAAGGCTGCTGATCTTATCTGAAACAAAATACAGGACTATGTAGCACTTTAAAGACTAACAAGATGGTTTATTAGGTGATGAGCTTTCGTGGGCCAGACCCACTTCCTCAGATCAAGTAGTGGAAGAAAATTGTCACAACCATATATACCAAAGGATACAATTAAAAAAATGAACACATCTGAGGCTGCCATGGAGTCTTTTAGAAGGAAGCCTTCCTTGCAGGGAGGGGAGAATGAGAGTGAGAGAGAAGAAAGGTAACAGGAATATTGCCAGAGAGAGCAAAGTGGGATTGAGGAGCTCCAAAGAGGCGTTTTAGGCCCACCTTTTCTAGGCAGCCTGAGAACCCACCTGAGAGCTGGAAAGGACTGTTTTGGCAGCCCAGGCTGACCCCAGGGCACTGGCCCCAATGCCCTATGTGGCTGAGGGACCAGAGCTTAAACCTAGCCAAGGGCTGGTAATGCAGTACGTAGACTGCCTGCTCAAGGACTGAACAGGGTACTGGGACCCAGGAGTGGGTTTACCCTGCTACCACCCATAAGAGGAAACACTTTATAAGGTTACTCCTGGGAGAATTCCGTGGCACTACATGCATGCATATTTCATGTGCAGTACATATTTTTAATATTATTTGCAGAAAATAGCTTCTGCTGAAAAATTGATGCAATTCCACCTTTTGCCTGCCAGAGAGTACTGTGATGCTAGAACCTAGCAGCTGCTCCTGGCCAGTCCCAACTACGAAAGGGAAGAGAAAGAGCTTGCAGAACCATTTTCATGGTACCTGTTGGAGATCAGGCAGAAGTTCCTGATCAAATGGGAGATGGTAGGTGTCAACTAAGATCTGCACGGGGGAAACGCCCTAAAATTCCTCCCTGCCTGCCAAAAAAACCAGAACCAACCCCCGTTCAATACTTTTCCCACCTATGCACAACCAACCTTCAAATTCACACCCAAGCTCGATCCCATAAATAACTTCCCTTTCTCACAACTCCTTTGTTACTTTCACTGCTTCTGAGAGGTGTGGGAAATATTGTTCTGTATTGTAATTTAAATGAATTATTACTCATGTGCCTAGAAGGGAATCTATTAGTCAAAAAACATTTCCTGAACCTTTTTGTCTTGTCTGTATTGTCACAGATGTACGTGTTGACAGGTATTTTGAAATAAATTACAAAAATAATTGAAACTGGTGTGATTATATTGTGTTACTTTGACAAATAAAATATACAGAGTTTTGCAGAATTTTAAAATAGTGTGAAGAATTAATTTTTCATGCAAAATTCCTGCAAGAGTATAAGATGAAGTTATGTACCAATGCTATATTTGCCATAGTTGTCATTTTCCCCCATAACATTATTAGTCCCTCTGTGGTGCTTTTGGGTGGCTGTTTTTAATTGGTTAGCTTGGAAAATTGCTTGGCATCAGGAAGAAATGGAAGTGGGTGGTCACAAATATCTATATGTCTACTCTTAGTAACAATCATTTCTCCCTGGCTTTTGGAGATGTATCACTGTGTCTGCATGTATAATAGGAGAAAATGTAACTGCAACATACACAATTGCATATAAGTAATGTTTATTGTTCACCCTTTCTCTCTCCCTCTGCTTCTATACTTTGATAAAATAATCTATCATTTGGCAGCTCTTCTTACTACTTTAGCAACAGTAGTTCTGTGGACACCAACAGCTGTTTTTTCATCTTCCTAAATATTCTTCTCTGTATTTCTTGTTTTCTGATCGCATATATATAGGAAAATTGCCTGTCCATTTTCCAGCAATGGTGCAGCTGCACTGAGATTAGATTAGAGGATTGGGCCAAAAGAAATCTGATGAGGTTCAACAAGGACAAGTGTAGAGTCCAGCACTTGGGACGGAAGAATCCTAAGCATTGTTACAGGCTGGGGACCGAATGGCTAAATAGCAGTTCTGCAGAAAAGGACCTGGGGATTACAGTGGATGAGAAGCTGGATATGAGTCATCAGTGTGCCCTTGTAGCCAAGAAGGCTAATGGCATATTAGATTGCATTAGGAAGAACATTGCCAGCACATCTAGAGAAGTGATTATTCCCCTTTATTTGGCTCTGGTGAGGCCACATCTGGAGTATTGTGTCCAGTTCTGGGCCCGTCCCTATAGAAAGGATGTGGACGCAGCAGAGGGCACCAAGATGATTAGGGGGTTGGAGCATGTGACTTATGAGGAGAGGCTGAGTGATTTGGACTTGTTTAGTCTATAGAAGAGTGAGAGGGGATTTGATAGCAGCCTTCGACTTCCTGAAGGGAGGTTCCAAAGAGCATGGAGAGAGGCTGTTCTCAGTAGTGACGGATGGCAGAACAAGGAGCAATGGGCTCAAGTTACAGTGGGGGAGGTTTAGGTTGGATAATAGGAAAAACTAATTCCCTAAGAGGGTGGTGAAATACTGGAATGGGTTACCTAGGGAGGTGGTGGAATCTCCATCCCTAGAGGTTTTTAAGTCTTGGCTTGACAAAGCCCTGGCTGGGTTGATTTAATTGGGATTGGTTCTGCTTTGGTCAGGAACTGGCCTGGATGACCTCCTGAGGTCTCTTCCAGCTCTATGATTATATGACATTAGCAGTGGGGCAAGGTTACCATAGATCATACTAAGGCAATTTCAGCTTGAATGAAACACAGCTGCTACTACAGCTACATCTTCACTACATATGTTTTTTTTGGCAGAAAATATGCTAATGAGGGACTTTTTAGCATAAGTTGCGACATCATTCACATTATTTTCTGCCGTTTCTTTTTGTGCAAAAAGAAGCAGAGTGGATGGGGTTTTTTGGTACAAAACCCGTTTTGCGCACGATCCTTATGCCTCTTCGGGATAGGCATAAAGATCTTGCACAAAATGGGGGTTTTGTGCAAAAAAAAAAGTCCACATTGCTTCTTTTTGTGCAAAAACCCCTTGTGCAAACAGCAGAAAATATGTGAATGATGTTGCATCATATGCTACTGAGTCCCTCATAGCATATTTTCTGCTGAAAAAATGTGTGATGTAGACGTAGCCTATGTGTGTAGCTGCACCATTGTAAGAAAGCATGTATCCAGTTTTCCTGCATAGATGCAAATGCCGTCCAATGCCACTTCCATAGAGATGTAACAGATCTACAAAATAGCACTTTAATTGAACGTGGGGCAGAACTTAACTAGACAGGTAATTCACTATGGTGGATAAAATAACATAATCCGGTCAAAAGTCAGATTTTTAAAGTATGTTTTTAACTTGACATTTTTAATGTGAACACCTCAGAAACCTTATATAGAGCAGTGTGTACAATGATATAATTTTGCTACAGTACATGTTCGATAAGTATCAGGATGTTTAAACAGTTGTTTGCATAAATATTAGCATGAGTCAACATATAAAAATTAATAGCTAAACTTGATTTTAAAGCAGAGTTTAGTTTCAAGTTTCTGATGTGTTAACATTAAAATGTGCAGTATTTTCAGAGATATGAATGCAAGTGTTAAGATATACTGCAGAACTTTTTGCAATGAATGCTGTAATTAAAGATGCAAAAAGTTTCTATCGTTACTTCCTGTTTTCAATATTCGTGGCTTTGTGAAGTATTCACTTCTGAGGTAGAAGCCTACCATGGTCCTGCCCAGTGGTGAGTTTTTGTCAGAAATTTGAGCAAAATCCTTTTAGGTGAAAAAATATATTTTGTGTTTAAGAAGTGTTTTCACTGAAATCAGTATGGGTTATAATACCACAGTGATACAATATGATACAATAATGGTACATATGGCATTCTGAGCTATATTACTAAGGTTTTTACATAATGTAACTTAAACTATGTGCCCACAATTAATGGGAACATTTAAACTCTTTTGATTACAGAGCCTGACTTCTAAATCTATTTATTTATCACATTTATCATTTTTAATTTGTGATCCACTATAAACCCCAGAATCTTTTCATTACCGCCTAGCTAGTTAATACCTATGTTGTAGTTGTGCATTTGATTTTTCCTTTCTAAGTGCAGAACCTTGCTCTTGTCCTCCTTGAATTTCATCTTGTTGATTTCAAACCAATTCTCTTAATTTGCCATGGTCATTTTGAATTCTGTTCTGTCCTTCAGAGTGTTCACAGTTATCCCTCTGTTTGGTATCCTCTTCAAATTTCATAAGCATATTCAGCACTCCATTATCTAAGTCATTAAAAAAATATTGAAAGGTACCAGACCCAGTCAGAATCCTCCAGGACCTAGGGTGACCAAATAGCACTTGTGAAAAATCAGGACAAGATGGGAGACAATAGGTACTCATATAAAATAAAAAAGCCCCAAATATCAGGACCATTCCTATAAAATCAAGAAACTGGTCATCCTAGTGGGATCCCACTAGATACATCTTCCGAGTTTGATAGCAAATAATTGATAACTGTGCTCTTTAAACAAGTTATGTCTCTTCCTTATAGTAATTACACCTGGACAACATTTCCCTAGTTTTGTTTCTGATAGTATCACATGGGACTGTGACAGAAGCCTTAGATATTTATTTATAACTTTTACCCATCCACTTGATCAATAACCCTGTCAAAGAAGAAAAATAGGTTGGTTTCATTTGTTTTTGACAGGTCAGACCATGCTGCTATTACTTATTACCTTCTAGGTGTTTATAAATATTTAATACTTCTTCCTCTATTTTTGCAAGTATCCAAGGTAGGCCGACTGATCTATAATTCCTCAGATCCTCTTTACAACCCTTTTTAAAGACAGGGATAGTGTTTGCTATCTTCTCCAGTCTCCTAGGTCCTCATCAGTACTCCATGAGTTCCTGAAAAAATTGTTATTGGTTCTAAGATTGCTTCAGCTTATGATCCATAAGTAATTGAGGATGAACTTCATTGGGCCTTGCCAGCTTGAATAATCTAATATATCTGAACATTCTTTAACCTGTTCTTTCTCTATTTTGGCTTGTGTTCCTTCCCCTCTTGTTGTTAATATTAATTGAGTATCTGGACACCATTAGCCTTGAAGACCAAACAAAGTTTTTTAAGAGATTATGGACCAGACTCAAATTTTGCACCCACAATTTTGCAGTTACAATTAAATGCTGAAAGTAGGACAAAAATTAATTGCCTTAATCTGCAGCAAAGGAGATTTAAGTTAGACAGTAGGAAGAAGTTTCTAACTATATGGGTAGTTAAATCCTGGAATAGGCTTCCAAGGAAGGTTATGGAATTTCTGTCATTAGAGATTTTTAAGAACAGGTTGGACAAACATCTGTCAGGGGATGATCTAAATTTAGGCCCTGCTTCACTGCAGGAGCTGGACTTGATAACCTCTTTCCAGCCCTACATCTCTGCTCTTTTGTGTTAACAAAGAGATTGTACCATAAAACATATAAGACAGCCACACTAATTTATTATAATTTTTTCCAAGTTTTAATGTAATCATTGTTTCCTTTCCTTGTATCCACTATATTGCTATTTTTGAAAGTAACATAAATGTAATTAATAATCATGTGCTTGACTGCTTCTAATTCAGTATATCAGATGTTAACACACAAAGCTTCAGGGAATAAGTTGAAACACCTATGTACTTCCCTTTATCTTTGAATTAAATAAAACATTACGTTAAATGAAATCAGGACACATTTTTGCACAATCCTATTGCCAGTTTTAGTTCCCAATAGATTTGTCAGGAGAGGCTTTTCATCGATTTCGGTTTTTTAAAAAATCTCAGAGAAATTGAAAATACTGTATGTACTGTTTTAAAAGCTCCACCTGTAGGGTTGAGGCTGCACTGCAGCATGAAAATCTGGTTAGCAGAAATTCCGCTTGAGACCTATTTTTTAAAACTAAGATTTCTGTAGCCAGTTTTCTTGGAATTGTGTAATATAATGATACAGGAAGTCTCACACTGAATCGCACCAGCAGTCCATCTAATACAGCTTCATATTTCTCACACTTGTCAGTATCAGATGTTTCAGAGTAAACAATGCAAGAAACCCCATATTGGACACTAATGGAAAACCTTTCCAAGTTTCTTTCTAACTGTAGGTAATTGTTGGTTATTTTAAGATGTGAAGTATGAGAGATCGTTTATATGCACAACTCAACTCAACCTTAATTATAGAGTTCCAAACAGCAGATCCACAATTTAATCCAATCCAACGTGATTATGATATTCTTGCTAAGCATATAATGTTTAGTCCTTGTTAGCAGCTCAGCTATTTCTTTCTTAAATTTCTTCAGAATGTTTGGATTAATCCAAGCAATCCTGGTGAGTTCTTTTATTTAATTCCTCAGTCTGTTCTAGCACTACCTCTTTTGACAAACTGCCAAAGCCTCCTCCACCCCGCGAGGAACGCGTAAGTGCCACGTGCTCCTTACGGGGAGTGGAGGGGTAGGGCGGGAAGAGGCTTCACACACTCCCCCACCCCCAAGCACTGATTGGCCTGGAGGTGGGAGAGCATGCAAATCCTTTTCCGCCTTGCCAGGGGCCTGGGTGCCAATCATGGTCTGCGGATGGGGAAGCCCAGAAGCATCCTGGCCGTACCCCTTCCAGTTTAGGCCCTGCCCCTCCCTTCTGGGATGGCCCCCGGCCAAAAATTATTGCCCACCCCTGCTCTACACCTAAAAATAAGGAAGCCAAGAAACTTTATTCAGCAGGAAAAAATTGACAGCCAGCCTACAATTCCAGCTGGCAAGCCATCTGGCCCTGTTGGGCCAATATAATCTTAATTGGGACAGTCTTAGAAAGTTCTAAGATTCCCTTTTTCAGGATCGGGTTCAAGAGTTTGGCACCCTAGTGGATTAAGGTACCGTGGCAGCCAGGTGCTCCCTGCAAATGGCATTGGGTACAGCAGACCTGGAGAGGGTAGTTACATTGGTTGTGGTCATTTGATGCAGTTCCAGGCTCAAGATGGTGGACCTCCCTCAGGAGATGTAGGTCTCAATTTAATATCTTCCCTTTGACAGAGTGGGGCTGTTCTCTGACCAGATGGATGCCAGGTTACATGTGTTGAAGAACACTAAGGCCACCCTTCACTTGTTTGGAATGCATATCCTGTAGTCAGCTAGAAAGTTGTTCTGGCCTCTACTGCCATTGAGACTTTGGCAAGCCCTTCAGGAATCTGCAAAACGAAAGGAGACTGGGTTTAGCTGTCACCTCCTTTCTTCCTCCTGCTCACCACTTCAGCCTGGCCTGCTAAGCACCTGGGGGAGGGGCAAAAACAATTATTTTGAGGGTGTGCTCGAGGACAACTCCCCAGTCACCCAACCATTTCATTCCCATCCTTTCCTCAACCACCACTTCCTCTATTGCTCGATCTGGGTGCAGATTATGTCGAACTGTTGGGTCCTGGAAACAATAGGTTGAAATACATCTTGCAATTTGCGGATACCTCTTCTTCCTACTTATGTGGTCAGGCATGCTCAGCTTCATCTGCAACCTCTGCAGACATGGCTAGCAATGGTTTACATTCCCTGCAAGCACCCGCTGGCCTGAGCGATCATGGCTCTGGGCCATGTCCTTTCATCCTTGAACTAGTGGTTAGACCTCAGGTCGGTGCTGTAGAGAGTTTCCTATGAGATCCAATCACTGTCACTCACTCTGGTCTTGGATGTTTCAGATCTGGACTTGGACCACCTGGGCAAGCTCAGTACCCAAGTTTGTTAGCTACAGCATGACCTAATCCTTCATATCTATGTCAGAAAGTTCAAGTCAGTGCGTCTGGGCTATCAGGTGTTTTTGCCCCACCTCATGGATAATATGGCTACAATGTACTACATAAACAGGCAGAGTGGCGTCAGGTCCTCAGCTCTGTATTAGGAGGCGCTCAACTTCTGGAACTTTTGCATGCTGCATGCCATCCACTGGTGGCTGCACACCTAAATGGAACCAAGAACGTCCTGACATATTACGTCAGTAGAACTTTCTTCTCTCATCACAAATAATCCCGCTATCTGTAGGTGGTCACCCTGATCTTCTGATGGTGAAGGACTCCCCAGGTGAACCTGTTGGCAGCAGAACAGGAAGTGCCACATGTTCTGTTCTCTCTATGGCAGGGACAAGGGATCCCAGTTGGATGTCTTCCTGATTCCGGGGTCAGGACAGAAGCGATGATGTTCACCTTTCTGCTGGCGTACTGATCCACAAGTTCCTGCTAAAAGTGAAGCAAGAAAAAGTGTCAATCATTCTCATAGCCCAGTATGGCCTTGCTAACACTTGTTCAGCATACTGCTGAGTCTTTCGGTGGCTGACTTACTGCAGTTACTTCTCCAGCTGGATCTGCTGTCCCAGAACCTTGGCAATCTGCTACACTCAAACCTGGTGTTGCTGCTCCTAATAGCGTGGCTGCTTTGCAGCTAAGTGTAGATGAGGGGAGTCCTCTGCAGTGGTGCAACAGGTCCTGTTGGGCAGTAAGAAGCTTTCCACCTGGGCTACTTATATGGCAAAATGGAAGCACTTCGCATGTTGGGCCTTGGAAAAGCATATTTATCCTTCGGAGGCTTCAGTATAGGATCTCCTGGACTATTTGCTGCATCTTAAACTCCAGGGCTTGTCATTGTTTTTGGTTAAAGTAGACCTGGGGGCCATTTCAGTATTCTACTCTCCACTTCAGAGCAGGCGGCTGCCACAGCCACAGAATGACAGCATGATTCCTAAAAGATCTAGAGCGCCTGTACCTGCACATCCGTAATGCATTTCCCCCATGGACCTGAATCTTTTGCTGTCAAAACTGTGGGCCCCCTTTTCTAACCCTTGGCTTCCTGCTCCCTTTTGCTTCTCTCCTGGAAGGTCTCCTCTTTAATCGCTATAACTTTGACCCAGCAGGTGTCTGAAATCAGAGTGCTCATTTTGGAACTGTCTTGTATGTTTTTCTACAAAAGCAAAGTCCATCTACATACACACCTAGCTTTTCTTTCCAAGGTCATTTCCCAGATCCACATTAGCCAGGAGATGTACTTACCAGTTCTCTGTTTGAAGCCTCACACATCAGATGAGGAGCCAGGATAGGCTACGTACTCGACATGAGATGATCTCTGGCTTTCTACATTGATAGAATACCGCCATTCAATAAGTTCATCACTGTTGTGGACAGGTAAAGGGCTGCCTGGAGTCAGCCCAGAGAATCTTGTTTTGCATCACAGCATGCATCTGCTACTGCTACCAACTGGTGAAAGTGACTCCATGGGCAATCGTGGTGGCTCATTCCACTAAAGTGCAGGCATCTTGGGCTGTTGATGAGCTGAGTGCTGTTACCAGAGCACAGGTGGGCAATAATTTTAGAAGGGGAGCCACTTCACAAATTTCAGAAGTGGCCATGGGCTGACCCGGAAGGGGTAAAGACTTGGGCGGAAGGGGTGGGGCCTTGGGTGGAAGGGGCGGGGTTGAGAACTACCCTGCTGGGTATGGTGACCTTATTTTCTGAACCAGCTGCAGCTAGTGAGAACGGTTTAATTTAAATTATGAAACAGATTAAGCATGTTAGCTTATCAAACTTCATTTTAAATAAAGTAAAATATTATGTCCAACACAAAAGGTTTTAATGTTTTCTTTATTTCAGGGGGAACCCTTTTTGGGTTGTGGGTCACTGACCCACAAAAAATCAATTGGGGACCACACAAGTGTGAAGCAAAAAAACTCCTCCAAAAGCCCCCAACGCTCACTGATGTGGCCCTAACTGAGACACTTCATTCCTCCGATGCCCCAGCCTCACAGTGGGAGGGAAGGGAAACGGAAGGGGAGAGACTGAGGGACAGGGCTTCCCTTACACCAGATTTATTTTTCTGGAGTTAGTGGATTTTATGGACCTCCTTAGGCTCTGGGGTAGGGACAAAAATGAGAGGTACAGTGCATGAGATGGGGTAAAAGGGCAAAGCAGGGAGAGGACAGAAAGAGAGGGAGCACATTAAGGGGCAATGGCTGGGCAACAGAAGTGAACAGTAACTGGCTGGTGTCTGCCTGCACTCAGCACACCAAGCAGCCAGTGACAGCTTGGGATGGCTGTGCTAGACAAGAGCCAGTATGAGGTGGCACACTAGAAAATTTTAAAAGGCTTCATCAACTGCACCAAAATTAACTTTTAGTTTAGATCAGGTTCAGAATGAAATTGGTGGGCATAATAAAATGAATGGTGACTTTCCCATGCCTAAGTTCAAAATGGGTTTTCTTCTTTCCTGGCTTAATGAAGTGAAACTGATATTGACCCCACCTTTGGATGTTTACAAGTCTATGAAAGAATCATGGAAAGTTGCTTAAGAATTTGATTTTAAAAACTCATAAAAAGTACCCTGCTTCTTTTTTACAGAAGGAAGCACACCGAAATGTTTAAAAGGTTTAATCGACTGTAAAAACCATGGACTTTTTCATATGTAATAAGTGATTAAAGCAATCACCAAATAACATGGAGATCAGAGTACATTGCCATTTTCAGAGGAACTCAAATTACTGCCAAACCACCCCATTATCTGTAATCACGATGCACTTGAAAATCACATTTTCCCCTAATCTCTGCTGCATACCTCCTTTGCATTTTAGTGAATAAATGGCAACCAATCACAAGAGCAGTGTTCTTCCTTTTTGCTTGCATATTTGTTAAAATCCATGAAATAACTTATTTTATTAGCATAGCCGTGGAGACATTGCCTTCAAATTCTGTTAACCTGCCAAACAATTTTGTATACAAATGAAGTAAAAAACCACCCACATACTAACAGTAGACAATGATTTGTGTGACTTATGTACAAAATTATATATATGAGGTAATGTCACTAGAATACAACACTACATAGGATAATCGTCTCACACTGATACATGTAGTATGTGAAGAAGAGATGTCACTAAGGCTGTGTCTAGACTGCATCCCTCTGCCGACAGAGGGATGCAAATCAAGCTCTTCGGAAGTGCAAATGAGCCCGAGATTTAAATATCCTGGGCTTAATTTGCATACTCATGCTCGTGTGCTCAAAAAATGAGGAGTACAGGATCTGCTGAAAAAGTTCCCTGCTGTTGGCAGAGCCGCGGCTACGCTTTATTTTCACTTTCAAAAGGGCGCATGATCGGCAAAGCGCCCGAGCGTGAGTATGCATTTGTACTTCCGAAGTGCTTGATTTGCATCCCTCTGTTGGCAGAGGGGTGCAGTCTAGACACAGCCTAACTGAAAACAGACATTAGGCAAAAACTTTTCAAAGTGAGAGACATTTATCCTGCAATAATGCTTTGTTCAAGTGAGGTAGGAGTAACATAACACAGCATGACCTGACTTTTCTTAATAAATAACCCCAGTACTAATCACACTACATGATTTGCAGTAAAATCTACTACAGATTGGACCTCCCTGGTCTGGCACCCTCGGGATCTGACCAGTCCTGGATAAGGGATTTTGCTGGATCAGGGGAGGTCATATCTAGCTCCCCTGCTACCGGCTCCCCCGAGCCCTGGACTAGCTATCAGCATCCTGGCTGGCTCCCTCTTGCCACCAGCCTTGCTGCCTTTCCAGTCCCCCAACCTCCTTCCTGCTTTGCTGGCCAGCCTAGGTCCCTGCGCACTGGGCTCTTAGCCCTGCTGCAGAGTGCTGAGCTCCTGGCCCCACAGGACAGATCCACTGTGGAGCGCTGAGCTCCTGGCCCCCTCAGACAGCTGTGCTGTGGAGTGCTGAGTTCCTGACCCCGAAAAGCAGCCTGCTGGGTTGTGCCTGATTACCTAGTTTCAGTGTATCGGACAACCCAGCAGCAGGGAGTCCAGCTGCCAGCCCTCCGCTGGGACTCTCTGATCCTGGAACATACACGGTCCTGATGGACAACAGATGTTGCTGGACCAGGGAGTCCCGGAATACAGAGGTTCAACCTGTACTTCACTATATTGGAAGTCACTTTAGGGAGCCATTCTGGCTTGTGTTATATAAAAAATCAGGCTAGATAATCAGAGTGGTCCCTTCTGTCTGTCTATGAATTTATAACCTCTGGAAATACCGTTCTACAGTTAAAATAAACCCCTAGGCCTTCTAGATAGACTTGTACATTGAAATATACTAACCTATCCAAATCAATTCAGCCTACATGTATTTTTATATTACTGCTCAGTGCTAGCTACAGGATAGGTAAACGATGTTTCTTTTATGAATATCTATGCTGTTTTGCAGATTAATCTAGCTACAGAAAATGAATTTTAAAGGATTTCTATTGCAATCTGCTTCTGGATTTGCAGCTGGTGTTTTTAAATGGGAAAATATACAGCATTTGCTGCATTATTTGTACCTTTTGTAGTGTGTGAATGGCTTCTTATTCCTGTGTTCTGCCTTTTAAAGATTCTTTGGTGCTAATTCTCTGTCACTCTGCTTTAGTGCCTAAGATTTCTTGTATCTCCGTTTTTTTTTCTGAGCCACTGATAGAATTTGAGGTATCTACTTTGTCTTTGCAAATAAATGCTAGTCAGCTTTTCATATTTTCTTTAACCCCTTTACTATAAGACATTATAAACAGCCATGTCTGGAGGTCTTTCACATGCTTGACTCACATATGAAAGTGTCTGTTTTGTATAGAACCACACAGTGACATACTGTCACTACGGTTCCCTCTATTTTTTTCCATTTGTGTGTGGAATAAATTTGGTAATGTGCACTGAGCCGTGCAGATGTGCAATACTAGTAAGAGCACATGTTGCCAATTGTGGGTGCTCTGCCAAGCAGCTAGGCAGCATTTGAATCTCTCTTGGTGGCTTCACAAATGCTCATCTTAACAGGAACACTCGTCACACTTCTTAATGTCTTTTTTTTCTTTCTGTTTTTTACAGTTAACTTTTTAATATTCAGTTTTTTTACTAACTTCAATGTATAGTTCCAAGGAACCTCAGAGCTGTGCCAGACTGCATACAAATCATTGTGGGTTGCACATGTGTGTCCAAAGTATGAGTAAGTATAGTGCCCTTAGGAGCAGGTAAATCATTCAGTCTTAGGAAGATCCAGAATTATAGGAGAGCTCAAGCCTGCCAAAATATTGTAACAGTGCATACACTAGACTCCTGGTGATATTGTTGCACTCAGGCAATTTGTAAGTGTGAGTGTGTGGGGGAGGGGGAGAAATTTCGCCGTAAGCCCTGTCTACACTATGGAGTTATTTCAAAATGACCCCCCCCCCCTTTTTTTTGAAATAATAAGTGGAGTATCCACACTACCAAGCCTGTTATTTCAAAATAATGGGCTAGTTATTTCAAAGTCTGTTCTCTTGCTTGGGGAATAAGCTTATCTTGAAATAGTTATTTCAGGAGTTATTATCTCGAATGTAGTTATTTCAAAATAATTTCCTAGTGTAGACATTCCCTTAATTCAGCACCACTAAAAGAAAGACCTCTGCCAGATAGGATGCCATATTATTTACAATATATGCCCAGACATACTTTATAAAACTGTCTTAAGTTAATAAAGAGATATTGACAGCAAAAAATGCACAGTGAATAAATTCATTCACAAAGTGACAGGCTTCAGTACAGTTCTTGTATTTATGTTCCCTCACACGTGAGATATGTGATTTTTCTTGCACTCAGTTTTTTCTCTCCTATACACACTCCCTTCTTCGAGCAGTGTCCCATCGGTGCTTCACTGTAGATGTCGGGCTTGTCCCAGCGCCGCAGATCGGAGATCTTTTCTAGCCGTAGTCTGCCGGACCATGCATGCGCGAAGTGCGGCTCATGCCTTTTCGCACCGTTTGAGCATGGGCAGTCCGGCTCCTGCCAGTTCCTCCTGACCGTCCTCAGCCGCGGACGGACTGACTGCTCTCTCATGAACTCCTGTTTCACAAAGACAGAGCGAGCTTATGATTAGTCTTTATATATAGTTAAAAGTTATAGTCATAGTTCTTTCTTACTTATAGTTAATAGTTCTAGTCATTTAAAAAAAAATTTCTTCAATAGTTATACTGTTAATATGCCTGGGTTTAAAAAGTGTGGCGAGTGCCACAAGGCAATGCCTGCCTCTGACGGCCATTCCCTGTGTATCAGGTGCCTTGGGGAAGGTCACATACCCCAAAAATGTCCCCATTGTTCTAAGCTCACAGCCAGAGCAAGAAGAGACAGGGACATGCGATTGAAGATCCTCTTATTTGACAAAGCCCTGCAGCCCCAAACCCAACAACCAAAGGGGCATACAGAACAAACTAAGAAGACGAAGAGGAGACCGTCTCCAGCGCGATCCCTCCCGCCTTCACGGACGAGCGTCGGTGATAAGCCAGGGACATCAGCAGCAACTGCCACACGCACTGCTGTAGAGCCGAAAGACAGACGGAGTAAGTCGGCTCCGAGCCCCTCTATGTTGGGATCCTCGGTCTCAGCCGTTCCCTCGGTCTCCAAACCGCCTCCAGTGACCTCCACGGCTTTGAGAACCTCTCCCGGTGTGGGACATTCCCCGGCACCAAGCCACTCCTCGAAGCAGCCTGCGGCACTGAGCCACTCCTCGGCACAGGGGCGCTCTTCGACATCGACTCATTCTCTGGCACGATCACGATCAGAGTTGCTCTCCACCCCGGGCACATGCGGCGCCTCCAAGACAACCAGCACCGGGACCCCCGGCGCAGAGACGCTCTGTGATACCTGAGCACCCTTCCTCTCCTACAAGGTCGCCGGCACCGAGTTAGTCATCGGCGCCGAGGAGTCCTTCTCGCCCCCTTCACACTTGCGGGCACCGAGAAACCGATCACCGGCGAGGTGTTCACTGGCACCGGAGCGTCCCTCCCCACTGGCACGTTTGCCGGCACCGGGTCGCCCTTCGGCACTGGACCGGTCGTCGGTACAGAGGCTTCCTTCTTTAGGAAGGCGCCCACCGGCACTAGGACGGCCTTCCCCTTTGAGACGCTCTCCGGAACCGAGGCAATCCCCTCCTTCCAAACATCACTCCAGTCCATCACGATCGTCGGTGCCGACACAATCTACATCAGCACACCCCTCGGTGCCACAGGGAACTTTGGCACCATCTTCTTCAATACCAGTGGAGATAATCCCTCACTCTGTACTCTCCACCCCAACTTCCTCTCCACCAGAACAGTTGTTGGCATTACTTACCCACAGATCCAGGAAACTATCTTCTCTGTCACCAAGTCCAGAGTTCTCACCTGAAGTACGGTCACCATCCCTCGCGTACTCTGGGTACTCCCATACTGGCCATGTTTCTCCACGATCAGGACATTTCTACCACCATGATCGTTGATCATCCAGCTACAACACCTATTATAGAGAGAGATCACGGTCTCCAAGATCACCCGCGTTTTCGACCCATTCTGACTATTCCAAGAGGTCCCGTCGCTCCACTTCGCCCTACTATCACCATAGGTCGTCGTCTCATTATCACCAGTCCCCTCAGACACACTCCCGTTCCTCTCTCACCCGAGAGCATTCTGCTCCTCCCGCATCTTCAAGACCACCAATTCCCTCTGGGTCTCCTTCTTACACTCAACAACCTCTTCCCACTCGAGATCCCGAACCTGATCAATCACCTATGGATCAGTCTTCATTATCTCCAGACGATGCAGTTTTTCAAGGAGAAACCTCACCCTCGGCTGACCTACATCAGTTTCAAGAGCTTTTTAAGAGAGTGGAAGAGAGTCAAAACGTGAAGATGGGGGATGTACAACAGAAACAACACCACCTCCTCCGTAATATTAAGCAGTCTCACCAGCCCAAGATCTCGTTGCCGTTAGACGAAGCTATTCTTGAAATAGCCGATGATATTTGGCAGCTGCCTGCATCTGTCCCACCCACGAACAAAAAGGCGGATAAAAAGTATTTCGTCCCCACTAAGGGGATGGAATTCCTTTTTACTCATCCACAGCCCAACTCACTGGTTGTGGATGCAGTACAGCATTGCAGCCACAACTCATTGGTTGTGGATGCAGTACAACAAAAAGCAAAGATGCCTCAACATAAGCCTACTGCCGCAGACAGGGATAGTAAGCGTCTTGACTTATTTGGTCGCAAAGTATATTCTTCCGCAACACTCACTCTGCGTATGGCCAACTATTCAGCACTGTTGGCGAATCAATTGTCGAACAGTTTCGACAATTATGCCAAACTTGTACCGCTGCTTCAGCACCTTCCAGAGGCCAAATGGGACATCTTGAAGGCGGTAATACAAGAGGGCTACGCAGTCTCTAGAACGGCTCTACATATTGCCCTGGATACAGCCGACACTGCAGCGCGCACGACTGCTACATCGGTCGTTATGCGCAGAGCATCTTGGCTGCAGCAGTCGTCTGCCCCCAAGGACCTTTTATCAAAAGTCGAGGATTTACCCTTTGACAGACAGAATCTCTTCTCTGATAAGATGGACCAACTCCTCCACTCGGGGAAAGATTCCAGGACCACTTTAAAAACGTTGGGCATGTACACGCCTCCACCATAGGAAACGATATACCCCCTACCAAAGGCAAAGACCCCCTCTCCGGCAACCTTCTCCATATAGGCCACACGAACAACAAAGGGGTAGACAACGTCAACAGCGAAGACGTCCACCACCCAAAGCGTCTTCCCAACAGGGTAATAGACAGCAGGTTTGTCGCGCCAGTCGAGGGATTGAGAACCATTCCTACTATTACCAGTCTGAGTGCTACAACGGCGATCTTCCACCACCGCTTGAGGCCTTACCTCCATCGATGGGCCTACATCACCACCAACAAATGGGTCCTTCAAACAATTCGCCTTAGTTACACCATCCCATTCACGTCGTTGCCTCCCCTCTCCCCCCCTGCCCTGTCCCTTTTCAGGGACCCATCTCACGAGCTCTAGCTCAGGAAAGAGGTTACTCGTCTACTCGCTGTTGGAGCAATAGAGCCTGTTCCAAACGAGTTCAAGGGCAGAGGATTTTACTCCCAATATTTCGTAATGGAAAAGAAATCGGGGGGATGGAGACCAATACTAGATCTTCAGTCTCAACTGTTACTTACGAAAACAATGATTCCGAATGGTTACCTTGGCTACAATCATCCCAGCACTTCAGAACGGGTACTGGTTCACATCCCTCGATCTCCAAGACGCATATTTTCACATTGCGATTCATCTGGCACACAGGAGATTCCTACGCTTCCAAATCGGTACAGACTATTTCCAGTACAAGGTCCTGCCGTTCGGTCTCTCGTCGGCTCCACGGGTTTTCTCCAAGACCCTTGCCGTAGTGACTGCGTATCTTCGTCGTCTACGTGTAATGATTTTTCCATACCTCGACGATTGCTTAATCAGAGCCCAATCATTGCAGGAAGCACGTCATGCTACAGAGACCACACGCATGGTCTTCGAAGGGCTGGGTCTCATTCTCAATATCCCGAAGTCCTCCTTGGAACCATATCAATCAATACAATTCATAGGCGCTCGTCTCGATTCTACACGTGAGCGTGCATCATTATCAATAGAAAGGTTCCAGGCAATTCAGGATTTGATCCAGATCTTGCTCATCAGCCCAATGGTTCCCATACTATGGTGTCTACAACTTATGGGACACGTGGCTTCCACAACATATGTAGTCAAACACGCAAGGTTACTTTTTCGCTGCCTTAAACATTGGATGGCAGGGATTTGCCTCTCCAACGTACACGACGTCCATATGACAGTAACGATTCCCACCCATGTCAAAGCGTCACTAGCTTGGTGGACAGTTCCAGGCAATCTAATGTCGGGCATGCCCTTTCATCGCCCTCAGCCGTCAGCACAGCTTAAAACAGATGCGTCACTCATCAGATGGGGTGCGCACCTCGGGCACGAACAAGTACAAGGTCTATGGACTCCCGACGAATAATTGATGCACATCAACTTTCTGGAACTCAGGACAGTGTACAAAGCCTGCCAACATTTCCTTCCCATCATTCGAGGACAAGTCATACGAATCCTTACAGACAATATGATGACCGTTTATTATATAAACAAGCAGGGTGGAACCAGATCCCACTCCTTGTGCGCAGAAGCGGTACGTCTATGGAACATGTGCAACCGTCACAACGTTTCTTTAATCGCAGAGTATCTCCCAGGTCAGCACAATGTTACTGCCGACGTCCTCAGCAGACATTTTTCTCTCAACCACGAGTGGGAGTTACATCCCACAGTGCTTTCTGCAATATTTCAACATTGGGGATTCCTTTAGCTGAGTAGATTCTTTTGTTGAGTGATATCTGTTACCTTAGATATCTTTGGCTAACAGTAATCCATAGACCTCAAGATCAAGAGAGTTGAATGTCAAGGAAAATCTTACTTGTCTTGAAATTAAAATGTACAAACTCTTAAGAAAAAAACAGATTATGCAAACAGCTTCAGAAATTATTCTAAGATTCTGAGATTTTTATTACATCAGTTGTGTAATTAGATTCACTGACATCTAATATGTAAAACACAAGCAACTACTTCCTTATATATACCCCTGCTTCTGTAACTTTCTCTCCAATTCATCTGATGAAGTGGCTTTTACCCATGAAAGTTTATTCCATAAGAAATCTCTAAGGGCATGTCTACACTAGGAAATGATTTGAAATAACTTATTCTTCTTTGAGTGATGTCCCAGTGGGTGTTCAGTGTTGGTGTTGAGTCATCCTGGTGCCGCAGATCAGAGTTTTCCCTAGCAGTAGCTGGCTGGACCATGCATATGCACCAGGCACCTTGTGCCGTTCATGCCTGTCTCGCCGTGTGCGTGGTTTGGCTCCCACCAGTTCCTTTGTTGCCACCTTCGGTCAAATAAGAGCGAGCTCCTCTCCTTATAGAATTAGTTCATAGTTAATAGTTATATTGTCCAAGTAGTTCTGTTGTTCTTGTTCGTGTTAACCCCCGCCCAAAAAAAACCCAACAAACCACTACCACTGTCTACCGCCAGAAAGGCTGCAGCATTTAAAAAAAAAAAAAAAAAAAGGAAAGATGACAACAAAAGACAACAGACAAGAGGACAACTTCTCTAATTCTAACCGAGAGAGACAGAGAATCTCTCCAATATCATGCCAGGATCGCCTGATTTTAAAAAGTACAACACTTGGCATGAGTCCATGCCCTCTTCAGATGTGCATTCTTCCTGCATTAAGAGCCTGGGGGAGGCACATATACCTCAAAAGTGCCCCCATTATTCAAAACAAACTGCTAGAGCATGCCAAGATAGGCAGATGTGACTCCGCATGCTCCTCTTTGATAAGGCACTTCAGGAATCAGAATCAGCGCTTTTAACTTCCCGTTCAGACTATCAGGGCCGAGAAATGAAGAGCCACTTCCTTGGGCCTGAGCTAAGAGATGAGCCTTGCTGGTGCGGTCTCTACCACCTACTTCAACTGTGTCAGCCAGGGACATCCAGCACTGGGCCCTCCAGTTCCAAGAGTGCAACAGAACTGAAGCTATGGCATGGGGCATCATTAGTGCTGATCACCTGCACTTCCCCACCTGCACCAATGAGACTGCAGGAACTGGAGATGCAGCCTCCTACTCTTAACACCTTCGTTACCGTGTAAGCCACTGGCACCATCCAAGGCCCACGCAAAAACAAATAAGGAAACAGCCCAGTCTCCTAGTCTAGAACCATTAACATTCTCTCCAGCACCATCATTGCCGTCGCCAGCACCACCTTCACCAGCACTTCGCTACCGGAGAAGATGGGCATACTCACAGGACACAACATAGACTGGTCTCATCTCATTGTCCGTCACCACACCATTCATCTTCCCATGGTCCTGTGCCTAGATAGATATCGTTATCTCCTCCTCCTTACTCAAGGAACTCAGTGAGATCCCTGAGGTCTCTGACGCTATCAACACACACCACCTTTCATGAGGATCACAGGAATGTTTTCTAGACATTCTTCCCCCACAAGGTCATATTATGAGCACCACAGTTGTAAACACTCTTACGACTATCCATCCCATTGGATGGCACAGTACCATTATTCATCAACCTACTCCAGACGCTTTTCACCTTCTTGCTACTCCACCTCTAGGCACCAGTCTATAGTTTTTTTGATGCCGGCCCATAGGTGCCTCATCACTCTACCTTGTCCAAGTACTTCTCTTCCTCCCCAATAACCTGAGCTTCAGGAGAAACAAATACCTGAGCCTGAGGAGCAACAACCTGATACCTTGTCCACTGACTAGTCCTCCTTGTCTCCAGATGAGGTAGTGATCCCTAGTGATACCTCACTTACAGATGACCTGAAACAGTTTCGGGACTTGTTTAAAAGAGTGGCTGCTAGTCAGGAGGTCCAGTTGACCAAGGTACAGGAGAAACACCATCATTCTGATCCTTTTGCAGGTCGCAATGATTACTAGTCTCCATAGCGGAATGCTCCAAGGGCAAGCCAATTTCATCACAACACATATCCAGACTCAGTTTCTTGCATCACCCAATGCTATGCGCTGAAAAACAATCCACTTTCTGGAGCACCAAGGGCTCACTCCACAAGAGCTGTAGCAATATCCACACCCTTCCTGTGAGGAGTTCCCTTCTGGGACATCTGCTGTGCAGCCACATAGTCCTCAAACCATACTTTCGTGAAGCATAATGCTATCTCTCAACACCTCACTAACGATGCATCAGTAGCCTCAGCAGTATTACCATCAGCTATCAAATGGTGACTATGAGACCCGCTTACCTTGTGTTTTTGAGTACTGCTACAAAGTCATCAACAGTGGAACACCCACAGGGACATCACTTGAAGAAGAGGAAGTTACTCATCTTGTGCAATAACAACAGTTCTTCAAGATGTGTATCCCCATGGGTGCTACACTACCCTCCCTTCCCTTGCTTTGGAGTCTCTGTTCCTTACTTATTTTTTTTCAGATACTCAGGTGGACATGAGGAACTGGCGGAAGCCAGACTGCAACTGCAGAGAGAAAGGCGTAAATAGCATGAGGAGCCTGGTGCGCATGCATGGTCTGGCGAGCTACTGCTAGGGAAAATTTTAATCTGTGGGTGCTGGGATGACCCAACACCAACAGTGGAGCAACCACGGGGGACACATCTTGAAGAACTGTTGTTCCTACACAAGGTGAGTAACTTCCTCTTTCAAAATAATAACTCCCTAATTAATTATTTCAAAATAGCATGTCCACACTACAGGGAAGCCTTCAAATTAGTCCAAGGCATGCTTCCTTATAGTGGATGCGCTACCACGACTTAGAACCCCAGGAAGCTCTGGGGAGTAATTACTTTGAATGACTCTGGGAAGTAGTTATTTCAAAATAGCAGCAATGGAGCATCCACACTACTGCTATTTTGAAATAAGTATTATTCCTCGTGGAAAGCAGGAGTTATTATTTGGAAATAACGGACTTGGTATGGCGATGCTCCGCTTGTTATTTCAAAGTAAGGGTAGTTATTTTGAAATAATTCCCTAGTGGAGACCAGGACTAAGTTGTCACAAGACTCCGCATTGTTTTTGGAGATACAGACTAACATAGCTATCCTTCTGAGTCTTTAAAAACATTCACTTAATCTCCTTAAAATTCTAGAAAGAGGACAGATTAGTAACACTCATCTACAAAACAGCCTAAGTGCTTTACAATAAAAAAAAAACAACACAAGCAAAGTCAGATCCTGCATTATGGGTATTTTGAATGAGTGTTTAGAACCTAAGCTGTAGAAATGCAACAGAGCCCTAGAGAAACATGCAAATATAGAATCCCTCAGCCCTCTTTACCTCTCTGCTCTGGATCGGTCTCCCTCCAGTCAAACTAAATCTTAGCCCAGTGTTTCTAACATCTCCTAGCATTTGTCCAGCAGCTGTTAACTGAAACTTAAAGTGGCCTAAAGCAAGCTCTTCATCTTTCCCTGCTGATACTAGGTGGAAAAATATTTTGGTCTAAAATTGCAGAGGATTTACTGTTTTGTGTTTTGCTCTATAATTCTAACAGTGAAAAATAGCAGAAGTGCCAGATTTTCCTTCTCGATCATATTATTCCTGGCATATTTCAAATCTTGTAGAATCATAGAGCTGGAAGAGACCTCAGGAGGTCATCCAGTCCAGCCCCCTGACCAAGGCAGGACCAATCCCAACTACATCAAACCAGCCAGGGCTTTGTCAAGCTGAGACTTAAAAACCTCTAGGGATGGAGATTCCACCACCTCCCTAGGTAACTCATTCCAGTACTTCACTACCCTCCTGGTGAATTAGTTTTTCCTAATATCCAACCTAGACCCTCCCCACACACACTGTAACTTGAGCCCCATTTCTCCTTGTTCTGCCATCCATCACTATTTTGAACAGCCTTTCTCCATCCTCTTTGGAACCTCCCTCCAGGAAGTTGAAGGCTGCTATCAAATCCTCCCTCACTCTTCTCTTCTGCAGACTAAACAAACCCAAATCCGTCAGCCTCTCCTCGTAGGTCATGTGCTCCTGCTCCCTAATCATTTTGGTTGCCCTCCGCTGGACCCTCTCCAATGTGTCCACATCCTTTCTATAGTGGGGGGCCCAGAACTGGACAATACTCCAGATGTGGCCTAACCAGAGCCAAATAAAGGGGAATAATCACTTCTCTAGATCTGCTGGCAATGCTCTTCCTAATGCAACCTAATATGCCATTAGCCTTCTTGGCTACAAGGGCACACTGTTGACTCTCATCCAGCTTCTCATCCACTGTAAGCCCCAGTTTCTTTTCTGCAGAACTATTACTTAGCCGGTCGGTCCCCAGCCTGTAACTATGCTTGGGATTCTTCCGTCCCAAGTGCAGGAATTCTTTTAAAAAGGCTGTTTCACAGCACATATAGCCTCTGTAAGAAGAAAGCACCTTACATCACTTTCAAGTGATTTCATTTGTATGTCTCACAGAGTGGCATTGACTGACATCAGAGAGAGCCACATTCACATTTCTTTCTCTGACTGGAGGGTCACCATGAATATCCCCTTTGAAGGCAGAAAAAGAGCAAATGGAAGGAGAATGAGATATTCTGGATAATGCATTTTCCCCTAAGAACAAAGCTTGTAAAATTTTAGTGTAACTTTTGTGCTGTATTAGTGAAAACAAATGCTAATAGGAAGAACACAAAAGATGCCACTAGTATTACAGGACTGAAGTATTTTTATTTGCACATAAAGGAAGATGATAGCCCAATGTCTGAGAGTCTGTAATGCTGAAATGCTGGCTGTTCCCTCTGGGC
>CM057847.1:111256052-111277814 GCA_030068395.1 Apalone spinifera
TGCTTTGCTGTCCCTCATCAAAGTAGACAAGCAAGCAGGGAAACCTGAGAACTGTCTGTTCAGGGTGGGGATAGGGTCCCTTTAAGCACAGACCTCAGATAGCCTCAGACAGCAGCCCCACACATTAAGTCCTGACCTGGTGCCCTGCCGGAACTGGTTCTGGCCAGCCTTAACTCTGATTCAGGGTCCACTCGGTGTGGATGCACTATTTCGAAATAACAAAATAGTAATTCGAACTGCATTGTGTGTGTAGATGCATTAATTCGAATTAACTATTTTGAATTAAGATAACTCGAATTAATGCTGTAGTGTAGACATACCCTAAGAGATCTCTAATATTGCATCTGCCAAAACAGATTTGTAGATGAGAAACAACAACTGGTTGGAGAGTAGTTATCGGTGACTCAAATTCAAACTAGAAGAGCATATTGAGTGTGGTCCTACAGGGATCTGTTTGGAGTTCTGTCCTATTCAATATCTTCATAAATTATTTCAATAATAGCATAGTGAGTACACTTGTTATAAATTTTGAAGATGATTTTAAACTGGGGGCAGGTGTACAAGCACTTTGGAGGGCAGGCTTGGAAGCAAGACCATTCCTGCATCCACTCCCCCTCCCCCCCCCGCAAAAAAAATCCTATTGGAACATAATACTTGGGTTTCTGTTTAAGAAAACCTGTCAGATTATTTAACTGCCAAATTTACTTTAGTATTTTTAATTACACTTGAAATTATTCATTACTCCAGTTAGAGGGCTGTATCCTCAGATAGTATACATAACCCCAGCTCCACAAATGTCACTGTAGCTACTTCAGTTTACTCCAGCTAAGAGTCTACTAATTAGTGTATTGGTTATACTAATTTCAGTTTTAGTAAATAAATTGTCAGGTGAATAAAATCTCTTTTACTTCTCTATATCCTTTTATTTAACAATTTTAATGAACTCAGTAATTACAAGTTTTTTGTTAAGATTGGCATCTTTAATATGTCAGCTATTAAAAATAATCTTTTAAATATAACAGTAATTCAAAAGACAATCTTTTAAAAAGCATTCATTTTGGATCACTTGTGCCATTCTTGAATTATTATTTTTTAACTTTTTCTATTTCAGGTAAATATGCTGAAGATATATTTGGTGAGCTTTTTAATGAAGCACACAGTTTCTCCTTCAGGGTTAACTCCTTACAAGAACGTGTGGACCGTTTATCTGTCAGTGTTACACAACTTGACCCAAAGGAAGAAGAATGTAAGTTTACTTCCATATATGGCTCTGTGATTCTTACATTGAAGAGTATTTCCTTTGTGCTGTAAATACATTGATATGAAAAGAAGGATGATTTTATGGGTAAGACACAAGACTGAGAATTGAGAGACAGAGGTTCTCCTTCTAGTCCTGAAACAAAAGCCCTATATGACTTTGAGCATGTCTTTCAGCCAAATTTGCATATCTGGGTGCTTAACACCTATAGCTTCCATTGATTTAGACTGAAGGTGCTAGAGAAGTATGACATGACATTGTTATTTATTATAGAAGTTGTAGCTTCCTAAACTGGGACTCTCTGGTCCGGAAACATCTGTGGTCTGGAGCCTGAGCCCAAGCCAGGGGACAGCAGGTCCAGAAGCAGCCAGCAGTAGGGTAGATAGGGTTGGGAGGCCAGTGATAGGGGACCTTCCCTGGTCTGGCAAATCCTCTCATTCAGGACCAGTCCAGTCCTGAGGGTGCTGGAGCAGGGAGGTCCAACCTGTATTTTCATTTTTATTAATGATTAAGTCAATTTCTGGGAGCAAATCTATAATCAGTGTTCACTGTCATGAGTGAGATTTATAAACATGTGTATGAGCAAGGTCATCAGTAATTGATACATTGCAATTCTTTATTAAAAAGTGTGTAACTATGGGCTCAGGGTGAAGTTTGAGCCATAGCCGTGTCTGTCAAATGTTTTTTTCTCACATCTGACCCAGGATAGGCATAATGCTGTTCAGCTCTCCCCTCTCATTCTTCTCTCATCCATCCTCTCTTCTGTCTGCTGACCCTCAGTGAATAACTCATTATATAGCTGTGGAACTTTGACATTAGAAAATCAAGGATTAGCCTTTGCCACTTCTTTCCCCGCCTTTTTTCCCCTTTGTGTCTTTTTTGTCCTCCTTTTTGAGATTGCTGATTTGTCAGTTTTTCCCAGTCTCCTTGTTTTTTCCTGTCTCCTTTCACCTTTTTCTCCCCTTCTTCTTTCATGCATAATGCATACTGCAATTTTATTAAAGTACCTTAAAATTATTAAATCTTTGTTATAGTTTGCTAAAAAAAAATTGATCTATATTTAAGAGTTATTTCTTTTTGCTTAAGTGAATTTAGTACTCAGGGAAGGTTCTGGAAAACTATCCTAAGATTTAAAATCCTCTAGTTTTCCAGTCTTGGGTTTCAAGACTTAGTCATGGGATTTGAAATATGTCTAACAGTCCAAAATAATTGAACCTAAATGAGAGCATATCATTTAACTTGTGAAAGTACATAGATAGCATTCTATAGTTCTCAATTACCAAGGGGTTTTTTTAACCAGACAAAAAATACCTAACAGCTAAGGCCATAACTACATAGTAAAGAAAGATGCGTGAATATAAATCTGTCATAATCATGTCTTTCAAAGAACAAGAATGACAGTTAAGTAATTTCCTTTTCTCCATAGCTTCATCTACTGTAGCAGACTCCACAGTTATAATTCTCTATTTATGAAAGCAACAGTGGAAGCTGTAGTGTTGACAAGGTTGTTTCACTCCTACATCATTAACCCTACTAGGAATCAAAGGTTGGGGGTTCTGTGACTGTTTCTGTCATTGATCTCCTGTACATAGTTAAATCTTCTATTCCCTGTCTATACTTAGACAGCATCCAACATTTTACCATTAGCCAAGATACGAAGTTTGGTAGTATACATGCAAATCAGAAGTAAATGTGTTCTAAAAAAGCTGAAGACTTGGGAAAAAATAAAGAAAATCAATGTGTTAGACATGTGTCTCTGGAATACAGTTTGACCTATGATGCAACTGTTAAGAAATAAGGCATAAATGATCCCCTTTAACAACTGTTACCAGAATGTGTATAAGAAGATGTAAAACATTATTTTCCGAGCTAGCAATGGAAGGAGTTTAGAGGGAACCCAGAGCATCACTTTATTAGTATGAAAACTAGTGAAAATTGGATCAGCTAGAATGACAGACACATATTATAGGGGCTCATCAATCAGATCCTCAGCTGGTTTGAATCTTTAAAGTGCAGTTAACTTCAGTGAAATATACTGATTTACACAAGATGAGATTCTTTCTTTTAGAAATAATGTTGAGCCCTAAGAAAACAAGTAGCTCAAAAAACGTCATAGGGTGATTTAGAGAACCAGCAGATAGCATTTATGAGCAATTTAAATTTTATATAAGCATTGTGTTGATCTGCAGTATGGGGTGAATAGCTTCTGTGCAAGATTACACAAACCTTGCATCAAACAGACTTTGTGTAATTTCCACATTTCCTGAAAACTAAAGTAGGGAAGCTATTATTTGTAGGCAGAAACCGACATAAAATATCTAAAAATGCCAAATCAGACCACACCATTTTTTGTAATGTAATCTCTGAGAGGGAAGATTCCAATTTTCAATAAAAAGATGTTCTAGTTTTGGATGATTAGTTGCAGTTAAAGATACACTCATGGGAATAGAAAGTGTCAGCTACACTAAAGTGAGGATTCATGTTGTGTCCTATAGGAACACATGTTCTTATATAACTTCACTTTCCAAGACTAGAATGAGTACAAGAAAATTTTGCATTCTTATTGTGATGCTTTCTTCAGTTCTGGTAGACAGTATTATAGCTATTCTGTTTACAAATGGAAAACTTGTTTCTTTTGAGATAGCTTTACAGTATAATCGATCAGTGATGCAGCTGAGAGAACTTGTGATCAAGATTCTCTTTGTGGGACAAACAGTTGCTAAAATCAATTGACTAGACAGTCTGTTCAGTGTTTGGCTTGTAAAACAATAGAGTCTGAAAATTTGGGTGGTCTGTTTTATAAAACTAGGTAAAAATGCACCAGATCTTTAAAACCTAACATATATATTAGGCTCATACTGTGGAACCTAGTCTTGTGAAAACTATCAAGCTCTTCAGTTTGCCTGAAATATCATATCGTATTAAGAGGTGTTTATTGTTCTGTGGAATGCTAAGTGTACTCTCCTGATTCCAGACAGGTCACTTGTAATTGACCTGGATATAGGGAAAGTGGGAGTAACCTTAGAGAGAGGCTATATGGAGAAGACAGAGTAGCCCTAAAGTAGGAACCCTAGGAGCAATGAAACCCAGGGAGAAGGTCTGAAATGAATTTTTTGTTGTTAATTTCAGTGTTAGTAAAAACTAAATCCAGGAAGGGTGAATTGTTGGCTCTATGATATGTGTGATATTTATTTTAGAATAGTTTTAAAAGCTCCTGCTCACAGAATTATTGCTGATTTACCACAACTTCATGATTTACCTGAGGTAAGCTCTCACATTCTCCAAGTCTCTTGAGAACTGAGAGTAAACCAAACACACCTCCCCGTTTTCAAGTAAAGGACTATGTTTACAATAATTGGATAATGAAAGAAATCTTTGTGTGTCAAGTAACAAATAGTGAACTACTAGAATCTTATAACAAATGTGATGGGGAGCAGGTCATTTTCATGTTTACCCTTGGCAATCCACTTACTGGTTTAAAGTTTAAGTGTTTGGAGAAATTAAGTCTGTGCAGATGTAGTCAGCATTCCAATTTCAGAAAAATACGCAGGGCCCATTTTACTTGATGGAGTTCAGGATATTACACAGTAGGCTATTATAGAGTAGTGAGATGGTTATTCATATTTTCTTGTACAAATGGCCTTTGAAAGATTCAGTTACAGGCTTACATACTAGCATTAAGGCTGTTTGTTGTCAGAGAATCAGGAGGAAGATTGTTAAAATAGTTAGCTCAAAATTCACTACAAATGTTTTTGACAGTATTGCATATATTCTTGCATATGTTTGCTAAACCACACTGATAAGGAAGTAGAAGAATGTTGAAGTTAACAAAATAGTGGTAAGAAGGGAGTGCCAGTCCACCAATTTCATAGTAATGCAGCATGACCCAAGGAGCAGCTCAGTATTGGTCCTCATTCTTTGGGCTAACCATATCTGGCAGTATTTTACAGGAAAGGTTGGGATACTGCCTGTCTTGCTGATTCAGGATTATCATTTAAGAAGTTCCTTAGCACTCCTTGCTTAGAAGAATTGGCTTGTCCATTATGACTACGTCCTCACTGCAGTGCGATTTGGGATACCAGAGGTATCCCAAAGTAGCTATTCCATGTCTTTTGAGCATGCCCGTTATTTCGAAATATAACGGGTTTGCAATTCTGACATCCCTGTAAACCTCATTCCACAAGGCGTAAGGGACGGTTTGGTATAGCAATTTATTTTGAAATAAGTGCTGTGTAAACAGCGCCAAATTTTGAAATAAGCGATTTTGAAATTGATTCAAAATAAGCTATGCAATTTGTGTAGCTCATACTGTGTAGCTTATTTCAAGCTACAGGTACAGTGTAGACACACCCTGTGTGTCCCTTGACAGGAAAATGAAGTAGGGAAATAGGAAAACTTACAGTACATCTATCCCCAAAATAAGGGAGGAGGGAAACCTTTCATTCTTTACCAGGCTTCTCTAGCTTTGATTTTAAGATTTCACTTACAAACAGTTCTTGCACTTATCTGAGCTAAAATAATATAGAGGATTTTAATGGAGGAAAATGGTTTTTGATTAAGTGATAAAATCTACAAAAATTTGGCAAATTAGTTTTCTTCTTTGAGCAGTGTCCCCGTGGGTGCTCCACTGTACGTGTCAGGCTTGTCCTGGCGCCGCAGATCGGAGATCTTTTCAGCCGTAGTCCGCTGGACCACATATGCTTTTCACGCTATTTCTGTGTGCCCGGTCTGGCTCCCGCCAGTTTCTCCTAACCGTCCTCGGCCGCAGACAGAGTGAACGCTCTCTCTCCCCGATTCTTGTCAGGGATTGAGAGAAGAAATTCTTTAGTGGTTAGTTAGTAGTTGTTCTAGTCGTAGTCAGCTTACCGTTCAGTGTTACTCTCATTAACAGCAACAACAACAACAACAACAAAGAAAAAGAAGATAGTAATATTCATCCCCTCCTTGACTCTCCGCCTCAGCGAGAGCAGAAGACCTCCGGTTGAGCCATGCCTGGCTCCCCTGGTTTCAAAAAGTGTGTCTCATGCTGTGAGCCCATGCCGGCCTCAGACCGCCATTCGCTATGCATCAGGTGCGTAGGTGAGGGACATATGCCACAGAAATGTCTTCACTGTTCTAAACTAACTGCGTGAGCGAAAAGGGACAGGGAGACGAGGTTAAAAATGCTGCTATTTGACAAAGCATTGCAGCCCTCAGATACGGATCTCTTCCGACCTTCTGAAATGGCTGGAACCATGCCTAAGGATATCCATGAGAGGAGGAGGCCTTCTCCCTCATGTTCGTTGCCCCTATCTCGAGTTAGCTCGGGGGACAAACTGGACACGTCAGGCTCAGCTGTTACTTGCTGGCCTGACAGACAAAAATATGGACGAAGTACCTCAGTACCGAATCCGACGTTGTCCAAGGAACCAGCACCGAAAATCGCTGTCACAATCCGCCCGGCACCAGCTCCTGCATTGGCACCAGTATCGGCACCTATGATGGGCGGCATGTCGGCACCAAAGCAGTCTCCCTCGATGCTGGCACTGATGGTGCTGTCCTTGGCATCGACTTCCCCGGCACCGGTCACTGTGGCACCAGTAACGCATTCGGCACTGGCAACGCATTCAGCACCAGAGAGAGAGCCACCACTGGATATGCCACTGACGTCAGGGCGCAAACAAGCTCTGGCACCTCATCCGGCACTGCTAGGTACCAAAGGATAGCTCACATGCATCCAAGCAACCATCATTAATGCCAGCATCAACGCCGGTATCTTCACTTGAACAACCACCGGAGCCGTAAGTCGCGCAAACTACTGCTGCCTTCACCTAGCCTGGAGCATATTGCATTCTCTCCGGAACCACCCTCTCGATCTTCAGCACACTCCCATCTGTCTGATCGTTCGGCTAGACTTGACCCTGCAAGGAGAAGCTACCGTGTACCATCGTATGCTTCACCTCGTTACCGTCGGCACCGAGATACACCTCTGTCTTCAACACATTCCAGAGACAGATCACGGTCACCCAGATCTCCGACGATCTCTACATGCTACAGGCACCACAACTTTCACAGGAGCAGGTACTCTCCCAGATCCTCTCCACCCCATCCGTATCATTATGATAGAGACAGGTACCACGATTATTACTACAGACTTCGCTCATTTTCTCCACAACGCAACACCACCAAATCGCCTTCCTTTCACCAACATTGCACCTCAGGGAATAGGGCACACTCCCCAGTTCAGTAGGGAACAAGACCACCTACTCCAACGGAAATTGCCCCTCCCACACAACAACGAACAGAACACGAAGAGGGCCAACTGTCAGAACATGAGGAGCCACAGGGACAATCCCCCACGGACATCTCATCCTTCTCGCCTGACAATGCTGCCTTTCCTGGGGACACGTCTCCTGCTGACGATGTCTGTCAGTTTCAGAAGCTGTTCAAGAGAGTTGCCGATAGCCAGCTGGTGCAACTATCCGAGGTCCAGCAAAAGCAGCACCGCTTGTTGAGAAACTTGCAGCCTCCCCAAAGATCGAAGGTTGCCCTCCCTCTTGATGAGGCCATCTTAGAAATAGCGGACGATATACGGCAGACACCAGCCTCGACCCTCGCTACAAATAAGAAAGCGGATAAGAAGTATTTTGTTCCTGCAAAAGCCATGGAGTTCCTTTTTACGCACCTACAACCGAACTCCTTGGTCGTGGATGCAGCACAGCACAGGGTTAAAGCCCCTCAGTTTAAACAAGCAACACGGACAAAGACAGTAAACACTTGGACCTCTTTGGACACAAGATCTACTCATCTGCCACACTAACCTTAAGAATGGCCAACTACGCCGTGCTCTTGGCCAATCACAATTTCAATAACTATTCGAAATTGGTCCCACTGTTGGAATATCGGCCAGACAATAAGTGTGAAGTGCTTAAAGCAGTAGTGCAGGAGGGGTACACGGCATCTCAAACAGCACTACACATAGCCTTCGATACTGTGGATACTGCAGCGCGAACCACCGCCACATCAGTGGCAGAACGTCATGGTTACAGCAAGCAGCAGTACCGAAAGACCTGCTGTCAAAGGTCAAAGACCTCCCCTTTGACAGGCAGAGTCTTTTCACAGAAAAGACCAACCAAGTACTCTGGCAAGGATTCCAGGACCACACTTCAAACTCTCAGAATATACACACCACCATATTGAAGAAAACATTACACACCATATCAGAGACAAAGACCATTTTCGCAAGCACCCCGTCAATACAGGCAACAAGAACATCAATGCACTAGACAGAGACAGCAAAAGAGATGACCACATATCAGAGAATCTAATCAACAAACCTCCAGACAGCAGGTTTGACACCTCAATCAAGGGACTACGAACCATCCCGCTCATCAGCCACCATCGTGTTGTAGAAGTGCTTTTTCACCAGCGTCTAAGACCATTCTGCCAGTGATGGGCCCAGATTACCACTGACTGATGGGTGTTATAGTTGATCAATTACAGATACGCTATCCCCTTTCTCTCACTTCTTCCTCCTACCTCACCCTCCCCATCCCTCTTCAGGAACCCATCTCACGAGTCTCTTCTCAAACAAGAGATAACTCGTCTACTATCTATTGGAGCGGTGGAAAAGGTACCGGACGAGTTCAAGGGCAAAGGTTTTTACTCCGTTATTTCTTGACTCAGAAAAAATCAGGAGGTTGGAAGCCAATCCTAGACCTTTGACACCTAAATCGATACCTTCGCAAACAACATTTCAGAATGGTCACACTGGCGACTATTATTCCAGCATTGCACAGCAGAGATTGGTTCATGTCCCTCAACCTACAGGACGCATACTTTCACGTGACAGTTCATCCGGCTCACAGACACTTCCTTCATTTTCGAATCGGCTCAGAGCATTTTCAGTACAAAGTCCTACCATTTGGCCTATCATCAGCCCCCAGGGTTTTCTCAGAAAACACTGGCAATTGTGACAGCGTATTTACGACGTGTAGGAGTCATGATATTTCCATACCTTGATGACTGCCAGATCAGAGCACCATCTTTCACCAAAGCGCTTCATGCTACCAGCACAACGAAATCCGTATTCAAGGCTCTTGGTTTATTAATCAATATCCCCAAGTCCTCCTTGCAACCTCTCCAATCCATAGAGTTCATAGGCGCACACCTCGACTCCAAAACGGCATGCGCATACCTACCAGCAAACAGATTTCAAACTATTCAAGACCTCATACAGGTTCTTTCCACCATCCCAAAGGTCGCGATACTTACCTGTTTGCAACTTATGGGACACATGGCGTCTATGACATATGTCGTAGCACGCGCAAGGTTGCATTTCAGATACCTTCAACACTGGATTATCTCCATATATACCCTGAGTGGTCACAACATCCACAGAAGGGTCTCGGTCCCGTCTCATGTAAAGAAATCATTGGTATGGTGGACAATTGCCAACAACTTAATGAAAGGAATGCCCTTCCACGGGCCCCAACCAGAGATGCAGATGCCTACCGACACATTAATTCTAGGATAGGGCGCCTACCTGCGCAACCAGCAGATCTAAGGACACTTGTCCGCCCAAAAGTCCCTGCTCCACATACATCTACTCGAACTGAGAGCAGTATTCAAAGTGTGCATTTACTTTCTTCCCATAATACGTTGGAAGTCGAGTTCTTACCAACAACATGACTACGGTATATTACATAAAAAGATAGGGTGGAGCTTGGTCCAGGTCCCTTTGCACAGAAGCAATGCAGTTATGGAACTGGTGCGTCTGACATGGGGTTATGATTTTCGCAACTTACCTTCCTGGAGATCAGAATATCACAGCCAATGCTCTCAGCAGGCACTTCTCCACGAACCACAAATAGGAATTGCACCCTGACGTACTCCATGCCCTTTTTCATCATTGGGGATACCCAGCTATAGACCTCTTTGCCACGGACTGCAGCGTGAAGTGCCCTTATTACTGCTCCCGAGCGGGGATCGGAACGAACTCAATGGGAGATGCGCTCCTGTACTATGACAAAAAGGTTCATGAAGGAAAATCTCTTCCCATGCCACTGACAACCTGTAGACCCTTGAAGCCTATAGCTAGTCTTGGATGCATTAATGTTGACCCCCTTTTGAGCCTTTAGCAACTTGTGACCTAAATACTTTAAACTTAACAGTGGTTTTTCTGTTGGCGATAACCTCAGCATGAAGGGTTAGCTAATTATCTGCCCTCTCCACAACGCCACCCTATAACATATTCACCCCTCACGCAATAATACTTCGGCCTCTACCATCCTTTATACCAAAGGTCAATTTGGAGTTCCATATAAATGAACCCATAGTCCTTCCCACATTCTACCCTAAGCCACATTCCTCACCTCCGCAGCTTTGGTGTTCTACATCGATAGGACATGGAGTTTTTGGAAATCTCAGACTCCTTGTAGCCATGGCAGACTGCTTCAAAGGCAACTCCTTGTCCGTTCAGCGCATATCTAAACTGATAGTCTCTTGTATATCACAGTGCTATTCACTACAGGGCAAGCCACTCCCACATTCTTTGAGAACTCACTTAACAAGAGCGATGGCGACGTCACCCGCTTTTCTCAAGGGAGTTCCCCTGTGGGACATTTGTCGTGAAGCCACTTGGTCTTCTGGCCTCACTTTTGCTAAACATTACGTTATCTCTAATACTCAGATGAATGACGCAGCAGTGGCCTCTGCCGTTCTCTCCACAGCAGAAAGGTGATAGCTCCGAATCCCACCTCCTTTAATTAGGCTACTATTGTGAATTCACCTACAGCAGAGCACCCACGGGGACACTGCTCGAAGAAGTAGAAGAAGAAGTTACTCACCTTGTGCAGTAACGATGGTTCTTCAAGATGCGTGTCCCCACGACGACCCGCCCTCCTCCCCTCTTTGGAGTATCTTGTTTGTTTTGTCTTTCAGACCATTAGAGGTTAAGGAGGAACTGGTGGGAGCCAGACTACGTGCACAGAAATGGCGCGAAAGGCACGAGACAAGCACCGTGCATGCGCGGTCCGGTGGACTAAGGCTGAAAAGATCTCCAATCTGTGACACTGGGACAAGCCCAACACCTAGGGTATGTCTAGACTACATGCTCTGCCAACAGAGGCATGTAAATTAGACATACTGACATAGATAATGAAGCGGGGATTTAAATATCCCCCACTTCATTAAAATAAAAATGGACACCACGTTGTGCCGGCTCAGCTGATTGTTGGCACAACACGGCAGTCAAGATGTGGATCGGTCGGCAAGGAAAGCCTTTGCCAACCAATCCCTTATGCCTCGTGAAATGAGGTTTACAGGATCCCCGCTTCAGCGACTATGTCGGTATGTCTAATTTACATGCTTCTGCTGGCAGAGGCATGTAGTCTAGACGTACCCCTACAGTGGAGCACCCAAGGGGACACACATCTCGAAGAACCATCATTACTGCACAAGGTGAGTAACAGCTTTTTATAAGTGACAGGTCTCATGGAACCTCTTCTGTTAAACCCCATGTAAGATTTAAGCAAATCTCAGTCCTTATGCTCAACTGACTGCACGTAGTTAGTGCATTTGTTTAGCGATAATAGCCACTCCAATGGAAGGAGGCATTCTGTGGACCCCATCTCTGGCCAGCCATATAGTAGAGCGTACGTTTTGTCTTCTGAAAGTATGTTGAAGTGACAGCAATGTCCTGTGCACCATGGAGCTCAGAGAGGCTTTATATATCATCCTATTTTTTCTTCCTTTAGACATGTTTACCATACAAAACTTAAATGATTTACAGAAGCCACCTAAAAACTTGACTTCCTTTTGTTAGGCTTAACTTTTATGTCAAGGTGGTATACCAGGATACATATCAGACGATTCTCTTTTGATATGTTATTGGAATATTCTCTTTCAGCGGACAATAGCATAGATATCTTTTATAATGTACTCTTCTCTGTCCATACCAAAAAAAAAATAGGAGAAAACATTCACTTTTAGGGGCTCACAGAATAAATGAACAACACGAATCAAGTACATTTGGGCAAAATATAAATATGTCTATAGATATAGACTTGACATGAACGTTGATTTAGGGCTGACAGAAGAAACTGAAGTTCTGAAAGAACTTTGCATTTCCCTCATAATTTTGCATGATTAAAATCTTCCAATGCAAAAGAAGAAAAATCAAATCAGGAGAATGACTGGATTGTGTTTGCAATGCACTACCCTGAAACATAGAAATATGCTTCCAACAGGAGCTCCAATAAACATTGTATCTCAAGGTGAAACAAAGAACATATCCCTGGTCTATACAAGGACCTTAGTCTGAAATAACCTTCTCCTCCTCCCCCAAGTTTGAATTAGTAAGGCAATGTGTCCACACTATCAAGCCCATTATTCCAGAATAATGGGCTATGGAATTTAACTCTGTGCTCCTGCTTTTCATGAGGAATAATGCTAATTCCAAACTTGTACATTCAAAATAATGTTAGTGTGGATGCTCTGGTGCCGCTAATTTGAACTAATTGGCCTCCAGGAGGCCTCCCACAGCTCCCCAGAGTGCTTCCTAGGATTCTCAGTCCGAGGTAGTGCATCCACATTAATGGAGCCTGCCTCAGTCAAATTTCGATGCTTCTCCAGAGTGAAGGCACACAAGTTCAAATTTGTTAAATCGGGAGTTCTTAACTAATGATTTTATTAATTTAAATATTTAATTTGATAACTTTAGTTAATGAAATTTTCCACTTATATCTCTGCTGCTATGGAATTTTCAGTTTACCACAGCATTTTAGCAGAAGCTTGCTGCAAAAGTCAAAAGACCTTATGTACTATGTTTAGCTTCCAATTTGCTAAAATTAAAAAGTCTCTTAGCTTATCAATTTTCCTTCTTCAAGGATACCACAATTTTTTTAGGGAGTGATACACAACTGTTATTAGTTAATGACTTGATACAGTTGACATAAGAAATGCACTGTAGATCATTGTCTCAAGAGAAAGGTATGAAAGCTAGGTTGATTATTCTTAACAAAAGCACTGAAAAATTTCCACCTACTCAGATCTTAAATTATTTATCTGTACTAGCACTTCAAGATTAATGATACTAAGAAATTCACAGAGTTGCAAATAGAAATGACAAATTTTCTTTATAACAGCAACAATATAAATGGATTACATATTCTTTATTTCATAGTTTGGATATAACTACTTTCACAAATGGCCACTAACAGCTCACTCACTGGTCTTTCAATTATTGAAGGATGTGTTTGTAATACACACCTTCAACCCCTCTCAGAAATCAATGTATGTTAAATAAAGAAATTAAATAAAACATGGCTGCAGAGAAACAACATCTGCTGTGCAATGGATTTAAACTCTTTTTACTACAAGCAGTAATTTTATACTTTATCATGGTACATTTCTGTTCTAAAAATACATTATCAAAAGAAAAGATTTCAAAGAATTCATTGGGTATTTCTGCAGTTAAATTATGATAATACTTACAGCACTGATTTCTCATGAAATCAGTCCCAGAGTCCTTTACCTTACTTGTCTTTCCAGTCGAGTTAGTGAGACCATTGGGCCACTACAGATGCCTCGGAGAAAGCACCAGTATCATATAAACCACAAGGCTGTGCAGAATGTCCCACACTTCAGTTCCCTGCACTTCTCCATTACTGGAAGATGTACAAAAGGAAGAAGCAACTCAGGCAGAGAAGATCTCACTTTCATCTGGAAAGTCTATATAAGGTGATAATTACCCTCTTATAAGGATAATTTAAAGACATTCCAGGAACTCCTGAAAAGGCTAGTGAATTCCCTTCAGAAAACACTAGCCGAGGTGCAAGAACCCAAACACTCCTTGGTGGACAGCCAGCATCCCTAAGTAAACGTTATCCTATCTATCAAAGGGGTATTATCTCCCACATATGCGCTGTGGCAAACACCTGTTACAATTGTATGATCTGTAAGTGGACAGATAAAAAAAATACTGTATACCACACAAAGGAATGGAGTATTTTTCCTCCCACCTTACCCCCAGTTCTTTTATGGTGGAGGCTACCAATGAAAGGAACAGTCAAACATGATCTAAGGCCTCACTGTCAAACAAGGAAACTAAATGACTGGACTTGACAGGCAGGGAGAGCTATTCATCAGCCAGTCTCCAATTTCATATTGCCAATTTCTAGGCCTTGATAGCAAAATATTATTTCAATGCATAGTCCATGATTATACATTTTATTGAGTATTTGCTACAAGACCAGAAAGATCAGTTCCAGTCTATCACTACTGAAGGACAATTTATAGCGAAAACCTCTCTGCAAGCCACCTTAAATGAGCTCATACTGCTTCCAGGTTTATGGTCGTAGTGACTGTCAGGAGAAAAACACCCTTGATCCAATCGTGAGGACTTCAAAGAGAAATTTGAAAAACAGTGGTAGACTGTTTGTTTGAATGACTCAAGCTTTTTCACAAGCATACAGATTCCTTTTTCCACACACTCAAGAACTGCAGGGCAACGTTGCAATCACTGGGAATTTCTGTGCCTGAAAAATGATTTCAAACTTTTCAGAAATGAAGAACTTTCTACTACTGGCAGCATACTTTCCCTAAGCTTTAGGAGCCTTCAGGAGAAAGGTTAGAGCTCAGAAACAGGTGACTCCCATTCCTACTTTCATCCCTCTCTAAGAGATACTTTTGATGCTTTCATTAGCAGTCAAGTATTCCACTTCATCAGATCACCAGTTGTATGACCACTCCTCCTTTGGAAAGTCACTCTCTTACTACCTTCCTTCCTGGGAGTACCTTACATCAGACAAGCTGATAGTGAATGTCACAGAAGAGTCTTCTATTCACTTCTGTTTTATTCCTCCATCTGGCCCCTCTTCTGGGATCCATCTCAGGAGAAACTCTTAAAACAAGAGGTCTGCTGTATCTCTATGGGAGCTATCGAACTAGTCCCATTTATAGTCTCTGGGGTCACAAAATGGGAGCAGGTGAATTGGGAGTGACAGTTTAGTGAGTTTCAAAACAAAGAACATAACGTAGGTGCAGGTTGACCTCCATATACAATATACTAAAATGCATAATTACAATCAGTGCTTACTTTGAAATCAAAGAGGTGCAAGAGTCAAGTAGTTAGGTGCTAGAGCTTAAGCATTTTCTTGTCAGAATATTTGTGATAACCCAACTAAAACCTGTGCTGCCTGAAATACCTGGGTGAGAAGGGAATTCCCTAAAGTGCGAGTTAGTGTTTCACCTACTTCTATACCTACATCCTAAATTTAAGGTGGTTTCCTAATTCTGTCTCAATCAATATATTAAATTCCCAATTCTTCTCTAAAAGCCTCTTAAATTTATATAGCTTAATTTCCACATGTAAGTTAATGTCCAAAGAGTGTATGAGCTATTATTTTCATTAAAATAAAGACTATTAGAAAATGTGAAGTTGCTTATTGTCTTTGGAGACAAGTTCTAGGGGAAAAAAGTTTCTGGTCCCAGGGGAAAGTAATCTCTGTTTAGCAACTGTCAAGACTATTATGGTCACTTAATGGGAAATTGATGCTGCAGAGATAGATCTCCCAGATTTAGACTTAGCAGGTCTAGTAAGGACCCGCTAACTAGACTGCTGATTGTGTCCTCATCAACTCCAGTACTCCACCAGGTTGTGAGGAGTAAGGGAAGTCTGATGGGAGAAACTCTCCCGGGATCTTCTACAATGGGGATGCTGTGGAAATTCAAACTAAGATATGTCAACTCCAGCTATGCTATTCCCATAGCTGGAGTTGCATATCTTAGTTCAACTTTGTCTCTTAATGATTTCAGACAGGAAATCCGGTCACTCTGCTAAATGTTAGGTAGCTTCTAAATATGCTTACAGGATATCATGTAAAGCTCCTACATGGAGCTCAGATTGCAATGATTGCTCTTTCAGTTTGGGAGCTGAGTCAGATGATCATTTCTGGAGGGGAAAAATGGTGGTTACTTACTGGTAACTTAAGTTTCCTAAATATCCACCTTCCTTCCATGCTTCACCCAATCTTTGAACCTGATTTTAAATAGAGGAAGGAGACTGAAGGCATTTGAATCCATGGACTGCTTTTATAAAATTCTCACAAAACTTTCAGATGCATAAGGGATCATGCTTGTGACGTGAATGAACTCATGGTTTTAAATGGTTCTGGGAGTGCAATGTTGAGGTATTTTAGACCTGCACAGACATATTTCACAGTTCCAAGTGAATAGAATAGCCTCTTTTCTGGATGTTTTTGGTATAGAATCTTTTCATTAGCTCTACATTGGAAAGACTGTAATAACTTTAACGCCTAATAGATTTCTTTTAAAGTGATCTGTAAAAAAATGGATTCAGTATTTCTTTGAAATGTAAATTATTTCTATCAAAATAGCTAGTTTCTGTCAGCATACTGATATGCTACATAGCTCATCCTTTGCTCTAAACTTTAGGTCATTCTTTAATGATTCTTGAAGAGAGACATTTAAGCAGTAGCTTACCAGGTAGTAAAATATTATCAATTTATAGTACTTTTTTGTTTCGTTTATAAGGCAGCTTCAAACAAAACCCAATTACTATATGTTTGCAATAATGCTATTGAAATACTTGCTTTTTCTATTTTTTTTCCCTGAGTTGAAAAGACAAATGGGCAAGACTCTCTTTCAGAATCTCACATAAAACATATTGATAATGCCTGTCAAAAATATGAGCAATTTTAAATTACTTGGAAACTTTGTATTGCCAGGAAATAAGATTAGCTGATGTTGTAGATATTTTCATAGAATCCTAGGAATAGAGTTGGAAAGGACAAGCTTTCACTTATTGTGTTAATACAGATCCTCAAATGAACAAGAACATTTAATGTAAAATGAGAGAGATTTAAATAAAAACCAGCACATAGGGTTTCATTGTTTGTTCACACAGTGAGTTTGTGAATCCTGAGAAATGTATCTGCAAAACATTTTGGATATTGGATTATATGTACTTGCAGCATAGTGGACTTGATATGATTTTCAGAGGGTAATTATTTCACGGTGTGATATTTTTACGTATTCTTGCTTTGTGATCTTCCATTTCCTTTAATGATGTCATCATAATATGGTCAAATGTTTTAAACCATTAGGCTGCTTTTTCATCACAGGATCAAACGTTAAAAAAGGAAATGCTAGTGGCAGTTTTGAATTCCACAATGTATAAATAATCCTCAGATCAGATAACTTCTTAAATTGAGAGGAAAGATAATCTGTTGAGCTCTGTGAACTAAATGCTCTGGGGAGTGATCTTCCTCTTGTGTGACGCTTGAGTAGTTGCTGTACTAAGTGGGGAGGAGTATCAGAGGGGTAGCCGTGTTAGTCTGAATCTGCAAAAGCGGCGAGGAGTCCTGTGGCACTTTATAGACTAACCGAAGTGTTGGAGCATAAGCTTTCGTGGGCAAAGACCCACTTCATCAGATGCATGTAGTGGAAATTTCCAGAGGCAGGTATAAATATGCAGGCCAGAATCAGGCTGGAGATGACAAGGTGGATCCAATCAGGGAGGATGAGGCCCACTGCTAGTAGCTGATCTGGAGGTCTGAATTCCAAGAGAAGAGAAGCTGCTTTTGTAGTTAGCTAGCCATTCACAGTCTTTGTTTAATCCTGAGTTGATTGTGTCAAACTTGAAGATGAACTGTAGCTCAGCAGTTTCTCTTTGAAGTGAGGAGGGGAAGTCTATATCAGAAGAGTGAGACTGATTATTTGGACATTTTAGGCCTGGACAGGTGGAATCAAGATGATTCTAAAGACTTAACAAGACCATTTGTGTTGCCAGGTGTCTGGTTTTTTATTGGAATACCCGGTCAAAAAGGGGCTCTGGTGGCTCTGGCTGGCACTGCTGACCAGGCCATTAAAAGTACAATTAAGATGGCTAAGACAGATTCCACACAGCTCCCAGAAGCGACAGCATATCCCCACCCTCCAGCTCCTAGCTGAAGGGGCAGCCAGGGTGCTCCACATGCTACCCCAGCCCCAGCTCTGCATCTCCCATTGGCTGGGAATCACGGAACTACTTGAGGCAAGTGCCACCTGGAGTCTGCTGATTCAGTTCCCTCGCATCTCCACCCCACCCCTCATCCTCCTCCAATCCCCTCTGCCCCAAGCATCCTCCTCTACCCCAAACTCCTCATCCTCATCCCCACTCTTGAGTCCACAGCCCAGCCACGGCCTTCAGCCCACCCCTCCCCACAGTGCCCCAGCCTCCTGCCCCAGCCCTGTTCTGCCTCTTACCTTCTAAACACCTCAGTCTGAGCCCACAGAACACTCCTGCACCCAAAGCCCATCATCCTCAGCTCTACCCCTGAGTTTATATCCCCATGTAGAGCCTTCAAACCTCCTATGCACCCCACCTTCCTGCCCAGCCCTGATCTGCTTTGCACATCTTTACCCTTCAGTCCTACCCTGAAGCACCCTCCTATATCCCAAAGCCACATGTGCAGCCAGAGCCCACTTTTACACTGTGAATACGTGAGTCCCAGCCCAGAGCCTCTTCCTACACCTCAGATCTCTGATCCCCAACCCCACACCCCCAACTTGAGCCCTCTCCTACCCTTACACTCTAATTCCCTGCCCCAGCCTGGTGAAAATGAGCAAGTGAGTGAGACTGAGGAGAGCAAGCAACAGAGGGATGGGGGACTTTAGAGAAGGGATAAGGTAAGAGTGGAGCCTCAGAGGAGGGGCAGGGTAGGGGGCAGGAAAAAGTGTTCACTTCTGTCTGTGTAGAAAGTTGGCAATCCCAAAGATAGTTTATAATAGGAAAGTGAGGGCATAGAACAGTGCCTGTTTCAATAATTTGGCAGTGTTTTAGGAGATATTACAAATTTTATAAAGGTCAGATAGCAAAAGTAAAGAAACATTTTCTCTGCATTTTATTTGTCCAAAAAGTATTCCAAATTAACCCGTTCACTACTGCCTGAGGGTATAGGTGTTCAATCAAATTTTTACTGATTCTTTTTTTAGAATGCATTTCAAACTAAACTTCTGTATGGCATTTAAGATTTGAAGGGAGTGCTGTGCAGCACTGAACTGTGGATAGTTGCACATATCTTGCACAGAACTTCAAAAGCAGAATGGTTAATCTCATGAAATAATTCAAGTCTTGATTTTATATTAGGTTAGCCCCAAGTTCTGTTAGTGCAGATTTTAGCAAGCACATTAATTTCTTGCAATTCATGGCAGGTTTTTAAAAAATTTTCACGTTTTAAATGCAAAATTCTGTCTGCAAAAATAGGTATCCTCTCTACAACTTAAGTTTCCATTATTCATAGAAATGAAGGTTATTGTTGATGCCATTGTGAATTCTTTACTCCAATCTAGCTGCAATTTTCTGATAGTAATAATATTATTCACAAAGCTTTGAAAAGACTTCTGAGCACCTAACTAGAGGTTTTTACTAAGATAGGATGTCTGATAATTAAATCGATCCAAAGATGGGAGTAGGGGAAAAGCCTCTCTATAACTCCATAAATAAAACATCAAAAGACTCCTGAAAAGTGAGCAAAAACCATCCTTAGCTTCACAAAGAATGTCACTGATGTGATTTGGTAAGCAAGGAGAGCATTCCAAAGTTGCAGGTCCTTTATGGAAAAAGTGCTGCCTTCTGCTCTCTTGTGATTATATAGTGGAACTATCAGCTGTTCCAATAACACTTTTTAATTACCGCAATGGGAAAAAAATAAGCAGCCGCCAGTGCCTCAAGTAGATTGGCTTTTGTATATTAATACACTACAAAAATCAGACTAAAGAAAACACTTAATTAGATCATATGCACTCCATTATTTTAAAAGACTGTAGGGACATTTCTGAATATGTGAGCAGCAGTGCTGGGTACTGAGAGCCATGAAACCAAATTGTAAACCCTGTATATAATGGAAGCCAATTCAAGCTAAAAGGTGCAGCAGCACCCCTAATGCATGCACCTATGTATATGAGACTGAGGGATCTTCTCATCCAAGGGGAAAAAAATTCCAGCAGGGATGAGGGGAGAGACCCAAATCTGTCTCTTTCAATTCTGACAGGATTGAAAGCTCTGGTGAAAATCAACTCTTTATTATTTTTCTCTCTCCCTTCTTTTTCTGTTATAAATTCTGGGTTCCTGTTTTTTTCCCGCACTCTAGCTCATCTGAAGAAGTGGATTTTGCGCACAAAAGCTCATAATACTATATATATTTGTGTTAGTCTCTAACGGTGCATCTACATAGCACCCTTAGCTCAAAATAAGCTATGCAATTTGCACTATGCAAATTCTTCTTCTTCTTTGCCCTTAGCTTCTATAGGAGCATAGGCCATCAACAATTTCTTTCCAAGCCTCTCTACTATGCAAATTGCATAGTTTATTTTGAGTGTATTTCAAAATAGCTTATTTCATAATTTGGCACTGTCTATACAGCGCCAAATTTCAAAATAATTCGCTATTCTGATGTTGGAAAAAGATGCCCGTTATTTATTTCAAAATAACAAGCGGCTTCAAAAGATGCGGAATAATTATTTTGGGATACTTCTGGTATCCTGAAATAGCTCCGCAGTGTAGACGTACCATAAGGTGCCACAGGACTACTTTTTGTTTTCAAAGTTACATACTAACATGGCTACCCCCGAGACTCTATTATTTAGATAAAATTTTCCTTGTTGCAGTATAGAATAGTTTTGAAGATTTAAAAAACCCATCACAATTACTCCTTTTATTTGTCAAATCTGTTAGTTAGGAGGGGGAAAAGGTCCAGTATGTAACTGGACTTCATGGGAGGAATGCTTTGGAATAAGGAAAGAAGAAAGGTGTGATGTTGAACAATTCCATGAATCTTCAATGCAAATGTCCTTTGTTCCCATCATTTTTTTTCCAATTAACCTTCTAAGGCTCCTAACACACATACTTAGAGTACAGCCTGCCTAATGTTCTTTAAACCATAAAGATTGTAAAATAATATATCTTTAAACACTCATCAAAATTAAGGTCAATATGACACTTTAGATTAAACATATTTGGTAATTATGAATCAGTGCTGGATTTTTGCCCATTCTCATTATTTGAATCTTGCATACTGATCATTAAAGGATTTTTAAAAGATTGTTGGTAGTTACAAGCAATTAAGTTACATTGAAAAGTTAAATTGAAGAGTCACATGCTGGTTCAGAAATCTGTTTAGAAGGACATTTTACTGATTTAATAGAATGGAATGCAAGAGAGTGAACTGCTTGCTCATTTGAAAAGGTGGGTTTTGCCCACGAAAGCTATATATACTTTTTGTTAATCTCTAAGGTGCCACAGGCACCTTGTTTTTATATTTATCAGTAAGTCCCATTGATTTAAATGGAAAATGCTCAAGTGTTTTTCTAAATTTGAGCTTCAGTGGAACTTCAGTGGCAGTGCCACATATACAAGGAATGCAAATTTGGCCTATTCATATTAAGGAGAGCTAAAGGCAAGAGCCTCCACATCAAGGGTATGTCTAGACTACATGCCTCTGCCGACAGAGGCATGTAAAATA
>CM057847.1:111279340-111299596 GCA_030068395.1 Apalone spinifera
CTGCTCAAAGGCTGCCTTGCCAGGCTTTGCCCAGCTCTGCTGCCACCAGCAAAACACTCTTCCACGTCCAGGAGGAGACTCTGCCCCTGCTGGTTGGCTGAGAAGTGGGGTAGGCCACACCTCTCCCAACAGCCACAGTGGGAGGGGAGGCACTCGGTGGTGTACCCCAGCCTTGGCCCCCAGAGCTACTGTGGACCAGCAGCTAGTGGTTTGTGGCCTGGCACCAGGCCATGGACCAGTAGTTGGGAACCGTTGTAATAAGGTTTAACCAATTTCACAATAGCATCCATGAAAAAGGGGGTGGGGGGAATCCAAAAGGACTGTGCATTTGTTGCCATGTTTAAGGGGTTCTGGCAGAGCACTGTCAAAACCACATTTAATTCTAAGACTTGATACAGCAAAATTAATTGGAACAAAATTATTCTCTTACTGTGAAATTGACATTCAAGCATAGTAGATGAAGAACACATAATAAAATGGAAAAGACGTTGATTTTTAGTACATTACAGATTTCTATTTGATAATAATAATAATAATAATAATAAATGACAGTTAGTAAGAAGTATTTTAAAAAACAGGTGCATTATACTGTTGTGGTTAGTACAAAAATTAGCTAAGGGTTTGTTTCTTTCCTGAAATTATGTTCAGTGCCTATTTACACAAAACACTGGAGCCCTCAAACTGTATTTACTGGTACTGTTTTGGAAGATAGTTTAGAGTGACATTTTAAAACAATTTAGCATGAGTGGATTCATTTATTCTGGATACTATTGCTATCCCACAACTATCATTAAAACTTATTTCTAAAATAAGAATCTGAATACAAGGAAAAATGGGTGAGGAAGATGTTAGAGGCACCAACATGAAAGTATTAATACTGGAAATAACTAACTGAAATAATAAAAGCTGAGCATACAGAGGAAGAGAGATCAGCAAATAATAAATATTTATTTAAATAATATTTAAATATTTAATTGTTTAAATAAATAATTATTAAAAATAATTATTATTTCATTATTTTATTAATGAAATAATAAAAGCTGAGCATACAGAGGAAGAGAGATCAGCTTCCACTTTATTATCCCCAGAGGCAAGGCGTCTGGATTTTTCCAGTGTAAAGGTTTAATAGAAAAAATAAGAGAATTAGTCTATCATAAATTCCTATGCTCAGTAGAGCTGTTTGTAGATTTTATAAGCCAAAAGGGATCCCTAAAATGCTGTAGCAAACTACAAGAGAATTCCTGACTTCTTTAAGGTAGATTTTATCCTGCAAAATACACATCACCATTCCTTGTTTCATTTGTTTTTGAGAGTTTCCAAATCAATCTGGCTACCCAGAGAGTTAGAGAGTGTCAGTGTTGTTCCTTCACTTCAAGTGCTGAAGGCAAAAGCCTACAAGAGATTTCAAAAATACCTTGCCTCTAAAGGCTTCTGCTTAAATTTCCCAAGGTCACAGATTCCCTGACGTTGGATGGTATGCTTCCATCCAAATGCAAAAACCCCTTTGAGAACTCAAGAAGACTTACTTGGGAATTTCTTCCTGTGGGGTACTCCCAAGCTCTTTAAACCTTCTTCAGGACAGAGCTTGAAAACAAACTGCAGTTTCTTAATAGCTGACCTTTAGTCTCAGGCACATGCACACAGACCTTTAGTTTCAGGCATATGCACTCCTGTCTTCTAGGACGCAGAAAAAGATCATAGTCTTAAAAAGGAAAATTTATTAACAAAGCAAAGAAGTTATATTTGTTAAAGCATACTTGGTTGCAAGGTATTATAGAGGAACTGAAAAAAGGCAGATCAAAAGCACAGAGAATTGCTTCCCTAGGATTCAGTTTAAAGGTACAGTGGATGGAGTGGACTTAGGGTTGCCGATGGAGTGGACTTAGGGTTGCCGATGGTTTCAAAAATACCGAACACACTTGACATTACATCACAATCTACATTACATCCTATTTAGAAAATACCAGACATCTATATTTTCTCATTTATATTTTTTCAATTTGTTTCCCAAACAGAAAGCTCAAATACTGGACTGTCCGGTTCAAAACTGGATACCTAGCAACCCTAGGAGTGGTACATAAATCAGCACAGAGGAGTTCATCCAAATCAAGTATTAAAGAAAATAACCTGATCATGTCTAATTAAATATTCCCTGTTCACTTACATATCTGTTATCCAAGGTTCCATCCTCTTCTTAGGTAGGGATATTGCTGGAAAATCCTTGCCTTGTTCTTGGTTAACTCATCTCTCCCAGCTATTGCTCTGCTCACACAAAAGATTAAAACAGATTCTGCCTGCTTCAATTCAAATCCCACATTTTCTTCCCATTGGCTCTCCTGGCTCCTTGCCAAGACTTCCTGGAGTTTCTCAGGAACCTTCTGTTTCTGGGTTTAATCCTTTACAGACAATTAATTAACTGAATGGCTGGGATGTCTAAAAAAGAGTAGCAGCCTTCCCATCCATCCCAGGGAAACTTATTTATTTATCTTGAATGTGTACTGATCTGTAGTATAATTTTAAATCAATTATTATGCTTCAGGTTTATATATTTTAATAACTTTTAGATAATGTACTTGAGGCAAAACCTCTGAATGTTGTATTTAAAAGTGGTGGCTCCAGTTACCTGAATAAACTGTATTTACGTTGCCTCAGCATTTAGTTCTATACATTGCCTAATAATAAGTATGCTGTATTTTGATAATTTTATTTTAGAGATGATGGAAAAGAAGGTTTGAAGTTTTACACCAATCCTTCCTATTTCTTTGATCTATGGAAGGAAAAGATGTTGCAGGACACTGAGGACAAAAGAAAGGAAAAAAGAAAGCAGAAGGTATGTTCAAGCTAAATAACTATGGGTTCAGTTTGTGTGCACATATGATACTTCAGTGGTTCTTCAATTTAAAAAGAATTTCAGTTCTTTATGTAGACAAATAGCCTTTTCAAGCATATTGAAATTGGTTCAATGCCATTCAAGTCAATCAATTCTTCCTTACAATAAGACACCATTAAAAGAGCCCAGTTTTAACACTGTATCACTGTAGTTAATAGCAGTTTTACCAAATGTTATGAACTCCTTACAACTGTAAAAGAACACTTACAAGAAATACAGTGAGAATACATAAGAACAGCCATACTTGGTCACCAAAGATCCATCTAGCCCAGTATCCTGACTTTCAACAGTGGCCAATGCAAGATGCCCCAGAGGGAGTAAATAGAACAGGGAATCATCACGTGATCCCTCTCCTGTCATCCATTCCCAGCCTCTGATAGAGGCTAGGGACACCACTCCTACCATCCCGGCTAATAGCTATTGATGGACCTAACCTCCATGTATTTATCTAGTTCTTTCTTGAACCTTGTTAGAGTCCTGGTCTTCACCACCTCCTCCAGCAAGGAGTTCCACAGGCCGACCATGTGCTGTTTGAAAAACAAAACAAAACCTTCCTTTTGTTTGTTTTAAATCTGCTATCTATGTTTGTTTTATTCAAGAATATCTCTGGAGTCTTCTTTTAAAATATAAATTCCCAACAGTTTTACAGAGAAAGTTGCTTGGAACCTTTTTGAGAAATGTTTACTATAAATTAGGGTTAACATGATAGAAAGGGAACATTTTAATTTGTAAAGAAAGGATAAAAGGCTGAAGGGAAATACTGCTACATATTTGTGTTTTGCCATTTATATCCTATATATTTCATAGCATAACTATGGTATCTTGTAAAATGCAAATGTGAGAGGCAGGTTCAGAATGTTATTTAAAACTTATTTTAAGCCAATTATTTTTATTTAACTTGGTACCATCATTCTTTAGCTAAGACTCATGTAAACTGAAGTGTATCCCTCTATTAGGTCTTCCTTTCCTTTTCTGATTTGAGCAATTTTTTTTCTTATACTAGAATCAAGATCTGTCTTACTGTGTGTTCTGTAACTGATTTTAAAAAGCATCCCTCTTTAAAAAGACTGTCAGTTTTGTTTGCATAACTCTTACAGCAGAAGAATCTAGATCGCCCCCATGAACTGGAAAAAGTGCCCAGAGCGCCTCATGACAGACGGCGAGAGTGGCAGAAGTTAGCCCAAGGTCCAGAGCTTGCTGAGGATGACGCTAATCTCTTACATAAGCACATTGAAGTTGTTAATGGCCCAGCCTCACATTTTGACTCAAGGTTTCTTTTGTTTCTTTCCTTCCTTTATTTCAAGACATTCATCTTACCCCGGGCTAAATATATTTATTATGTAAATGACTGTATATGCAGTTCAGTATTCAGAATGCAGTAGTAATAGAATTACCTGCACTAAAAGACAATTTTGAAGTTCTTTTACTCAGGTGTTTTCAATGGTTTATTATTACCATGTCATTTTAAAGAATCATTTATATCTCTGTAATTCATTGTTATTGGGGATTTGAAGGTGTGTGTCATTGTTACTCATTTATGAGTCTAATATCATTGGTGCAGGCTTGCACACAGACCCGTCACTGTGTTTCAGTCCTGACCTACAACAACCCCTGTTATTCTAATCTTTTGATTTGCTTAAGCAGAAACTGCCAGTATTATGTGATGGTTTTGTGATGTGAACAAATTATCCACTTGGATGAGACCACTGAACTTATTTACTGTTGATTGAATCTAGAATTTGAATTGAAGTTTCAGCAAACCTTACCATGCTACATTCTCTTTTCATGATATTCTTTTCTAGTTAGCTGACGGTAGTACAGGTTGAACCTGTGTAAACCAGGACTCTCTGGTCAAACAACATCTGTGGTTTGGCATGACCATAGATGTTCCAGGACCAGAGAATACAGGTGGGGCACTGATGTCTAGGAGCCCTGTGGACTGGCAGAGTTGCAGGCTGCAGTGAGCTGCCAGTGGGGCCAGGAGCCTAGATCCCCATAGCTGAGAAGCCAGGCATGTTCCGGTGGGGCTGCCCGGCAGGGTTGGGAGCCCGGTACGCCACAGTGGGGCTGTTAAGTGCACCACAGCTGGGCTGCCCAAAGAGTTTGGAAGCCCAGCACACCGCAGCAGAGCTGCCTGGAGGGACGAGGAGTAGTGTGCCACAATGGAGCTGCTCAGCTAGGGCAGCAAAATTCCCTTAGTCAGATCCCAGGGCAGTCCAGCCTGTATTTCAGTGACATATATGGTGTTTATGCAAAACCAAAACCATGTAACCAACTGAGGAACGATACTAGGAAAGAGCTGACTTTCAAACATTAGTCTTCAAAATGAAATAGTTTTGGTATGGGGGGGATGGGGCAGTTGTTTTTTTTTTTGTTCAACCTTTTCAGTAATATAATCTTAAAAATTAAGTCTTGTCTCCTGCTTAATAGTTGTTGCCAGCTTCAGTCTGTAGGATTCAGGATGTGTGTCTGATGTAAAGAATCTGCCTAACAAGAACTCTGACTTAGTAAAAACTCTACTTACAGTGATGTAGAATGAAAAGTTAAAAATGGTTTCAGTGCATTACAATGTGTAATTTACAACTGAGGTTTTGATGAAACCCTCCTTAAAATTCATCTCTTCTGCAGGGAAAAAATACCTCATATAGCTGTATTCCACAGGTGTACACCAGATTCCACAGCAAAATGATTGCAGAACCACTTGAAAACTCAGAGCTCCGGGGATCAACAGTGACCATTTAATACTGTGCTTAAATATTATAGAAATGGGCACTATCCTAAAACCTATATTAGAACTGCCAGAAGTTAGAAATTGTTGTGCATACACTTCTCCTCTGGCTTCAGAGAAACTGTGATATTTATCAACTTTTTAATTAAGCAGTTACATCTATACAAATGTCTTAATTGGTATTGGTCAGAACTTAAGACATAAGCAGGGGTTGACACCAGCAGTACATCAAAGTATTTTAAGCTGTTGATAAATTATCTTCATTTTACTGCTACTACATTATAGTATACTTAAAATAAGATAACTAAAGTATATTAGCTAACAACATTGTGTTTGGCAGGACATCAGCTGAACTCTAAATTGTGTGTCCACAAGCAAGTCAAACAGAGTAATGCCTTGACAAATGTTTTATAAAACTTAGAAATACTACAATATATGAAGTTTTGCTATAACATTTAGAAAGGTAGTAAAATAAGGTTTGCATATGAAGAGATTGTGAAGCACAAACCACTACAGGTACATGACTATTTCATGAAATGTACATGACATTGTTGTATTTGTTTAATTCATTAAAGTCTGAATAATAAACACTGTCATCACATAATGTAGGAATTGTATGGTTTAGTAATGACAAACTGTTTAACATTTGAGTTGCTAGAAGCTACTGTAGGGCAGAAAGGGAAAATAAAAGATTAAAAACCACAGTTCGATTGACATCTCTGGTACAGAGAGGGAATTTAATTTAATTCAGAGATCAAACTGAAGCATAATACTGTAGCTGAGCTAGATATTAAATTATTTCTATAAATATGTCTGATCATCAGCAAAACAATTTTTAAGTGAAAAATTGCCTTTGTTTTTTCTTAGACCTCAGCCATATGTGGATCATATGGATGGATCTTATTCCCTTTCTGCATTACCCTATAGTCAGATGACTGAACTTCTGACCAGAGCTGAGGAACGAGTGTTGGTCAGACCACATGAGCCACCACCCCCTCCACCAATGCATGGAACAGGAGATGTGAAACCCATACCTCCTTGTATTAGGTAAGGATTCAAGGAGTCAAGTTTGGAAAAGCTTTTCAAGAGTAAACTGATGCACATCTATGAAAAAGTTCCAGATAAGCAAGCCTTTGCTTTGAAGTAAGAGTATCATTATTATGCTTGATTTCAGTCTAGAGAGAAACATAGGATCCAGAGGGGGGAAGAAGTGTCCTGGGGTTGTGTAGAATGTATTCTGGGGGGCATGAGAAGCTTTAGAGAGGAAAAATGCACTACACACATTTTACCCACAGCAACAGATTACTAGCAAAGCTAATTTCTCCAGACATAGCAGATTTGCAGATGGCACTGTGCATTTTGACAGATTTCTCTTAAGCTTGAAGAGCATTATACAAAGTTGTTGCTATCTCTATCTTATTCCATTAGCTACAATGCAGTCTGCACATTTAAATTGTCAACCAGAATCACAGTTATGCTTTTGCTTTTATTAGAATGGATTGTTGGCTTTTTCTGAATCAATGCCTTAATCTGTTTTTGTAGGGCTGTTAAGTGATTACAAAAATTAATTGTATTAACCACATCATTGATCATGCTGTTAATAATAGAATACCTTTTATTTTAAATATTTGGGGTCTTTTCTACATTTTCAAATATATTGATTTCAACCCAGATTACTGTACTCGCTTTATTTTTTATAGCAAATATTTGTATTGTAAGAAACAAAAGAAAATATTTTTCAATTTTCCCATTACAAGTACCATAGTACATTCTTTTCGTCATGAAAGTTGAACTTACAGATGTAGAAACAATGTAGTGCCTGCAAGTCCACTTCTTCATCCAGTCACTCAAGCAAACTGTAACCAACCTTGTTCGCAGGAGATAATGCTGTCTGTATTTTGTTTAGAAAGTCACCTGAAAGTGAGAACAGTCATTTGCATGGCACTGCTGTAACTAGCATTGCAAAATATTTATGTGCCAGCTTCTATAAAGATTCATATATCCATTTATGCTTCAACTACCATTTCATTTATATTATTTTTATTACAAATATTTGTACTGTAAAAAGATAAACATGCTGATGATGCAAGTTCATTTTCATCATCTGTGTCATATGCCACCATTAGAAGGTGGTTTCTGCATGTTCTGCACTCAGATTTTGGAAAGCACTTCAAATTCTTAAGCCTTGAGTCAAATACTGTAGCTACTTTTTGAAATCTCACATTCCTTGTATTTTGTCAAATCTGCAGTGAAAGTGTACTTAAAAGGAACAAAATGTGCTGGATCATCATTTGAGACAACCATAACAAAATATAATGTGGGTAAAACCACAGAGCAGGAGACATACATTTTGCCCCCACAGAGTTCAGTCACAAATTTAATGAATCATTCTTTTCAACAAGCATCATCAGAATGGAAGCTTGTCCCTCTGGAATGATTGCTGAAGCATGAAAAGGCATATGAATGTTTAGCATATGTGGCATGTGAATACCTTGCAGCGCTGGCTATGAAAGTGCCATGTAACTGCCTGCTCTCATTTTCAGGTAACATTGTAAATAAGAAGCAGGCCCCATTATCGCCTGTATATGTAAAGAAATTTGTTAGCACTAATTCTTGTTTATCCAGTCGCTAAGACAGAGTGGACTTGTAGGCACTACAGTTTCACAGTATTTTGTTTTCAAGTGCAGTTATGGAAGGAAACAAATGTATGTTTGTAAGTTGCACTTTCAAAATAAAGTGATTGCACTATAGTACTTGCATTAGGTAAAAAAAATGCTGTTTCTTTTATTTACTTTATAGAGCAAATATTTGTAATAAAAATGACAAAGTGAGCACTGTACACTTTGTATTCTGTATAGAAATTGAAATCAATATATTTGACAATGTAGGAAAACCACCAAAAATATTTATAATAAATTTAAATTGGTATTTTATTACTATTTAATAGTGTAGTTAACAGCAATTAATTGTGATTAATGTTGTTAAGAGTTAATATTTTCAGTTAATTGAGTGGGTTGCAATTGACAGCCCTATTTTAGACTGAGGATATTAATCCAGACTACCACATTCTACCAATTTGTTCTCATACTTTGAATAAATCTCTAAATGTACTGCTATGTGTAGTGCAAATCTTACATACTGTAGGAAACCTTAGATACCAGAAATAAACTTAGCTATTTGCCTGAGTACATATATAGGCCAGCAAGGAAAAAAAGGCTGATGTATGTTCTACCGACACAATTAAGAATTAGACTGTGCATTTAAATTGGATAAATTTGATTTTGTGGCAATTTCCAGTGGCCACACAGTTGTCACATTAGTACATTTAGCTTAATTACTGTCTTAAGTATCAAGCAGCAGAAAAATATAAATATAATTTATAAATATAATTTATTTAACTTTGTAATTATAATAACTTGGCTGAGTATTGTGTGTTTCAGCTCCACCACAGGTTTGATAGAAAATCGTCCTCAATCACCAGTAACAGGCAGGACCCCAGTGTTTGTGAGCCCCACACCCCCTCCTCCTCCTCCTCCTCCTCTTCCATCTGCTTTGTCAACTTCTTCCCTGAGAGCTGCAATGACTTCCACTCCTCCCCCACCCATACCTCCACCACCACCACCTCCAGCAGCTGTTTTGCAAGCACCAGCAGTGCCACCTCCACCAGCTCCTCTCCAGATTGCTCCTGGAGTTCTTCATCCAGCTCCTCCTCCAATTGCACCACCTCTAGCACAGCCTTCTCCTCCAGCCACTAGAGCTGCCCAAGTATGTGAAACTGTACCAGTTCAGCCAGTTCCACAAGGTGAAGTGCAAGGACTTCCTCCACCCCCACCACCCCCTCCATTACCTCCCCCTGGCATTCGACCCTCATCTCCTGTCACAGTTGCAGCCCTCTCGCACCCTCCTGCAACTATTGTTCCTGGTCCTCATGCTCCACTAATGCCTCCATCTCCACCATCTCAAGTGATTCCTGCTCCTGAACCCAAACGTCACCCATCAACTCTACCTGTAATCAGTGATGCCAGAAGCGTTCTACTGGAAGCAATACGAAAAGGTAACTTTTGGCCACTAAAAGAACAGAAGTTGGTCACAGCAGTTTAATCAAACTAATGTATGTTTAACAGATGGAATAATTTACACTTCTGGAAAAAGATTTGAAAAGAATATTTTAAATCTTGTCCTGCTGTACATTATGCAGCTTGCCAAGTAGACAGATTATGTTCAACTCATAATTGCACCTATTAGGAGTGTAGAATGCAAAAACCAGTTCTTCATAAAAGTTAGCTAAGGAAATGTAATTTAGAAATTATTTCTAAATATCTGAAGAGTATCTTTTCGTAAATTTGTTCCAAATTGTATGGAAAGCAAAAATGTTGTCAAGAATATTTTAAGAGCAGAGCAGATTGGGTTTTGATCTTGTTTTTATGTAAGCATCTCTCACACGTTAATGCAGTGCAAGAAGAACAATGTGTAAGGTTTTTGTAAAGATTAAATCAGGAAGGGGTTGGTTTTGTTTTTTAACCCGGAGCTGCCTTGTGGAACAGTGGGTACCATCTTGCCAGTGTAAGGCAGGAGACCGAAGATGATGGGGGGAACCTTCTGTGGTAGCACTTTACTGGTGCTCTCTTATCTTGCATCTGCTTCACGTCAAAACATGTGCACTGATGGTTTAACCCTTAGGACTATGGGGTGCTGGTGCATAGTTATAGGATCTCTTCTACTACTGCCATGCCATCTCCCCTAAGCAGCTCAGGCCAGAGGATTATGGGGGCCTCGTGCAGCGACAGCAGATATTGTCCCCATCCTTACCACAGTGGCCAGGTTTTCCCTGTGGGTTGCCCCTATATGCATATGTACCACTCTGTGCCACGTAATCCCATGGGTCCCGTCCATAGAACAGTTGTGATGGCTGCAGGACCCCCAAAAACTGCAGGGCCTGAAGTGGTACCATCTGCTAGATGGTAACAAATGATCTCTCTCTACAACCGTGGTGTCCAACCAGTGCTACGATAGTGGCTCCAGCTATAACAAACTAGCCACATTCAACTGATCAAATAGCCTCATGTGGCTAGCACAGGGGTGAGGAACCTTTTTTGGGTTGGGGGCCATTGACCCACTGAAAAAAAAAAATCAGTCAGGGCCTGCATACAAATGAGAAGCAAAAAAAAAAAAAAAAACCAAAACAAAACCCAAAACTAAACACCCTCACTGACTAGCCCTCAGCTGAAAAGGAGAAAGTCACTCCCCAACTTCCCCTTGCACACCAGACCCTACTGTGGCCCAGCCTAGTAGATTTGGGTGCTTCTACCCCATCGTGGAAATGTGGGGCTGGAGTGCCAGCATGCGCTTCCCAATGCTGGGGGGGAACCCTGAGCTTTGGGGGCCAGATCCAAGTAAGCCAGGGACTACATCCAGCCCTCAGACCTGAGGTTCCCCACTCCTGGGCTAGCGTGTTGGACATCATGGCTCTACAAAAATCATAGGGATGATCCTAGGAATCACAGTAGTTAGCTTTTCTCTAGTACCAATAAATAGATTGAAATGACATCTAAGAACAGATATAGAATACCTATATCTAATAACGAGCATGAATTCTCTAAAAGGAAATCATTCCTCTTTAATCCGTTAGAATTACTTGAGCATGTAGGCAAAAAGGCATAGTTCTTTTGAGGATCTAAAAGCTTTTGTCACATCCCACAGAAGGCACTATTAAGGAAACTAAGTAACCCTACGGGATGAAAAGTAGAGTCACAGATTAAAACCTAGCTAAGAGATAAAAAAAAAAATGGAATAAAAATAGATTTGTAAACTTTTGCCTTGTTGAAGATTGACCAAGTGTTTAAAAGCTCCCTACTAGGATCTGTATTGTTAAATATTGTTGAGGCACCAGTCACAACTTCATAGTTAGATGAGTGCCATTTTGCATTGAAAGCAGGGATTCAGCCTCTCATTTAAGTATGAAAAATAAGAACAACAACATTTATTCTTTGAGTATAGAATGATTTTTTTGAAATTAAGAAGCTAATTAGTTTGCTTTAAAATGAGTTTAAAACATGTTACATGGTCAGTCTTTTCTAGGCCCAAATTATTGTAATAGGTTTGTGAACTCAAATTTCTTTAGTTAAAATTCATTGAAATATATTGTACATCTGAGAGAGTCTGTGTGTTTGTTCAAGAACTCCTCCTAAAAGGTAAGAGCTAAGACCGCCAAATTCAGTATATAGCATCCTCTTATAATTTAAAAAGTAGTAAGGGTGTGGGTGTGCCAGGAAAATAAGAGTGCCAGTGTAATCACCACCAAGGTGGATTTGAACCTGGGACCTTGGGAGTTGACTCTAGGAGCCTCTGAGCTAAAAGCCAGCTTGCTTGTAGCTCCTGCTGTAGCAGTCTCTTGATCTTAACTGTTGCAGTGGTCTAGGTGCCACTTGCAGTACTCACTAACCACACTAGGGTTGTGTCTAGATTGGCATGATTTTCCGGAAATGCTTTTAACGGAAAAGTTTTCCATTAAAAGCATTTTCGGAACAGAGCATCCAGATTGGCATGGACGCTTTTCCGCAAAAAAGCCCCGATTGGGGCTTTTTTGCGGAAAACAAATCTCAGCTGTCTATAGTGGCCCTTTTGCGCAAAAGGGACTTTTCCCTGAACGGGAGCAGCATAGTATTTGTGCAAGAAACACTGATTTCTTACAGTAGGAAGTCCGTGCTTTTGCAGCAATTCAAGCGGCCAGTGTAGCCAGCTGGCAAGTTTTTTCCGGAAAAACTGGCCAGTCTAGACACAGCCTAGGTGTGTGGGTTACAACAGCAATAGGATTACTTCTCATAACATCATACATGAGAGAGACAGAATCACCAGGCAAGTGAAAGGGGCAGGACCACTCCCCACCTGGGATTGCCCTAGCTCTGTGCCTCCCACCCCCAAAATGCCCTTTAGCCTGAAGCGTCCCCCTCCCCATTGGTACAGGAACAGACCATTGTTAGCTGTTCCCCTTTGTCAAGGAGTGAGGGGAAAATGCAGAGTTTGCTGCATTCCTCACTCTGGCTGGGGAGAGCAGGGGGCAGATAAACCTGATCCTGTCCCACTCAGGAGTCATGCACCCCTCCCTGGCTGGATCCGCTAGAGCTGCAGCAGTCATGGAGAGGTGCTTTTTGCCCGCACCCAAGCTGCTCCATGAGAGGACTGGGGTAGTCCTCTCTCCCCAGGGGAGACTGCATACCAAACCTGCCCTCCCTAGAGCAGTGATTTAAATTAAGCATGTGCATGTTCATTTTATTTTCCAAAAATCAAAAATTAATTGAGTTAAGGACTGAGCAATGCTGGGTAAATCCTCTAATATATTGTAAACATGGAAACAAACAATTAGACTGTAGTTACATATCATTAATGATAGTTACAGTTATACAGGTTGAGCTTCCCTGGTCCAGCACCCTTGATGGGTCCCAAATCAGGGAATTTGACAGACCAGGGGCGGTCAATGATGGGGCTATTTCCCCAAGCTGCCAGGGCTCCACTTCTTGGACCTGAGCCTGGCCTCTGATGCAGGGCCAGGGCTCCACAGTTCTGGTCTCCTGGTCCACCAGAGCCCCACTGCCAGCCCCTGACCAGCCAAGGCTCTGCTTTCCTAGCCCACCGGGACTCTGCTCCCTGGCACTGAGGCTCAGCTCTTCCCTGATGTGAAAACACACTCTGGTTTTTCCCCCATGACTGTTCTAGACTTGGACTATCCATGGGGTCACTGACTCTGCTGGACCAGGGATATTGCTAGACCGGTGTTCAACCTGTATAAGTTACATAAAGCATCAGTTCACCAGCTCAGGTTACTTAAGACACTTTTTTGCCATTAGAAGTAACTACCAATCACCTTTTCTCTATAGCCATTTACATTGAAAACTTCTGTTAATTGTAAAGACTCAGGGTTTGAAACTGCTTCATCCACTGTACTGCACACGTGGCTGAAGTGATGCATCTAGAGTGGCATGTAGTTTTACATACCCTCCACCCAGTGGCCAGCTGGGTGGGAAGCAGAAGGGATAGGGCCAGCACCTAAATGGCCGTGCTGAGCCATTTCCCCGCAAAACATAGCAGCCGCCTGGGAAATTGCTTGGCTGTAGCAGCAGCAGGCTGCCTCCCACACATGATGGGCTTCTGAGACTGAGGCCAAGTGAGCCAGACCTCCACCACTGCTTCCTGGCATGCTCAAAGTTGCCCTCTGTCCCTGGAAGCCAAGCCTGAGCAGAGAGTAGGATGCTGCTACCACCCCTCCCCAGCCAGGCGCTCTCCAGGCAGTGAGTAAATTACTAGGAGTAGCTCCAGCCCATTCCCTGCCTGGGCCTAGCTGCCAAGGAGGATGGCCAGATATGCTGAAGTAGGGGAGCCAGTGCAGCAGCAGGACAGAACAGTCCCTCCACAGGTAGGTGGGGTGAGGTAGATCACAGGGATCCTGGGCTGGGAAGTGTAGTGGGAAGGAAGCATATTAGCAGGTCACATGCCATCATTTAGGTGGGTCCCTCCTTCCCCAATATGGGGAAGATGCCAATCATGTATGATTCACCAGGGCAGCTAGGGGAATTGAGGTTGAAATACTAGTCTTTAAAATGCAGACACAAAATGAGACTTAACTTCTCTCATTGAACAAACAGGGGGCTCCTAACAGACCCTTCTATACAATAAAATTAATCATGTGCAATTTCCAGATTCACCAATAGACTTTAGCTGTTTTGCCCTTTGCTTGTGCATTGTTGAATCTAGCCTTAAAAGTATACTTTATTTTTAAAGATTCATAGTGTACACCTTCAAATCATGAGAAATATAGTATTTTCTTTAGGAAACTACACATGGGGGAATCCACATAGTGGAAATTCACATATGGACATTTTTAGTATTTAATTTTTTAAATGGGGCCATTCCCCCCCAAAAAAAAGAACACTATATTAAGAGGAGGGTGAGGTTGAGAGTATGAAACTTAATGGTAAAAACACAGCAGGAATGTTTTAATTATTTCAAAATCTAGCATTCCAAACCAGAAATTCAGATTTAAGATTACACATAAAAGCAATTGAAGTTGTTTAAGTACTCCAACCTTAAGTGAAACCATGAAGAGAAAACAAGATGAAAAAGCTGTTTTAAGTCATTTTGATTTAATGACTAAAAAATTGTGAATGATCATACTTTTAAACAATATTAAAATACCATGTATTAAATAAGAACATAAGAATGGCCGTACCGGGTCAGACCAAAGGTCCATCTAGCCCAGTATCCTGTCTGCCGACAGTGGCCAGCACCAGGTGCCCCGGAGGGGGTGGACCGAAGACAATGATCAAGAATTTGTCTCCTGCCATCCCTCTCCAGCTTCTGACAAACAGAGGCCAAGGACACCATTTCATCCCCTGGCTAATAGCCATTTATAGACCTAACCTCCATGAAATTATCTAGCTTCACTTTAAACTTTAAATATTTTGGATGCTTTATAGATTTTCAAGTATTGATTTCTATTACAACACAGAATACAAAGTGTACAGTGCTCACTATTACAAATACTTGCACAGTAAAATAAATAAATAAATAAATAAATAAAAGTAGGGTTTTTTTTCCAGTGAACCTCATACAAATACTGTAGCACAATCTTTATTGTGAAAGTTGAACTTACAAATACAGATTTATGTACAAAGAATAACTGCATTCAAAAATGAAACAATGTAAAACTTTAGAGTCTACAACGCCACTCAGTACAACTTCTTGTTCAGTCAGTCGTATAATCAATTTTCAGAAGATAATGCTACCTTCATCATGTTTACTATGGCACCTGAAAATGAGAACAGGCACTCATGTGGCACTGTTGTAGCTGGCATCATATGCTAAAGACGTACGTGTCCCTTCATGCTTCAATCACCATTCCAGAAGACATCCGTCCATGGTGATGACGTGTTCTGCTTGACAATAATCCAAAGCAAAGTGGACAGACATGTTCAGATGATGAAAATGAATCAGATGCCATCAACAAAAGGTTGATTTTTTTGTGTGTGTATATAGTTTCCACATAGTGTGGTGCTTGCTTTCACAAGTCTTAAAAAAGCAACACTTCTATCTCAGATTTTGAATGCCACTTCAGATTCTTAAACCTTGGTCAAGTATGATATCAACATTTCTAAAAATAGCTATCATCTTTGCATTTAGTCAAATGTTCAGTGAAACTGTTCTTAACAGGAAGATGTCTTGGGTCATAATCCAAGACTGCTGTAACATGCAATGTATGGCAATATGGGGGAAAGCAGAGCAAAAGACATACAATTCTCCCGAGGCGCTGAGTCACAAATTTAATTGTTGCATTATTTTTTAAACAAGCATGATCAACATGGAAACATACCCTGTGGAATGGTGGCCAAAGTATGAAGGGGCATACAAATGTTTAGCATATTTGACTTGTAAATACTTTGCATGGCACTTTTGCAGATGATATTGAAGACACCAGTTCTCACTTTCAGGTGATATTTTAAATAAGCAGCAGACAGTATCCTTTCCCATTAATGTACTTATTTAAATGTCTTAGCAATTGGCTGAACAAAAAAGAGCACTGAGTGGACTTGTAGGCTCTAAAGTTTTACATTGTTTTCTTTAAAGCAGTTATGTAACAAAAAATATATACACACACACACACACACTTGTAAGTTACTTTCACAATTAAGAGATTGCACTACAGTACTTCTATGAGGTGAATTAAATATACTATTTTTATTACTATTTTACAGTTCAGATATCTAACAAAAATATAAACTGAGCTCTGTATATTTTATATTCTGTTGTAAAAGAAATCAATATTTTAAAATGAAGAAAAACCATCCAAAATATTATGAATTTTAATTGATATTTGACTGTTTAACAGTGCAATTATTCAGGATTAATTTTTTTGAGTTGACAGTGTGAGTTAACTGCGATTAACTGATAGTCCTTGTTTAATTTAATCTGGGAATATAGACACTGAAATATTTCAATCACAATCATATAATTATTGTATGGGTCACTGCAGAGTTAATCTTTTCAGAGGTTTTATTTTCCCTCTTGAAAGGTCTGCTACCAGCAGCTTTCAGAGGCAGGACTTTATACTAGATGGCTGTGTCTATACTGGCACGATCTTGCACCAGAGCTATGCAAATGAGGCTCAGCGTGGAATAGCGCTGAGCCTCATTTGCATAACTAATGAGCCGCCATTTTGCGGAAGAGGCTCTTGCGCAAGACGGAGCTGTCTACACTGCCCCCTCTTGCGCAAAGCCGTTATGCCTGAAAATAATCTGGCATAACGGCTTTGCGCAAGAGGGTTTTTCTTGCGCAAGAAGGGGCAGTGTAGACAGCTCCGTCTTGCGCAAGAACCTCTTCCACAAAAATGGCGGCTCATTAGTTATGCACATGAGGCTCGGCCATATTCCACGCTGAGCCTCATTTGCATAGCTCTGGTGCAAGATCGCGCCAGTATAGACACAGCCTCATTTGCATAGCTCTGGCAATGAGTTCTGATCTAGTACCACAATTCCTATTCTTATGATAAGTAATTATCTGATAGGCATTTCTCAGTCAATTTGTTTTTGTTTGCTAAGCAATTTGAGAGCTGTGGTTAAAAGTATTTTTCATAAGAACAAAGAACTGATATTATGTTTGTGGTTTAGGTATTCAGCTACGCAAAGTCGAAGAACAGCGTGAACAAGAAGCTAAACATGAGCGCATTGAGAATGATGTTGCCACTATATTGTCTCGTCGCATTGCTGTGGAATACAGTGATTCAGAAGATGATTCAGAGTTTGATGAAGTGGATTGGTTGGAGTAAAATAGATACATTGATATACACTGAATGCTAATGTTCATTGTGGTGGTTGTTCTTTGAAAACATTTGATGGTCATTTCTAGTGTTTTTTGTATTTTTTCTTTACACTACACATCATTAATCTATGTTTTTCTACTTTTCAGTTTACAAGAAAACTACTATCTTCAAAACTAAATGTTTTACAGTGGCTTTTTTTCCCCCTTTTTTTTCTTTTTTTCCCAAAAGAACATATTTTGTTCCAATAGACCACTAAGTATTAAGCATGGGCAGCTGTTGGTAGAGTAGCAGTTTCAATTTTTTGGCATATCTTAACTGTGCACTTTGTGAATTTTAAGTTAATGAAGGCAACTGAGATTGAAATTCCGAGGGCAGCTGTGTGTACTAACGAGCCTTATTCCATTTTTGATAAATGTTTTTTAAAATCTAGCTATCAAGATACGCATCTGTACACCAGGAAGGTACATATTGTTAGCAACACTGAATACAATGTAAGGAAAAAAGGATCTTTGGGGACTCTTATTGTTTTATTGTTGTTTTTTAAATAATTATGGCCTTATTTGAATGTTTAGAGGTTTCCCCCTCCCAGGTACATATCGTGTGGTACTATTTTGCCTGCATACAAAAAAGTTTAAATTTTTTCTGTGTGAAATCTTCTGACAAACATGATGTATAACTTATGTAACTGTTAAAAATAACAGTTGGGTTTAATAAATGGTAAATGTTCACAGATGTTGCTTTTTAAAAAAAAATAAAGTCACCACTTTTCTGGCATTACTTAGTAGCTGAAGGGTAAGATTTTCAAAAGTACCTAAATCACTTAGTCCTTTTTTATCATTATACAGACGCTTCCAAGTAACTTAGATACTTTTGAAAATTTTACCCCGGTATGTATGGGGGGCAATAATCAGAATTAATATGTTCTATCAGAGAGAAACTTGTGAAACAGGAGAGAGAACACTAGATATTGCAAAATCATGTCTCACGCTGCTAATTATTACTGCATGTCAGACACACACACACACACACACACACACACACAGAGCCAATGAAATTTTGGACTGAATTCAGAGTTCAAGTAGCTGTAACCATGTATTCCACTTAAGTGTGTGCATGCTCGGTGCACTAGAGCCATGGATATTACAAGGCAAAATTCTTTAAGAGGGATAGCTCTTGCAGCTCCTGACCACAGGGCTGTCCCTAGAGGAGTGCAAGCTCTGGAGCAACTCTCCGACCCCAGGCCTCCACACCTGCCCCCAACTCTTCCAACCCCTGCTCCTGGTTATGAGAGGCAGTGCTGCCTTGACCTCCCTCCGTTCTCTTAACACCTAGGCTACAACTACACTACAAACTTTTTCCAGAAGAGAAAAATGCAAAAGGGGTGCTCATTTGCATATCTCTCATTTGCATATTCTCTTCCAGTCCTTTTTGCAGAAGAAGTTTTTGCGCAAAAAAGTGCTGTGTAGACTGCAGCTTTTTGTGCAAAATCCCCATTTTGCACAAGATCCCTTCTCAAAAGAGGGGGGAGGGTTGAGCAAAAAAGCACCATCTGCACAGTGCTTCTTTGCGCAAAAACCTGTTCCGCAAAAAGGATCAGAAGAGAATGTGCAAATGAGTGCTCAATTTTCATTCTCTCGTCCGGAAAAAGTTTGCAGTGTAGCCATAGCCTTAAAGTTGGAGTTCTCAGTGGTTTGTAACCTTTCAAATGCTGTTTCTTAGCAACTAGTTATATATAGTTAGTTAGTACCCGTGGCACAGAGTTAGATTTAGTTTTAGCTTTAAGTATTTCCCTGATGATAGAGCATTCCCCCACACATATTGCTTGCTGTGCTTAGCCAAAGTTCACTTCAAGGTGCAATATTTGATTTACAAATCATTCATGAAATGGGTTAAGAGATCTTTGGCTAAAGCAAGGCCTGCTTGAACAGGTCATGCAACCTGCTTCAGCACCAATGCCTATGCTAGCCTAAGCACTGCATGCTCCTTGCAAGATGGGGGCAGGGTGAGAGGAGACTTTGTGCACTCCCAGGCCCTGATTGGCCTGGGAGTAGGGAGAGCAGCAGGGCCGTCGCAGGCCTGATCAACTCTCTTGGTGGGACGAATCTGGCCTGCAGAAGTCCTTTTGCCCACCCCGCTATAGGAGAATATCCATATGTTGTTGGATATCCTGCAAGCATAGCCTTTGGGGAGTGGCCTTCTCTATTACTCATGCTCTTCTAGAACCCTCCAAGATTCTCTGAAGCATGCTGGCTTTAGTATGGCTTCCTGTGAAGCACAGGAAAATGGCACTGTGTCAGTGCAGGGATTTGAGGAATGTTACTCACGTCTGGCCCCACACTCTACAGTCATAACTGTGTGAACAATAGAGCCTGGCAGGGCAGAGTTAATCCACATCCAAGACTAAGCAGCTAACTGGAAGGACTCAAAGGGCAGGAAAATTTCCTCTTCCCTTCCTAACCTGCAGCCATTCCTGTCCAAATATAGCTTCATGAACTGGATGTCACTATCTAAGTTTGTGGACCAGCTGCCAAAGCCTTGAGGGAGTAATTTTATGTACTTCTTAGCTTCCAAGCAGCCTTTAAGAAGAATTTGTTGCTGTCTATGCTGGACATTGTCAGTTCTTCAGTTAGGGTCATGCCCTTGGCAACGACTTTGAGGAGGGGGTTCTGGAACTGAGGCATTGCTCCTCATGTGCTACAGGCCAGTGGCAGCCCATCAATACAGGCGACCTAGGTGATCACCTAGGGCACCAAGATAAATGGTCATTGAGGGCTTTGGAGGCAGGGGCATCGATCGCGCGTTTTGCCTAGGGCACCAGTTGCCGGCAGC
>CM057847.1:111299696-111310454 GCA_030068395.1 Apalone spinifera
TCAAGAGGGATGAGATTTCACACTCCTTCAAGTACTATAAGGCTATCCTATGGCCCTTGGAGTCCTTATGTTAGCAATGCAGAGGTGTCATGATAGTGGTCAACAGCAGCAGCAGCCGCCCTAGTACACATTTTGGGCAGCTTCTCCTTCCCACAAGACAATGGGACTACCTCAGAAAGGGGCATAGGCAGCGTTCGCTGTAAGCTGCGTGCTTGTGCAGCCACCCAGGAGATATTTTCAAATGCCACCTAGCTGACAAGCAGAGGTGCATTGCTAGGGGTTTTTATTTGTTTGTTTCTATTGGTGCACATCCATACAGGCCTCTGCATATAAAAAGGTATTCTGCACACAGATGGAAAAGATGAGGGAATATTGGGCATAGGTCCCAGAGGAGGAACCATTTAGGTCTGGGGTTTGGACAGCTGAGATGCCTTCCCTGGCACTCCTCAAGCACTCAATTTGACTTCTTGGCCTGAAGCAGTGTTCTCGTCATCACTCACTTCTTCCCATCCCCTATGTCTTGGGAATAGGCTGACTAACATTTACAATACTTGGGGATTCCTCTGCAGGTGCAAGCTCATTTTCTTCTCGAACCAGCGTGAGTCAGACCAACCACACAAACCTCAGACCATATTCCACAAATGGTGATTCACCCAGAGCAACCTATTTGCAAATGTCCCCAGTTTTGCTCTAGTGCAGGGTTCGAAGTAAGGTTATGGGGGGATGCCTTCTTCAACATATGGGGTAGTGAGTGCTGAAAAAAAAAATTGTATTGCCAGCTAGTGCTATGTGATTAAACCATGAGACTGGAGTCCACTTTTAAAAATAAGGAAAAAAAAATGGTACATTCTTGTCCTGCAAAGCTCAGGTACAGGAATGTGTCAGAGGCAGCTTTCAGATGACAGCATGAAGTTGACAGCATGCTCCCTGAGAAATAATAAGCACAATCAGACATGATCCTCAAGGACGTATCTTAATTTGTCTCCCTATTACCATTTGGCTTCATTTACTTTGCCTGTGATAAGTAAATGAAATTAATGGGTAGCAAGTTTAAAACTAATAAAAGAAAGTTCTTCACACAGCATGTAGTCAACCTGTGGAACTCCTTGCCAGAGGAGGCTGTGAAGGCTAGGACTGTAATAGAGTTTAAAGAGAAGCTAGATAATTCCATGGAGGTTAGGTCCATAAAAGGCTATTAGCCAGGGGATGAAATGGTGTCCTTGGCCTCTATATGTCACAGGCTGGAGAAGGATGGCTGGAGACAGATCACTTGATCATTGTCTTCGGTCCACCCTCTCTGGGGCATCTGGTACTGGCCACTGTCGGCAGACAGGATATTGGGCTAGATGGACCTCTGGTCTGACCCGGTACGGCCATTCTTATGTTCTTATGTAAGTACAAAAGAAAAGGCCCTGGGCTGGATTTCACAGGTTGCATTTATCAGTACACTCTGAAAACAAAGTATTTGTAAAACCATTCCAGACAAATCCTAAAGGGAGAGAAATGGGAGCAGGGTTACGAAAAGCAGTAGCACCAACTACCATGTGAATGTGAGCCAAGTTTAAGGAGGCCTAACTCTTCCAGGAGTGAATTTGGACCCAACCATTTCAATAAAAACACAAAGAAATCAGTACAGAAAATTAAAAACAAAGCAGGCTGAGGATACAACTGCTATCTAACTTTTTTTTAAAATTCTGACTGAGTGACAAATGAGCCCTAACAGTTTGCTTAGTAAACGTCTAAAACTGCTCGCATAGTGGCAAGAATAATATGCATCAGATGTCCCAAATATACAGGAGGAAGCCAAGCTTTAAGAGATGTGTTCACCTCCTTCCCCCACACACTTTTGATTTCCCTGATGTGGGGCTCTGAGAAGTAAGGGTATCTTGTCATCTGAAAGATACTAGATGAAATAAATTAGACTTGGGAGAGTAGACAGTCTCTACTACCCTGTGTCCATTATCTGACTATCTTAATTAAAACATTACACGCTTCCAAGCTGGTGGCCAAGGCAGTTTAAGCGTTAATATAATTTGACAAACACCAATTAAGGATCCAGGATGGAGTAAAATCAAGAGTTAAATTCAGCAAGGAGATTTCAGAACAATACACCTGGTTTTCTACCATAGATACAGCTCTTTGCCATAGCAACAAGCCTGCAGCTAGCTACAATCCTAATTTTGCAACACAGAGGAAATTATTGAATTTAAGTCTTTGAATTCATATATCCACTCACATATAAGTACTTGCATGTGGTCTTTGGGGGCCTCTCATTCCTTGAAGGGCTGATCAGCTGTTTATGATAATGATGTACTAGATGATTGATTGATTGAGTTGCATGATAATGTACTAAGCTGCTCCTGGATTCTGTCTACTTCAGTACATTTACAATAGCTTGTTAAACACAAATACTCTGAGGTAGAAATACCAAGGCATTATATGGTTTGATATTTAGTAAAAAGGGGAACGCAGCCTTCTGTTAAGCTTCAGAGACCCACCACCTTGTTGAATTGTAAACAAATTGTCAAAATTAATCTTCCTCCCTTAATGGAAAGGCAAAGAAAAGGAGTGAAAACACAAAGAAATAGAAGAAAAAAGTAAATCATAACAGGGCATAAACACACTAGAGGGAAAGAGATAAACGGAAAAGTGATGGAAAAGAACGGGATTAATTAAGTCAAAATGAAATGATGGTGGATAGAACAACAAGCAGATGTAAAAAAAGTCAGCTAAGGAATAAAAAAATTGCTGGGAAGAAAAAGGAAGCTGGAAGACATGGGAGATGATTTTAATGATAGTGTTTCACATTTTTACCCTGGGAATTATACAATTAGATAATGGTTAAAGCTGAGCTACAGGAATTTATCCCAGCTAACTGGAAATAGGTGAGAAGTAGGAGAAAGCTACATAGATACAAACATTAGCCAGCAGTGAAATGCAGAGGAAAGTCATGAGGCGTAAGGCACAGCTCCACAACTAGCTGTAGGTGCCTAATTGACAGGCTGGCAGAAAGTGCCTCCCTCTAATCACTATTCTCAGCCATGTACTCTTTACTGGAGTTAGCACCTAAACCAGGTTTGTTTTTCCTCATGAAATGCCAGAGGGAGAAACCACAACCCATCATAGCTAATAGCCCAGTGGAGCCCTATAGGAATATTTAATTTATACAAAGTTAAACAGCTGCAATAGGAAAGATTGAGACACCCACTCCAACATATCTAATAGCATGGTGATTGGGACTCTCACTTGGGATGTGGAAGACATAAGCTCAATTCCCTGGCTCCAGATCCAGTGTAGTGGGGATTCAAAACTGGGCCTTCCCTATCCCTTCCCATGTGAGTGCTCTGGGCTATTGGATATAGTGGGACACACACACGCGCGCCTGAACTAAGGATGTTCAGTAGCATGTAACTGACGAATCGCATCGACTATTCAATCAATCAATAGGGTGGCACTGCCCCTTTGAAACGCCGCTGTGGTGTTTCAAAGCAGCAGTGCTACACTGAGCCCGAGGTCAGCTGGCCCTGGGCTTCAAGCAGCACTGCTGCTTTGAAATGCCACAAGGAGCCTGATGCCAGGCTTCCCGCAGTGTTTCAAAGGGGCAGTGCTGCACGGAGCTTGGGGTCAGCCGGGGAGTCCCCAGCTGATCCCGGTCTCCCCGTGGCACTGCCACTTTGAAGTACCCTCCTCACTGCCTCTATCTGATAGAGGCAGCAAGGGTAGGGGAAGTGACTAGTCGACCATCTTGACGACTATCCGATAAGCATTTGCTTATCGGATAGTCAACTTAGTCCTTAACATCTCTAGCTTGAACATCTAGTCTGAGAATCCTACCAGGTCTTAGGCATGCACTAGGGCACCAAAGAGCTTGGTGGTGTCAGGGCAGCAGCGCTCATAGCCACTGACAGAAGTGTAGGTCCCTACTGGGTTAGTTGGCAACTGCGTGGTGTTTGAGAGAAAGTTGTTGGCATCTAACTACCCCTGTCATGCGTAAGTCCCTTTGGAAAGTTAGCTTCAGTGTGTGAAATACAATCCATTAAACAGTTTTGAGATATTGAGACTTCCACTGGAGTTTAATATGGGTGTTCTTTATAGCTGTACTGTGAGCAGATTTGTTTACTGTTTGTTCTCACGGATTTGGCTGCAGTAGAGGTTTTGCTGTGTTAGTAATCGCTATTGTGTTCCTATACTACCAGCAGTGCTTTGAAAGGAGAATGATTACTAGCTTTCCATGAAAAAAATGCAGCTACCCTACTCCAAGATTATCCATTAATGGTTTTTTTCCCCCCCTTCATTAATCTCTGCCTAGCTACTCCAACTATCTTTCTGTTGGCAAAGCTATTTAAAACAACAGGGCATGGATTTGTGCAGATATTGTACATCCACTGACAATTTTATAGGTTTTCATAGTCACTAATTTTTTCCTATAAAATTCTGTAGATACCTAAAACGCTCTCATGGTTTCAATCTGCTAGTCCCTGCATGACTTCCACTTCATTGATCTCAAGAGTATTCTAAGTGTTAGAAACTTGAATAGAAGTTTAGACTACACAACAAAAAAGGTACATCTACACTTACGTCCACTAGATGCAGCTGAAAGATTTGCACTGGTAAAAAACAGCAGCATCGCCTGTGAGAGACAGCTTTGGCAAGTAGACATGCACCTGTTTGGTGTGGCTATGTATGCGAGTACATATCCTGCACAGCTCTTTATTCACACAAACCTTGCCTTCCCATCTACACTGCTGTGCTTTGCCTCCCCTGCTGGACCCTTTCCCCATCTGCAAGGAAAGACTCCACCCAGTGACTCACCTCTGGAGCCCTTCTGCACCACAGGGAAAGACTCCACCAGCTCTCTGCTACTAGACCCTTCCCTTGTTACAGGAAGAGACTCCTGCAGTGGACAAAGGCATTGGGCAGTGAGGAAGAAGCAGGTCAAGACTTAGGTAGCTGCCTGCTGTAGAGCCTTTCCTTGCCATGGGGAAAGGCTCTGGTAGAGGGGAGACAATAAGGAAAGGCTTTTCCCCACTCTCTCACCACTCTGCCACAGCCTTTCACTGACACCTGCAACTAGACACAACCGGGTAGGAGTAACTTGCTTTTCACTGCAGCATAAAGCAATGGTTACCCTACATGCATCTGCCTGCGGCGCGTGTAATGTAAATGGTGGCAAAGTGTTGGCTACATAGCCATGTCAGCCGGAAGGTAGGGGAGAGAAAAACAGAAGACTACATGCTACACTGGAAAACCCGGCACAGACACAACTGTGCCAACAGAAGGGTTGTTTCTGGCAGCTTATCGAATGACATTGGGGAGATGGTTAAGCTGTATTGGCAACTCTCTTACCCTGCATAAAGCAGCAAGCAAAAGGTGAGATTACAGAGCCAATCTTGTATTTCAGCTATGAAAGGGGAATTCTAAAAAGGTGCAAACTTTTACAATGTGAAGTGAAACACAGGCACAGCTATAAAGTTAAATGGCCATTGACCAGCTATCCCTCTTCCAACAATGAAGGGGTGACTAGGGACAACGACATTTCAACCTTGTGCTGACATTACAGTTATGAAATGGAAGACCTGTTCTGGCTTTCACAGAAGAGATTTCAACCCTAGATAACTGCACTACCCTGCTAAGGTCATTGCAAGTCAATGTGGTCTAGGGAATTGAGTCCTGGATTTGGACTCAGGAGACCTGAATTATTTTCTGGATTCTGTCACTGACTTGTGTGACCTTATATAACTGCCACCAGGTGGATTTGAAACTGGGACTTCTGAAGCATAGTACAGGAGCCTCTACCCTTTAAGCTAAAAGCCAGCTGGTTCTCAGTCTATGCTGTAGAGGTCTCTTGTTCTTACTTGTTGCTGTGGTCTAAGTGCCAATGCATGGGACAGTGAACCACAATGCAAGTTTTCAGAAAAGCTTCACTTACGTCCACAATGCAATCACATTCTTCTGAAAGAACAGAGGGGTTTTTCTGATATTGGTAATCCTCATTCTATGAGGAAGAAGCCTTTTTCTGAAAGCATGCTTTCAGAAAAAGTTGTGTGGACAGGGAAGAGGGAGTTCTTTTGGAAGAAGGGGGGGGGGTGAAGCAGCCCAGGTGTCCTGGTGGCCACTCCATCCATAATAATCGCAGCTGAAATGCGAGATAGCAGCCACACACTAAATCGGTGCTCTCTTTCAAAAAAGCAAATCACTTTTTTGATGCGCTTTTGCAGTGTGGACGCTCTTTCAGAAGAAGTTTTTCCCGGAAGATCTCTTCCGGAAAAGCTTCTTCTGAAAGAAGCCTGCAGTCTAGATTCAGAGTTTAAGGCCAGAAGGGACCATTATGCTTATATGCTTGACCTCCTGCACATGGCAGGCCACAGAACCTCCCTGATCCACTGTTGTAACTGACCTCTACCCTCTAGCTGAGTTACTGAAGACCTCAAATCTTGATTTCAAGAAGTTACAGAGAATCCACCAAGTGATCTAAGCTTCACAGTTTAGAGGAAGACAATAACCCCTCAGGATTGCTGCCAGCCTAAGATGGAGAAAAATGTGTTCCCAACTGCAAATAACGTGATCAGTTAGCCCCTCAACATGTGGGTGAGAGCCTAAAGTAACCTATAATATAGGGGATTAGATAGCGTATGTCTCTCTATGTAACAAAATATTTATACACAATCAAAGCAAAAAGAATCCACACATCAAATGAGGCCTAGTAACTAATAAAAGAAAAATAAGAGTAACCATCCATTTAGCAAAGGAAAGGGATATAAAGACTTAAAATATAAAAGACATCGCAGCTACTTCACCAAGTATGGAGAAATGCTACTGATAGTGAAGGAGCTGATAGCTTCTGTGTTTCCCACAGGCGCCCAATCATTCCCAAGTAGGAGGATTTTTCTATTAAGGAAGCTCTTGAACATTGCACGGTCTTAAAATACATTTTGTCTTCATTTGTATGCAGGGCCATGCTGCTGAGAGCAAACAAAAATAACTCACAAACCCTATTGCACACAAAGACTCATGGTCGGTATCCAAATAGTGATCAATGGGCTCAGGAGAACCAGAATTACAAGTGAGAAATCATGTAGATTGGGGAGAACTGCTTAGAATTTGTATGTGGAAGGTTTTCTCCTCCTAGCCCTGGAGCTTTTTTAGATGCATTGGACAATAAAATTATTTTGCTGATGCACTTTCTAGTGCTCAGGGAACAGAAAGAGCTGGTGTCTATTCTTTGCTCTGGCATGGTCTTTCTGGGCAACTTTTGGCAAGTCACTTCTTAATCTCTATGGAGAAGATTTCCAAAGGCACATTAGGACAGGTTGGACCTCTATAGTCTGGCAGCCTCGGGATCTGACTGGTCCCGAACAAGAGGATTTGCTGAACGAAGGGAGGTCTCTCCCAACATGGCCCGTGCTGCTCTAGGCTAGGACTCTAGCTGAGCCCCATTGCTGCCTGCCTGGACATGGTTCCCCAGGCAGGAGCTCCGCAGCTTCCAGGGCTCTGTGTCTGCTATGGTTTCTGGGTTGCTGTGGCTGTCAAGACTGAGGTGCCATGGCTGCTGGGACTCTGCAGCTGCTGTCAGCCCCTTGCTACTGCCCAACAGCAGGGGCCAGAACTCCCTGCTGTGCCCCCCCATCCCCAACACAGAGCTCCTAGCTGAGTTGCACCCCCAAACCCGCCTTGCGGCCCGACCTCCTTGTTCCTAGACCACAGAGTCCAGGTATATCTGCCGGACCATGGATGTTGCCGGACCACAGAGTCCCGGTTAAGGGCGGTACAACCTATACTATGCTTTGAGAGCCTCTGAAAGCGGCTACATACAATAAGTGCACATTAATACAGCATGTATTCACTCTGGTGCCAATATAAAGTTGAATACATGCTCTCTCCCTCAAGGCAAACAATTCACTGCTACAGAATGTTTAAGAGGAGTGCACAATTGACAGAAAATCAGCCTAAGGCCCATTTGTTCCACTCTAAAAATATTACGGTCATACTGTGTCAGACAAATGATCCATCTAGACCAGCATCCTGTCTTCCAACAGTGGCTGGTTCCAGATGCTTTAAAGGGTGTGAACAGAACAAGACAATTTATTGAGTGAGCCATTCTCTGTTGTCCAGTCCCGGCTTCTAACAATCAGAGGTCTAGGGACACCAGGGCATTGTGGCTAATAGCCATTGATGGACCTAATCTCCATGAAAACTGGGTTTTTCAAACCCAGTTCTACTTTTGGCCTTCACATCATCTCCCAGCGGAGTTTCACAGGCTGACTATTGTGTGAAGTACTTCCTTAGGTTTGTTTTAAGCCTGCTGCCTATTCATTTCATTAGGAAATCCCTCATTTGTGTGTTATGTGTAGGGCTGCATAACTTTTCCTTATTCACAGCTCTCTATCATAGCTCTCCTCAGTCATCTTTTTTCCAAGATTAGTAAAAAAGGCTCAGCCTGTTCACCCTTCTCTCTTATGGAAGCTGTTGCCTTCTCTGAACTCATTTGAGCTTTAATCTCTCTTTTTTGAGACTGGAGGACCAGAAACTACACTCAATACTGAAAGTGTGGATATGCCATGGATTTATACAGTGGCATTATGTTATTGTCTGCCTTATTATTGAGCTTTCCCCCTAACGATTCCTAACACTGTTAGCTTTTGACTGCTGCAGCATATATGAGCAGATATTTTTAGAGAACTATTCACCATGCCAAGATTTATTTCTGAGTTTTAACAGTTTATTGAGACCCCATCAGTTTGCACATATAGTTCGAAGTACATTTCCTAACATGCTTACTTTGCATTTATTAGTATTGAATTTTATCCTCCATTTTGTTGCCAGGTCACCAGTTTTAGGAGATCTCTTTGTAACTTTTATGAATAATGTTAACACACACACTGACTTCAGTTAGATCCTTAGGGGACACATTTATCTGACAATTTATTCCAACCCTTTGTTTCCTATCTTTTAACAGGTATTAAGACATGAATGGACATTCCCTCTTATCCCATGAACCCTTAATTTGCTTAAGAACTTTTGGTGATGGACCTTGTCAAAGATCTCTCTCAAAGTCCAAGTACCTTATGTCCCCTAGATCATCCTTGTGCACATTTGTTGACCCCCTCCCCCAAAGAATTCTAGTAGATTTGGTGAAGCACGATTTCCCTTTCAAAAATCATGTTGACTCTTCCCCCAAAAAATCATGTTAATTCTGTTCTTCATTAGTTTTAACCACCTGATTGTTTTTCAAAAAGGCACCAGGGATGATCCTGGTGATTTCAACTAGTAAGCCTGAACACAGAATCAGTGTCTCAATACCTTGCATGATGACAGGTTTCAGAGGGGTAACCGGGTTAGTCTGTTTCAGCAAAAACAAGCCTGATGGCACTTTAAAGACTAACAGATTACTAAAAGTCAGCAAGGGAGAATTATAGCTCCTAAAAGCTTATGCACTAATACCTTAATGAATTTGTTAGTCTTTAAAATGCCACCAGACTCCTTCCTGTTTCGTTAGATATCCACCAGTCACCTTTTCTGTTAACATTCAACATTACATTAACTATGCACCAGTCATCTGCTACTGAAGCTGATTTAAGCAAGTTTACCATGTTAATCCTGCAATTTCATATCCGAGTTCCTTCAAACTTTTTGGGTGAATGCTATCTGGTCCTGGTGGTTTCTAATTGTTCATCATATCTGTGGACATCTCAGCCTGGGACAGTTCCATATCAGGTTTGTTACCTAAAAAGAATGGCTGAGGTGTAGGAATCTCCCTCACATCCTCTGCTGTGAAGACCAATTTAGAAAACTTCATTCCATTTCTCCACAACAGCCTGGGTTTTCCCCGAGTGCTCCTTTAGCAGCTCAGTCATTCAGTGGCCCTATTTGACCATTTGGTTGGATTCCTATTTCTGAGGTACTTACAATATTTTGCTGTTAGTTTTTGTGCCTTTTACTACTTCCTCTTCAAATTATTTCAGACCACCTCATTTTACTCCTACATTAGACTTGCCTGTGTTTATGCTCCTTTCTATTGTTCCCTTCAGGATTTGACTTCCAATTATTAAAGGATGCCTTTTTGTCTCTAAACACATCTATTTAGCCAGAGTGGCTTTCTTGGGTCCTCTTACTGTTTTTCATGTGGACTTGACATATCATTTGAATTTCTATTATGGTGTTTAAGACATTTCCATGAAGTTTGTGGACATTTCATTATTGGGACTGTTCCTTTTAAACGGGGAGGCTAGCTGCAAGGAAACTGTGTACAGCTCCTATTTCTGAAGTTAATGTTTGGGTTTCTATGCTATTTTACCCCCTACAAAGATGTTACATTTAATTACACTGTGGCTGCTATTACCAAGAGTCTCAGCTATCGTCACCTCTGGAAGTAGATCCTGTGAGCCCCTTGCAACTAAGTCAAGAATTACCTTATGGGTTCCAGGACTAGCTGTTCCTTTATTTCTGTATCCCACCCTGAGGTGATGTTCCCAACTGATACCGGAAGAGTTGAAATCCCCCATTAGTACTGGATTTTGTTTTTGTTGCCACTCTAATCTCCGAGCATTTCACAAGCAGTGTCACCATACTGGCCAGTAGTATATTACAACTGCTATATTCCTATTATTCAAGCAGGAATTTCTATCCAGAGAGATTCTAGGAGACACTTAATTAGGGATGCCACTCATTAACTGGTAAGCATCACCCTTACCGGGTGACGCTTACTAGTTACCAGTAGCCTGGCCATGCTAGAGCAGCCCTCCACTGCCAAGTTGTCGG
>CM057847.1:111324330-111338427 GCA_030068395.1 Apalone spinifera
GGGGGGGGGGGAAGAAGAGGTGGTAATGGGCAGCACCCATTACCTGGGCAGGATTGTGCAATCACTCTGGCCAGAGATTTGAGACTCCTGTGTTAGGCTCCATGAAGGGACAGCGAGTTACCAGGTCTCAATGAACCAACAGCATTGAAATTTATAAAGGCAGCAAGTTGGATTTTGCTTTATTTCCGTGGTGATTGTCAGTTTGTGCCCAAAGTAATGTATATTGTGCTATGTCAGAGGCAGAATGAAGCTGGTTTATGGGCATTTTTTAAAACTCAAGTCAAACAAGGAGGAAGGTTTCTTAGTAAGACTGAGCACAATTTGCTTAAATGAAAATACACATCTGCAGGTGGCAGCATTTCTCTGTTTCTTGGAAACCTGTCAGATGCTGAAGCTTGGAAACATTTCTGGAACTCTTCAGGGCTTAAATTAGAAGCCACACAAGGCTTCCCAGCATGCTTCAGCCCCAACCTGCTGTTTTCCCTTATGAAAGGAACAGCCTTTTCCACTCCTTTTGTCAGCAAGGCCAGAATTTGGCCTCAGAGGTCTTCCCTTTGTTGACTATCCTTTAATTTGACTTCCCAGGTTGTGCTAAAGAAACAAATCTTAGCAGGAAGAGGAATGACTAGGTAACCAATTTGAGGAAGAATGCAAAGAAAAAGACCCCACCCCACAGTCTGGAGTGATGGGACACCATCAAACATCTAGAATTCTAATTGAAGAGACTTGTTTCTGGAGTTTAACTGAGGTGTTATCAAGGAGCCAACAGTCTTATCAGGCCCCTGAGTGGCAAAAGGGGTGGGGCCTCACATGGAAGGTGCAGAGTTGTAGCAAGGGACAGCCCGTGGCACTTTCTAGTGGTGCTAGGTCTCCCCCCAGGCAGTCCTCAATGCTTCCTGGAGCGTGCAGTGTGATGCTCTAGCAGTGGATTTCAAGAGCCTAGGGTTCCGGCCACTGCTGCAGTAGCAGCAGCGGGGAAGCTCTGGGCCATTTTGTATTGCTGGACCCCAGAACAGGTACCCCCTCCCCTCCAAAAAACCCAAACTACACCCCACAGACAGTAGGCCCGGACATTATAGCTGACTGGAATCCACACTTGGCTTTGAAAGAGACACCTTTAGATGAGGGGAAAAAGGAAATTGACAGAGACAGTATAAGCTTCACCATATTTCTTCTGGTTGTTTCTCAAGCTTAACTGCTACAATTTTAGCTATGGTATGGGGTAGTCAGCTACTTCTCAATGTTCCAGCCCTGCCAAGTTGCTGGGTAAGCAGCTCAATTGCAGCCAGTTCAGAGGAAAACAAACATGGAAGATTGAACATTTCCCCTCATCTCCTTCCATGCACTGCGATACGCTACAGCTTATTCTGCTTCACTATTTCTCCTCAGTCTCGCATTCTTATTAAGAAGAGCACTTGTTAGTTTGTGAAAATATTTATCAAGTACTTGACTGTTACTGCTGGACTTTGGAAGAGATATTTTATTGCTTAATACAAACAAACATCTTTGGTGACATTTTCCTGTTTGATACCCAATAAAATTTAAAGTTTTATTGAAAAAATTTCAAGCTGCTTGAGATGTTGCTAGAGGTAAGAGTTTAAATAGATTTAGACATTCCTTGATGGCAATAGCCATATGGTTGTAGCCATATTGGTCCCTGGGTATGAAGTTGGATGAGGTAATATTTTATTGGACCAGCTTCTGTTGGGGAAAGAGACACAAGCTTTTGAGCTTACCTGGAGCTCTTCTTTAAGTCTTAGTACCACGTAGCTTCAAAGCATCTCTTTCCCCAATGGAGGCTGGTCCAATAAAAAAAAAATTCTCCCACCCACTTTGTTGATCCCTATAAAACGTTGAGAATAAATTCTTGTTTAAAGAATCTTCCCCTTAGTCTCATGTTTTTAAAACAGTGCACTAAGAACAGTCCATGAGAATGATTTTTTTAAACCTTTTGTTTCACAGTCCAGCTGAGACACAAGGAGCCTGGACATTTATCATCTACAACATTGATCACCTCCTGCGGTTATCACTAGCAGTGCTTCAAACAAACAGGTCAGATTTTTAAATACAGGGGTGTGAGTGTTAAAAAAAAAAAAAAAATCAGGAGCAGTATATTCCAGAAAGACTCCATCGATAAAATTGTTCTGTTCATTTGTGCAACAAGTGCTCTTTCATCTTGTTCAGAATAAAGATTCATTGTCATGGTTCAATCATAAAATTCAACTTTGTGCAGAAGTGGTGATCGGCTTTGCCTGAATCAGAGTATTGATGGAGGGTGGGGGGTGAGAAGAGAAGCAATGTACACAGTGATCTAGTAATATTTGGATGTGTGACAACAAAACATGGGTTTGTCTATCTTACAGAAAGAATGGTACACTAGGAAGTGCCCTGAAGAAGCAGAATATTTTCAAGGTAGTAGCAGTAAAAGCGGTAAGAATAAGAACAGTACAAATGCCAAGGGCATGGCTTTGTCAGACAAAGCAAACCAAGCCAAGATAAGAAATCTAGAAGACTGAGGGCAGATCTGGCCAAAGACTTTCCGGTGCCCAAGGTGGCATGCGTGGTGCAGCCAACCACAGCAACTCGCAGTCAGGTCAGCCAGTAAGCGGCTGGGTGGGTGGGCGGCAGGCAGGCAGCCCAGGGTCATAGGCAACTGCCTTGCCGTAAGGCCCAGCCTGATGACAGGAACACAAAACTTAATATAAATGGTGCAATGCTTATTTGATGCTTTTTTTGGGGGAGGGGGGGTGCCAAAGTCTTAAGTACAACTCCAGGAGCTAGCAAACAAGCAGCAAATGGGAGCGGTGCAAAGGAGTTCTCTGGCTGAAAGAGGAGCGATAACATGGGGTAGATTTGTTATCTGATTGGAGTTTACCCTGTGGTCATTTGAGGGGCTGTATGCTGAACATAGGGGCCTGCAAGGCAAGGGTGAGAGCTTCCTAATGAAGCCTTAGTTTACCATCTGTTCACACTTAATCCCTTTAGGATCCCTTGACAGTGGGACAAAGCTGAGTTTAAGAAGCCAGGTCATAAGGTATGCCTATACAGCAATGTAAGCCCAAGGTTAGTGGGACTCAAGTCAGCTGACTCTTCTAACCAGTGCTCAAACCTGGAGCTCCAGTGTCCACACTGCAGAACAAAGATCTGAGTCAAGTCAGCCCCGTTTCAGACTCCTGTGAACCCCCCTGAAACATGGCTGCTCTAGTCCTTTGACAGTGGTGCATGGTCAGAAAAACTTAACTGCCCACTTCCTAGGTTACAGGAAATTTGAACAGCTTGCCAACCCCTCCTACCCAGTCATCGTTTAAGTAGGTATGCTCCCAGAAGAACAGAAGAGCCACTTGTCAAGAACTTCCATTACTTTCACTCTTGTGCCAGGAAACAGGCAGGGCTTACATGAGATACTGGTGGACATTTCAGCTGCATTTTCTGTCCCAACAAAGGCACTTGGCAGAGCTTGTTGTGGAGCAGGAGGAGTGGCAGAATCCAGCTGGCCACTGCTGCTTTGTACACTCAGCAGAGTCATTGACAGCCCCTACATGGACTTGCTCTTCTGGTACAAGGCCACAAGCAGACTGGGGAGATCAGTCATGCAGACCTGGGATGCCCAGCAGTGGCTCCAGAACTTTGACATGAACAAAGCTATGTTTCTGGAACTCAGAGTCGCTTGCTTCAGCCCTTCAAGATACATAGGACTGTCCATGTTGATCCAGAAGAAACTTGCAAGAACTATTTGGAAGCTGCCACTAGTTTATCGCAAATCAATCTAGTGCTAGAAAAAAAAAATCAATGATGGGTGAAGTAGTGGCAGAGATTTGAGGCATAGTTTGGTTCATGTATTCCTTGAGGAGGGCAAAGGGTACTACTCCATGGTTTCCCAGGCCCTTGTGGGCCAGAGAGGATGATTTATGAATGTCAACGTGGGAAAGTTCATGATTGAGTTTTCCCATTGATCAGGAGTCTACACTGATGGACAGGCTGGAGCACTAGTCCCACTTAATGGACATTTTCACAAATGAGTTTGTTGCCACTATTTTTCTACTAGCCAATTAGCCCATCATAAGATGGGATTTTCAGGTCCTCTCTCCCTCTCTCTTCTGCCTCCTGCCGTGATGCTCAGCTGAGTGCTGCCTGCTCAGCCGGGCAGGAGGGGGGCAAGGCGCTGATGTACATGGCCAGGGGGCGTGAACATGTATGTCAGCGTTAGACTCAGACACTGGGCTATTATATATGATTATTCTGTGGAACCCCTGCCTACCAGATTTGTCTTATGAAACTGTATCCTGATTTCAGAGGTGCTGGTTAAAAAGAGCAGTGTAATTACATGTTCAGCAGGTGTAGAATGGCAGCTGTGCGCACTTTTGGCAGACAAATTACTGGGTATGTCTGCCTGCCCTTTTGGATCCCAGTGTCATCAGCACCATCTGCATTACAGTGGCTTGTTGCGTTCTTCACAACCTTTGTGAAGCTGGAGATGAAGGTATTTCCCCCTTTGCTGACCTATGACAGCAAGCAGCAGCTGAATCCATACTCTCAGCCAGAAAGTGCAGCTACCATAGCTGGAGCTGAATGCATCTGGGCAACAGAAGGCAGGGATGCGTTGTGCTCCCAAATTATTGGGGTGAGGGGAGAAAGAGGTACAGTCTTCTCTAGCTCGCACTTTCACCAGCACACACGTGCGAGATAGGCTCTTAAACAAGCCCTCCTGTGGGAAGGCTCCAGCTAGGGCACCTCTCACCTCCTAAGGCACACACCTCCTCTGGAGTATAAAGCCAAAATTATGGAGTCTTATGCTATCCAGTTCCTGTGCAGTGTAAGTACCACAGTGAGAGGGGGTGAATTTCATAAGGAATATGCAACAACTGTCTGCCCCTGAGTTACAATTCCCACACACTGGCTTTAGATAAAGTAAAGAACAAGTTAATTAACTACAAAAAACATTTTAAGTGACAGCAAGCAGATCAAAGCAGATTTCGCAAACAAAAAAGAGCAAACTATGCTTCCTATACTCAGATTGGATATTTTGGGTGAGACTCACCTGTTCATAACAATACAAGATGACTGCAGATTCTTAAAGAGTCAGTTTGATTCCCAGAGCTGTCTGTAGACTCCATTTTGAGATGTCAGTGTTTTTCCTATGGATGGCTCTGGGAATCAAACTTTGAAACAAAGGATTCTTGCCATATACAAAATTGAATAAGGAAAGGATGACATCATTAACTACACACCCAAGAAAACTCCTAGAAACACCAGAGGTATGAGGACTGAACTGGGTCAGGCTAAAGGGATGTTTAGCCTGTGACAAACACCTAGGGACTCCTAGCTGTCAGCAAGTTCTCAGGGTGGGGGCTGGGTGCTCATTGCTATGGGGAAGTGGCCTGCCCCTACAGTGGGGGGAGGATTTGACTCCCTGCCCTGCCCCCCTGGCTTCCTGTGGATCTTGGGCACAAGGAGCAGGGCTGTGGGCTTGCCTCTCCCAGCCTTGGGTTCACCTACCACCCATGTGTACTGGTCACTGACTTGCAGGCAAGCAAGTGCTTTTGATAGGCCCTGACTGTTGCTCATAGCATAACTCGCTGCCTTTCATTCGGGGGCCATGTTTCAGGCTCTTTCTACTCTGCCACCAAAGATGGGAAATAGAACCTTTATCACTGTTTGCACAGGGAGAGGAGCTCACTGATTGCAGGTGGCTTCAGTACCATGCCACGTACTTATGAATGACATGACCACTTATGAAATGGGAGGGGAAAATTATTCTCCCCCCCTCATAGGAACAAAGTGCCTGAAGAACAAGTGTACATGGTTTCACTGTTTGCAAGACAGAAACAATGCCCCCCCCCCCTCCACACACACACTATGGCAGGCCACTTATTCCCCTTCCTATTCTCTCAGCTTGCTGTCCAGTTGGTGCTAGTGGAGAAGTGATTGGAGGCATCCCCAGAGGAGAGGATCAATATGGCAGATGACCTGTCCAGCCATTCAGAAAGCCCAATTGCATGTGCCACACACTTATGGAGTCTCTGCAAGCAGCATCTAGACTAAAGATCAGAATGAGGCTCTGGGGACCCAGGCTGTCACGTGGGCAATGCAGAAGGATCTGCTACTCTTGCTGTTAGTGATAGGAGCCCCTTCCACTGATCTTCATGTGGAACTCTAGCCTCCCTTAGCTGCTGTTCCTGTTCCAGTAACTGCCTGCTCCTGCACTGAAACCTTGTCCTCATCTACACTGCCTGAGCCTTCCTTCCTACCCTGCCTTTCCTCTGGCCACAAGTCCCTGTCTCTGGTACTGAACTGCTTGTCGGCTCTGTTCAGAACTTCAGCCAAAAAGCGTCCCTCTAGGGCTAGTCCATGAAGGCATGATGCCCCAGGCTTCTGTGGAAGTACTGTAACTGCAGGCTGAGGGGGCCTGGAACATGACCACAACATTGAAAAAAAATTCTTGTGGAATTTCAAGATAAAATGATACTATACTGAAGCTCAGCTTATAAAACAAGCGTAAGAAGAATGCTTTAGACCACAGCAGCTTCCTGGATGCAGCTTGGTTAATCATAGCAAAAGTAGAGCCAATACCAGGTAAGTTAAAAAATGCAGAGCAACTCCTAAAAATTATTTGGGCTTGGAGAGTGATAGAATCAACAGGCTGCTTTAACTTCCATATGGCTTACCCTGCTATTGCTACACACAAATACATAGACCTCCACTGCCTTCCTCCTCTCCTACCCCCCTTTTCCTAGCACATTTCTGACAAGTTTTCCAAGCAGTCACATTTGGGACAATTGTGTCACTGCATGAACTGCCACTAGCTGAAATGGACTAGATTAGTAAATGGAACACATTTCCCTCTCTCCCCGACCGAGTTCATGGTTTCCAGGAAGCTCAATACACCATTGAGTGGGTACAGAGCAGCACTTATAGGCATGGCAATGTAAGGTTGTTTTTAAGAAGCAGGAATGACCTTGGCACAAATTGGTGCCTTTCCAGTAAACACAAAGTGTTTTACAGTTTGCATTTCCCAGCTGACATTTTGAACTCCCTGTGATGGAAGAGGTGGAAGGGGGGAGGGTGGGGAAATCACCTAGACACTGGTGAACACCACACCATTAGTAGATACATGCCACTAGCCAGGCTCTCGTAACTTCTGCATTGATTCATAGCGTGGAAATCCCTCCCATTACTGTGCTAATGAACACGAAAATGGAACCAGACACTTACCAGGCTTAGGGGTGGTTTCTGTCTCATGTGTGTGCGCGCTAACTCCACAGAAGGCTGTTCCTCTAGGAAGTCTGAGAGTGTCTCCCCAGATGGCTTCTCTGAATATGGGGCTAGAATGAGCTGGTGCTGCTTCTGATCCAAGGTCTGATCTAGGACCAATTTCAGCAAAAGTGTGACTTCATGGTCCTTGCTCAGTGCCTGCTACTGGCTCCCATCTGAGCTCATGCTAGATCTTGGGGCTGGTAAGTCACCACCACAGATGATCAGGTCATGTGGCATGAAGTGGATTGCAGTTCCATGCTGGTTGCAGTGTCCAGTATTCAAATGCCTCATAAAATGGGCATATGTGAACAAGTTACCAGAGGTGGGTCCCTGATTTTCCAACACTCACTCCTGAACCACTTAATCTGCACCCAGCATTGGTCACCACTCTGGTAACTTTGGAAAGCTGCCAGCTTATTTGCTGGTGTGCACTTAGGGTTGCCAGGTTTTGAACCAGACAGTGCAGTATTTGAGCTTTCTGTTCAGGAAACAAATTGAGAAAATAAGTGTCCAGTATTTTCTAAATATGATGTAATGTAGATTGGGATGTAATGTCATATGTGTCCAGTATTTTTGTTGAAACCATCTGGCAACCCTATCTGGATGGTAGTTCCTGGACTCAGTCAAGTCCAAAGTTTTGCTGGCCTCACACCAGCAATTTACCAAAAGTCAGGCTGTGATCCTGTGACCAAGAGACAGCTCTCTTTGCAAAGGGCTTGTAGATAAAAGTCCAGCAGCAGAGTGCAGACTATCAAGTTTATTGCAGTGAATGCAGCATGTATCACTGCCTGCCTTGTGCAGAGGTGGCATATGTATGTATGGAGGACAAGAAATTCATGCTCCTCAGAGGCCAAGTAAGGGCTCTTGAGAGCTAAGGAAGAGAGAGAGGTACAAAGATGAGATTTTTCCAGGGCACAGGACAGTGGTTCCATCCCCAGTCTGACCACCTCTGTGCTACTGTGAAGGGTGAAAGTCTCAGAAGAACACAGAGCTGGAGCACAAGGAAGTGATCCAATAGTTGATTCTCCTTCCAGATGTCATGGTATCTTCATGCACAGAGGAGATCCCTCAGAGGGACCTCCAAAGATTAGGAGGTAATAGTAATGGGGGGGACTGGATTATTAGAAACACAGAAAGATGGGTTTGTTAATGTCTAGGAGAACCCTGTTTGAGTCTTCTTGCTCAATGTGAACCTTAAGACATCTAGGACAGGCATCTGTGCTGTGCTTGGGAGGAGTTGGTGGTCAGGGTATATAGGGACATAGGAGAAGGTAGGAGACAGGTCTTCCTAGAGACCAATTTAGGCCAGGAAGAAAGAAGTTATAGTCCAGGACCTCCTTGGTAGAAGCATTCTCAGGAATATTTCCAGTTCTACCTACAGGACCCGTTACCCAGGCACAACTGAGGGTCTCAAGGTGTTAAGATGATGGCATTAAGAGGAGAGATTTAGATTTGAGGAATCTTTCTGAAAAGAGGAGCATATACTGAAAGGATAGGCTCTGCCTAAGCCCAAATGGAACTGGATTGCTGGCATGTAACATTAAAAAGGCCTACAGTTTAAACAGGGGAAAAAAGAGGTGCAGAGGAGCACGCTGTACAGACACAAATCCCTTAGGGGTGGATTTATTAAAGGGGATACTCTAAACTGTATTAGAGCAGAGAGGACAGACATTGATGGAAGTACAGGGAGTAACAGAGGAGAGAGAGAGAGAAAAAAAAAATCACATGAAGGCTGATAACAAGCGCTTATACAATTTGTCAATATTTAAGTTCACACCACACATACATAGTCTAAATACCAAGATAGGTAAGCTTGAGTGCTTGGTATTAAATGAGGATATGGATAGGATAGGCACCACAGAAATTTGGTGGAATGTTGTTAACGTGACTTAGTAATACCAGGGAACAAAATAGTTCACATTGATTGGGGAGTGATACTACATGTGTAACATGGAGTCAAATATAGTAAAATCCTTAAATGACTTACACAGCATCATAGAAATTCTATGGGTAGGAATTCCTGCTTGAATAATAGGAGTACTGCAGTAGCATTTACTATTGACCACCTGACCAGAATGGTGACAGTGCCTGTGAAATGCTCCGGGAAATTAGAGAGGCTAAGAGAAAAATCCAATAATGGGGGTTTTCAAACACTTTCCATATTGACTGGAAATATGTCACCACCAGAGGGGATGCAGAAATAATTTCTAGACATCATTAATGGATGCTTATTGGAACAGCTAGTCCTGGAACACAGAAGAGATGAGGCAATTCTTGATTTAGTTGTAAGTGGCTCACACGATCTGGTCAAAGAGGAGACACACACACACACACACACACCCCCTCCCCACCCCCAAGAAACCCATCCCAAACTGGAATTGCACAAAAATAAGGGGACTAGTTAAACTAGCTGTCACAAACACAAAGCAATGGATTGCAAGCTTCATAGAATATTTTTTTTTAAAACCACCATATTAGAGATTCAAACTACAGGTACTCCCCAAACAAGCTTTTGGCACACAACCTGTTTGGAACTCAGAATGTGTTTTTCCACAGAAGCAGTTTTATAAATGGTAATTAGGCTTTTGTGGGCTAGCCTGGGAACCTATTTCATCCATACTGTAGCTAAAATATTGTATATTTGCAGTAAATTAGTAGAAATAGTTTAACCTTTAATGCTGGTACTTGAGGAAAGGTAGGTAGAGATTCTGAACAAGACTTCTGGGCATTCTTCGGCCATGTCTGGTTCTCTGCAGGCTCTGCACTGGCTCTTGTGGCTTGTTCCTCTGGAATCCAACAGCCAGCACTTGTGCTGTTTGCCTACTCCCCTGAGGCTGCCAAAGAGCTTCTGTTTGTATGTGCAGATGTTCATAAGTTAGATGTTTGTACCTGGGAAGTGCCTGTATAAGCATACCTCCACAATTGAACTCAGAGTAAGACGACAAGAATTATTTAAGCTACAGTAGAGAACAAAATCTTCAAGTAGATAGATGAACATTACACCGTGGGGAATTCTCAGAAATGGCTTTTGTAAAGGGAAATCATCCTCTCCCATCTATTAGAATTGAATGGGTCAAATAACACGTAGGCGAGATGATCTAGCGGATAAACACAAGTTATTCCTGTGGTGCCTTAGGCCCTAAGGATACATCTACACTATACGCCTCTTTCGAAAGAGTGTTTAGACTGCAGCCACCTTTCAAAAAAGCAAGTTGCTTTTCAATAGAGAGCATCTAGGCAGTCTGGATGCACTCTTTCGAAAAAGCCCTGTTTGCATCCAAGAACGCCTTTTTTTGAAAGAGCGCTCTTGAAAAAAGGCATTCTTCCTTGTAAAAATGAGATTTACTGTGGTTAAAAAAAAAAAAAACAAACAAACCAACCAACAACACCACCACCACCACCACACACACACCCCAGTCATGTTCTTTTGAATTAATTTTGAAAGAACATGGTTGCAGTCTAGACACAAGGGAAGTTAAAAAAAAATAAAAAAGGCCACTTTTTTCAGAAAAAATCCCCCCACCCTGTTGTAGTCTAGATATACCCTAACAGACTTATTAGGGCATAAGCTTTTGTGGGTAAAACCCACTTCAGATGAGTTGGAGTGGAAATTACAAAGGCAGGGGTATATATAAGAAGTTACTTGTCAAATGCAGCACGAGTGTTAATGAGGTTAATGGTGCTGCACTGACAAGTAACATTTTATTTATATTATATACACATTTGCATGCACCCTCTGCCTCTAAATACTAATAAATCTGAGTCTAAGGTGCCACAGGACATTTATTTTTGCAGATGTTGACTAACATGGCTTCCCCTCTGAGAATAGTGGATATAGCTGCACTTGGATTTTTAGAAAGCCTTTGACAGAATTCCTCACCAAAGGCTTAAGCAAAGTAATGAATCAGACTAAGAAAGAAAGTCCATTTTTGGATTTGTAACCAGTTAATAGGTGGTGTCCTCCAAGGACCTGTACTGGAGCCAGTGCTGTTCACCATATTCTTAAGCGTTACAGAAGATCTCACAAAACTGGTAACGGGGCAACAAAATGGCAGATGAAATTCAAATTATGATCAATGTAAAGTATACAAACAAAGTGATGGCGGTCTAAATTAGCTGTTACAACTCAAGAAAGCTTCTTGGAGCCGTTATGGCTAGTTCTCTGTAAGAGACTCTTCTCCATGTGTAGCTGCAGTAAAAAGAGCTAATGATGTTAGGAACCATTAAGAAAGAGTTAGATAAGACAGAAAATATAATGCCACTATATAAATCCATGTCTTACACCTTGTGAATACAGTGTGCAACTTTGCTCCCCATCTCAAAAAAAAGAATCAGAAAAGGGCAACATAAGTGATTAGGTACATGGAACAATTTCCATAGTAGGAAGGGTTAAACTGGGCCTATTCAGATGGGGGTGGGAGGAGGGAGAAAAATAGATGACAGATCTATTAAAAAAAAAAAAATCCATGAACAGTGTTGATTAAGTGAATACGGAAGTGTTATTTACCTCCTCACAACATACAAATCAAAGGTCACCCAATGAAATGACTAGGCAGCAGCATTGAAATAAATGTAAGGAAGTACTTCTTTACACAAACAACCTGTGCAGCTCATTGCCAGGGGATGTTGTGAAAGCCAATGTTTAACAGATAAAAGAACTAGATAAGTTCATGAAGCATAGGTCCATCAATGGCTATTAACCTTGACAGTCAGGGATGTAGCTCCATTTTCTGTGTCTAAACCTCTGACTTCTAGAAGCTAGAACTAGACAGAGGATGGATTACTTGACAACTTGCCTAATTCTGTTCACCCCCTTTGAAGCATCTGACACCAGTCATAGTTAGAAGACTAGGTATTTGGTGAGACCAGTCTGACCAAATAAAGCCAGTCTTATGTTCTTGAAATTGCAGAAGTTCAGCTACTTCACTCCAGCATCAGTAAAGCAAGCAGGAGGATCAAACAAGTTATTTCCAAGATTTACTATGGAATTCAGTGACTGTTCAAAACTGGCCTATTCCAGTGACAATTTGGGAAGAAAATTATGACGAGAAAACGTTCACAGCCGAAGTCGGCAACATCTGGCTAGAGAGAATTGTGGTAAGTACATTGAATATACGGAAGCCTATTTCCATAGCCTTGGACAAGTTGCAGGAAGATTGCTGCTGTTGACATTTAGGAAGAACCCCAAGCAGCATTCAAGAAAGAAATGCCCAACTAAGTTAAATTGCAGGCAGTCAAAAGGCAGATGGATCAAGCACTTACTCCCACCTCATTTTCTTGCCAATATTCTCAACCTGAAGTATCAGGGTAGATCCTAACTGATCAAGACAATGCTGCTATGACATGGGTATCTTATCCATTAATCATGACAACCATAATCAGTCTCAGGGCTGAAGGTGAACCATTCAAATGGTACATGTTTGCAGATATTTTAAAAGAAAGTCCACTGATCTTATGGAATTCAGTGATTAAGCACTTGGAACCAGAGTTTTTAGTGTGCTAAACCACCATGACATCAGTAGCCTCTTCTGCAGGCACAGAAAGAATATGTTCCTCATTTGGCTTAATTTATTTGAAGTAGAGAGGCCATGTCCCCGTTGTAGTGGGCAGTCTATGGACACGTAACAGACAATCCAGACCAGAACAGAGTTTTCTGTTTTGATTTTCAGAGTTTAAGCATCCTGCAGCTCCCATGGATTTCAGTGGACCTTGGGCCCCTAAGTCACTTATGCATTTAAAAAAAAAAAAAAAAAAAGATATCCCACCATGACAATAGTTAAGCTCCTTTTTTGAAGCTTTTGGCCTTGAGTTATCTTTCATGTACTTTCACTTATGGTCATCATTGAGAGATAGCATAGCATAAAATGTTTTCAACTCAATTACAGAGGCAAGAAAGTCTTAAATCTGCTAAAGGATTTTTGAAAACATTCTTCGTAGACACTCAGAGGACTTCTTGATCCATCCTTCTCAAGGCATTAATAATGACAGCAGAGTCTCCTGAGACCATTACTCAAGTTAAAGTAGGGTGCGTCTACACTACCGAATTGTCTGAAAAACGGCCGTTTCCCCAACAAAACTTGAACGTCCACACTGCAATTGCATTCTCTCGTGCAAAAACAAAAAACAAAAAAAACCATACCCACACCACAACAAACTCCCCCCGCCCCAACCTGAAACAGAGGGTTTTTTCCAGCATTGGTAATCCTCATTCTACAAGGAAAAAGCCTTTTTGCAAAAGGGCTCTTTCACAAAAAAGGCATGTGGACAGGGAAGAGGGAGTTCTTTCGGAAGATGAAGAAAGAGGAAAAGCACAGGTGCCCTGGTGGCCATTCCATCCATAGCAATCACAGCTTGCATGTAAGAGAGCATCCATTCAGTCTGGACACTCTTGAAAAAGCGGATCACTTTTTCAATGCACTTTTGCAGTGTGGATGCTCTCTTTTGGAAGAAGTTTTCAGAAGCTCTCTTCTGTAGTCTAGATGTAGCCATAGTGATCATTACAGCTAACATGCACACAGGTGCACAAAAGAAAGCACTGTGGCTTTGTCCATTAGTAAGCCTGCTAGAATATCAGTCCTGTAACTGGCTTTTAGAGTACCTAGTTAACATCTGACTGTCTAGACAGTCATTCACATCAGTGTTGGGAAGGAAAGTGGGAAGAGGCAGAAAGTCATTCAGTGGGAGTCTCAGGTATTTTAGGATTGTAAAAGCTCAGATTTGCACAGGTTATACTGGAAGAATTACAGGGTCTTTCAGGTATCCAACACAAACTTGGATTTGCTTATTTCCAGTCCTTATGTTCTCATTAAAGCTTTACAATGTAATCAATGGGGAAGGGGGGGG
>CM057847.1:111338437-111353095 GCA_030068395.1 Apalone spinifera
AAGGCAGAAGTAATTAATATTGTAGGGCAACAAATGTCATTGTTTAAATTTGTGCCAAGCACCTGTGGCTGAGCCAGGAAACTTTCTCTGGGAGTGCAATTTCCTTCAGACAGAGATGGTCAATAGACCTTGATTTCTATTACAGGAAAAAGGACGAGTTGATAATTACCTTAAAATATCTGCAGAATAAATGGCTCATGAGTCATACACCAAATCACCACAAGGTTTAAAAAAAAAAAAAAAAAAGTTATGGGGCATTTGTTTTGTCTTCTCTATCTTGATTTTTGACCCCCTCCTGCCCATCTTCAGCAGGAGAGACGGCATCATGAGCTTGTGTGGGCACAACCCACGTCAGTTTAAGTGTGTGTGTGTGTGTGTGTGTGTGTGTAGTCCAGTTTTCAAATGACTAGCACAGAGAAAAAAGGGGAAGAAATTGACGATCAGTGTTCATGCTAAACGAAGCTGATAAGAACACTTAGTACCCACTTTTAGTATCCTTTGCTTTTATGTCGTTAGGGTGTGGAACATAGCGGGCCATCCAGCCAATGTCTTCATTTGGACTTCTGTTGTAGGAATCAAACTTGTAATGAAATTAAGTTCTGTAGTTTCCCTGTCCAGCTGGCTTTTGAAATTGGTTTGAAATACAGTGACTTTGAGATCCATTAATAAGTTCCATGTTAGTCCTGTTTTGAGGCACATGCTGAGTGCCAACTGATGTCACGTTTTGGGATGACATGGTTATCCTATATCCGAGTGCCTTAATATGGTGTACTGCTGCAGGATCCTCTCTGAACACATCCAGACAGCAAACAAGTATACACTGTGAGCATCTGCGTGTTAAGCAGCCCTGGTTCAGCAACTCTGACTCCACCAGCCTTCTTGTTATACTGTAACCATACTGTGGTCTCCAACACCCTTGGTGACTACTAAACAAGTGACCCCAACACTCTCCCAGCTGTAGAGTTTCCCCAAAGCCATCTGTTCCAATACGCTCCACCTTCTCCTGGGAGAAGCACTATGGTCCGTTGCTCCTTTACAGAGACAACTAGCAAGCTGCTGTGCCTTTAACTTGGAATTAACAATCACTTCAATTCAAGCACAACACTGGATTGGTTTAGATTAAAAGTAATAAGTCCATTAACAAAAGGGAGGGGGGCGGTTAAGTGAGTTCAAGTACAAAGGAGAGAGTCAGAAGGGGTTACAAACTACACATGCGACAAATGCTTTCTAGTCAGTGGCTCACAAAACTACAGTCTTGGTTCAAGGTAAGCAAGAGTCTTACCATAGCTCCTTCCTGAAAGATCCTGGCCACCCCCTTGGTCAGGAGTGCCCATGAAGCCCAAAGCGCTTGCTTGGTCTCCTTAGATGACAGATCACCTGTTCTTTGCCCCAGTGAACTTTGAAAGGTGTTCTTCTTTAGGGTACCCCAGATACAGTTGATGCTGAGTAAAGTAGTCATGGAAGAGAAGGGCTGGTTCCTCTCCTGCTTGTGTTGCTACTTTGACAATTATTTCTTCCTTCTGTAAGCACAGATACAAATAAATAGCCCACTGAATTCAGGAATCACCTGATATGAGAACTGGGCTTCTTTCCTTTGTCTAGAGAAAACCTGTTTGACAAACTTGCCCTGACAGGGCTGATTTAAGCCCCAATATTAATGAGTATCCAGGATTTCACATGCAGCTGTGTTACACTAGTCAATATCATTGTAAAATTTATGTATTAGCTTACAAACGATACCTCACAAGGCATACTTTGTACATAAAAAAACCACCAATAGCATGTAGGGTATAAAACACAGGGCTACAACAGGGTTACAGAGCTAGATGGCTTGATTTCAGATAAGAGGGATCCTTTAGAGCAGGGGTTCAACCTTTTTCAGACTCTGTATCTTCTTGGCTTTTAGTAAACCTTCCTGTACCCCCTATTCAATATGAAAGGAAATAAATTCTAGACTCTAGAATCCACAACTTTTTTCACTAACACTACTACTTCTGGAATATTTTAATTAGGATAATCTAGTTATTTACCAAATATTCCCTGTACCTCCTTGACAAGCTTCTTGTACCCCCTGGGGGTACATATACCCCAGGTTGGGAACCCCTGCTTTAGAGATAAATATGGCTGAGAGGCCAATAACTTCTGATCTCTTAATTTAAAGCAAGCAGGGCCTCCGTCTTCCTTGCTGGATTTTAATGTGAACTGTGTCTTTATCAGCAAATGGATATTGAGGTAGTTCTCCTGATTTCATCGCTTATTTAAGTACAGATTTTCCTTTTGTAGACTACAATAAATCAGTCTGTTTATGCTTGTTATATTAGCATGGTCTTTTGGTGGTTGTCTGCATGTTAGATTTTTGCCTTCCCCAGTAAACCTGCACATAATACACCACATTCCTTCTCCAACATTGACATTTAATAGTGAAGGGAAATCCTATAAAAAAAATACCCTCTCCTCTTCCCCTCAGGATAAAACTAACATCAAGAGTCCATCATAAAATACAGATGCTCAGTACCAAGCTAGATTGCTTTAAAGGTCTAATTTAGTGTTGAGAGAAAGAGTAAACACTCGGGGAAAGTATCCACAAAACAGGTTGCTTTCCTTAGCAACTGATGCAGTACAGTATCTTCTTTACATGTCTCACTCTTGATTGCACCTATTGTGAAAGTTATATAGCAAGACTTCTGCTTACAGATTACACAGAAGACAGGTGTTAAGTGGAACCACCACCAGGCTTACACTAGAGAGATGGGAATTATTGAGTAGGGGTAGCATTAGAATGCAGAATTTCAGAGCACAGATCAAAATTCAGTTTCAGCTGAAAACAGTACTTAAATTGTACAGTTCCCAACAATAGCAGACAAGAAGGGATAGCTCAGTGGTTTGAGCATTGGCTTGCTAAACCCAGGGTTGTGAGTTCAATCCTTGAGCAGGCCATTTAGGGATCTGGGGCAAAGTCTGTCTGGGATGGTACTGGTCTTGCCCTGAGGCCAAGGGACTGGACTTGATGACTCAAGGTCCCTTCCAGCTCTATGAGATAGGAATAGCTGATACAGGAGCCATGTTTTACCTTCAAAGATTCCTGTAGTGGAAGAAGGGAAATAAAATTCTAGTAATTCAGCTTAACACAATTTATAACACAGTTTAGGTTTTGTAGATAGTTATGAATAACAGTTGATCATTGTTTATATATTGAAAAAGTAAAGATCATGACTTAATAAAAAGGGGCATCTGGCAAACATTTTGTTTATAGCCAACTTCCTTTGTTCAGAGAACTAGAGAGAGTCACTTCCTGAAAATGAAGATCGTGAGCCATGCTGTATATATTTGAACATGCAGTAAGAACAGCCAGAATGAGCATAATGAATCAAGTATAGTGCCTCACCTCTAGCAAGAGTCAGGACTGTTAATTTCAGTGCAAGGAACTCTGCTAAGTTACGTTCTAAGCATTTGCATATCAGTGACCAAAAAGGAGCATTCAAATCAGCACCTTTTGTGATTCCTTGCCTCCTTGTGGTGGTTTACTGTGAGTAGAATCGGACCTAATCCTACCCGGCCTTTATGTCGGCTCTGCCAGGAATGGAGAATCTGTAGGCCTTTCCTCCCATGGTAGGCCCAAATAGAATCAGTTCCAAGGAGGTGGGTTTTTTTGTTTAAAATAAGGGCCACCCAAACACATCTACACCATTTGCTTCACTGGGCTGCTTCCCTGTATACAAAGTGTTTGTTTTTCAACTAAGTTTGAAAAATTCAGAACTTGTAAAAAACACCCAGAGGGAAGCAGACTTGTGAGCTTATTATGCTCTGAGGTTCTATACTAAAAGTCTTAACTAGATTTTTTTTTTTAAGTGATTTTCTTCACCTGTCACTTTGTTAAAGGCTATTGATTGTGCCTGATGTGATCTGTCCCTTATGAACTCACACTGCTTCTCACTCACTCAGCTTGTTTTTTGCTGCATTATTACATATTGATTCCCTTATTTTCCCCATATTTACCTGTTATTGAAGTTAGTTGAACTGGTCAGTAATTTGAATCACTCTTTATGAAGCTTCTTTGCTTTTCCTATATTCAGAGGCAGGGCACACAACTCTCAAGATTAATCAGAGGGTTGGCAGTTATTTGTGATAGATGGATATAAAAATGGAGTTTACTGGTATATATAAAATAGACAAAATGCACATGCAGGGCTTAATTCTGCTCTCACATTTTGGTGAGAAACAATTGAAGTTAATAGTGTTTGGAGCCATAGAACACAGTAGAATTTGATCCAGTTTATTCATTCAAATACTCTTTCAGAGAACGATGCTACTCTTTCAACTTGGTCCCCTCAAATTGAGCATTTCTATTCCTGAGTCCCTCCTTTTCTCTGCATTAAATACCAGAGTTCATTATGCTAAGTCTACATAATAAAGGTATTGCCTGTTCAACAGTCTTTAAATGACTTCATGTAACTGATAAATTTCCAGCTTAGCAGGATAGACCCACCACAGGAGCTATAACAGTACCTTCTAGCTACCTGGATAATTTGTAGCATTCAGTACTGCTGAAGAGTGTACACACAACGTAATAAAAACACACACACACCAGAATGCACTCCAGTACCTTACCGCAATCATCTTTGTACAAAATATGCCTTGTGAGGTATTAAAAAAACCTAATAACTCACTAATATGACAAGTGTAATATAATGTTAAACATTACATATTATGTTTTTACATTAAAGTTTCTGTTTTTACTTTACATATAATCATGACTGAAGTAATCTTACCAGACAAGCCTGGGGGTGGGATAAATTGGTTTCTCAAAAACACACACACACACACACACACACACACACGACAAGCCAATGCTCCAACAAGGTGTCAAAGTTGATGGACCATCACCTACCAAATATCCATTCTTTGGAAAGGAAGAAGGCAGGAACACACAAATCTGCTTTTTAGCAAACAGCATGGGAACCTTGTCCACTAGATTCCCGACACCAACACCACGGCAAGAATCAATTTTACCTGGGGCTAACCCTAAGGGGGAAATAGACTGTAAAGCAAGGTGCAAAACCACCAAGGCTTCTCTCCCTGATAGGTCAATTATTAAAAAAGAGCGTAAGATGACTAAAGAACAGCTTTTGGTCTTTGGGAACAGATCCCAGCCTGAGAATTTGGTCAACAATGCTACTAGAAACGTCTGACAAGCAATATCACCTTGAACTAAGTTCAGTTTGAGTTTTAGTAGAAGGAAATGTCTTTTTTATTTCTCTTGTAACCATTTCTGACTTTCATACCTTGCACTTAAAAAGCCAAGTGAATACTCCATCTCCTTGCAGTTAAGCAAACTTGTTTTAGTCTTTAATCAAAACTAATCCTATTTTGTGAACTATGTAGGTAAATCTATTTAGGGTGGCAGACTGGTTACAGCTCTAATAGGATCCATACATAAAATTGTTCAAGAGTGGGCTGAACAGTGCAGAACAGATTTTCTGGGGGGGCACAGGGAAATTTGGCACTGAAAGTGTGTTGGGGTGTGTGCGCACCACCCTACAGACAGTAATCAAGCATGCTGGAAGCAAAAGTGTGGCCAGGGCTGCCAACGGGAGGTGGGGGATGAAAGGGGGCAGCTGCTCCAGTGCCTGGTGATTAAAAAAAAAAGTGGGGGGAGGGGTGTAGGGTTCCAGGCTTTGACTACCATGGGATCCCTTTAAAAATCATCACTGGAGCTGCAGGTAGTGCTAAGGGCTGGGGGGAGGGGAAGGTTAGCCCCCAGACCTCCCTTCTGGCTGAGGTCCCACCCCCTCTGGGAGACCCAGAGTGAAGCTGGTCCCCCCCCCCCCAACCTTGTTCAAAGCCCTGCAAAGTCTGCCACCAGCCCTGAGTGTGTGTGTCTGGGTTCAAGTTGCTGGGCCAGAGCTGTATCTACACACAAATACTCAGAACGTGATGTGCATGCCAGCAGGCAGTTTCTGAGCAGCACAGGTGGATGCTATGGCAGCAAATTATTGTGAGGCACCCCACAGTGCAGGGTATGGGTGACAGCCCTTCCCTGGTCTGGACTGCACTATGGAAGGTCAGCCCCTCACAATTTAAAGAACATACATATGGATGTGCAGGGCTAGGTGAAAGAGTTGCTGTCACCTGATGGGAAACTTTGACAGACATTGTTTAGATACGAGCAGTTTTGGGATCTAGTCAGCATATCAATTAGCAAAAGTCAACAAGTCTTTTGGCAGCTGGCATTACAAATTTTCCATTGTTATTTCTTGTTCTAAGCATAGGTGGGAAACTGTAGGTCTCAAGTTGCTGCATGGTAGACTTAGGCATGCACTGATTTTTTGTTGTTGTTACTGGCAAACTTGATAGGTTGCAGTAGCAAACTGTTTTGAAGAAATAGAGAACCTTGTATTTTAGTTATAAAGAACATTTACTAAAATCTGCTGCAAATCTCCTCTCTGAAGCAATCATTTTCTGCAGCATTTATCAGTGTCAGTAGCAATGACTGTTCTCATTTGTGGATCAGGCCCTATTGTGCTAGGCACCATGCAAACAAAGGGCCCATACCTCAAAGACCTAAGAACCTAAATTGGGAGGGTGGGGAGTGGGCAAGAAGAGTCCCGTGGCACCCTAGAGACTAAACAGATTTATTAGGGTATAAGCTTTCTAAAATTGTGTGTGCAACTATGCTTTTAAGAACCAGCACTGGGAGAGATGAACTAATCTACAATGAAGGATCAGACACAGCTGATATCACCTCAATGGAGTGGTATATACTGACTTAGGCAAAGATTCTGTTTTCAAGCAAGCGACAAACCCCAAGTTAGTAATGAAAATTACCAGGAGAAACACAAGGTCTCAGTAGAACTCTCACCACACCAAAACATTTTAAAGTGTTGCTATGAAGAATGAGAGGATCTTTATGGGATCACAGCATAAGTGAATTTGCAGGAAGACAGACGAATGTGTTTGGGGAAAATGAAGTGTACAAGTAGCTTTTGAGAAATGCCATGTGACAGAAGATTGCATTGAGCAATAATTCTCCTGTCTCCTCTTGGAGGTAAACTGGGGAAACAACACCTTCCCCATAATGTAAAGAGCAGTTTACAGCAGATCAAGATTACAAAATACTGGAGTGGTGAAGAAGTTGTTGCTGTGTATTTGTGACATCAGAAGTTTTAAAGAAAAGTCTTTTAAAATTATTTTCTATTTAAACAGGCAAGGCAACTGGCTGCATGGAAACAAAGGTGATATCAGGACAAGAGAAGTTGGGAGTTCCACATCAAAGCAATTGGGAGCTGAGAGAGAACCCTAGCCATGGCCCTGTTTAAGAAGGTTGCTTTTGTTGGCTGAGGGAGGATGCACGTTTAAAGAGATAAATGTATTTTTCAGCCTGGGTGGCTTCCTCACTCCCCCACCCAGGAAGCCTACAAACAAAAGATCTCCATAAGAGAGACCATAACTCACTAATATTCTACCTCTCAGCTGACATACAAGAGGGTAACTGCCTCATAACAGCCCTTGAAGTAGGCAGATACTGCTCCCTGGTGTGTAGAGAAGTACACAGAACAACATTTCAATGGCCTAACTTCACATGCCACATTGGGAGACAAGAAATCCCTCTCATGGAAGATGATATGGATTTGTTTGAATGTTTGACAAGACTCAACAAAAGCAGAACTTTAGAAGGTGGTTCTAATTTACGTTTCCCCACTCTCCCTCTATAGGTGAAGAGAATGTACAGCCAAGAATTGTTAATATTTTCCCTTAGAACAAAGTGGTGTCACAACAGCAAGTTGTGTCCCTTATCTGCAGCAGTCCATGGAGTCTGAACTATCCTTTCACTGCAGAGGCCCCTCCAAGGTGCAGGTTTTCACTGGCTCTAAACACACAAGAGCACCCTATTAGCAAGATTCAGGTCCACACATTACTATAAAGTAGGGTGCTCTGGCATACATGCTGTGCTCAAACAACTAGGAACATTGGGGCAGGGAGTCAAGAGCAGAGTTTCAGGAGAGTAGGCTGGGCAGCAGCGATACGCACTGGGACATGGCTTGGTTTTCATCCTGTTCCCCGGACTACCAGGGAGCCAGGGGAAAGTGCTTGCATGCCACCCACTCCTAGCTGGTGAGTTCCCTTCACTAGGCAGGTGGAATGCAGGCACTTCCCCTTCCTCCCTGATAGTCCAGGGACAGGATGAAAAGCAAGCCACGTCCCAGTGTGCACGGCTGCTGCCCAGCCTACCCTCCTGAAACTGCCCATGGAGGGAGTCCCAGAATGCATTGCACTATGCATTGCAGCACAAGTTTTCTGGTGTAGACAAGCCCTCAAAGTAGTCAATTGCCTGTGCCTTTCCAGGGAGCAGTTCTGGTCCTATGCCAGCCAGAAAAATAGCGAGCTAGTTTAAGTTATCTAGCACATGCTGAAGCTATCTATAGCCAACACCCCAATGCCTATCCCACCAGGCAATTGAATTTGTTATTTGCTTGATCTGAAGATAGCCAAAGAGCTTGTCTCTTCAGCAAGGCATCCACATCACCAGCATACCTTCTTAGTTCAGCATATCTGGAACCAATAGCAAAATTAACAAATGGGACCACTATTACTGGGAACTTTCTTGGCTTCTCTATTATCTCAGTGGGCTCAGATGGCAAAGAGGATCTGAGAACCTAGCCCAACACCCCTTACTTTGATCTCTGCCTGACTTTGAGGACTCCTCTTCCATTTACCCACGTGGCACAGCCCATGTAACCCTCAGAGGTCAGGACAATGGTTAGCGTGTCCCCCATTCTGTGGTACTATCCCCTTATGGAAAGCTTCCCTGACCCAGTGATCTCTACACTGAGTTTAAACCACAATTTATTAAAACCAGGAACAAATAAGGGAAAAACCAGAAAGTTAGAAGATCCAGGAGCCCTGCACAATGAGCATGGGGACACTGAATCCCAGGGACCGTTGAGTACAGCAAAATTCAGTCTGTGTTCCAGGCTCTCTTCCAAGAACTGGGTTGTGCTGCATGGATGCCACAGTAAAGGCTACAAACCTCAGGCTCTAGGTGGCAGGAGATCTCTTCCCAGTATCAAGCCTCCTATCAAGTTTGCATCTTCCCACCCTCCAATCTGACTTTTTAAGGCTTTCTGGTTGGGTGTCTTCATCTGTTAGGAAAGATAGGCAGAGAAGACCTACTTCATTCTCAGTTGCTCACCATACTTGGCTTGGCTTTTACTTGGTGCACGGTCCCACTGCTTGCTGCTGTGGCTCAGTTCTAGCTCACCACTGGAGTGGCTGGTCTCCTAGACCTGGGCTGCAGTTCTTAGCTGGATTGCTTTGGCCCTTTTGGTTCTGGCCAGGGGCCCTATTCCCCACTCAGCTTTGGCCTGCGGCATTCTTCTTGGCTCTGCTCCTAGCAACCCCAGCTCACATGGAGGATGGGCCCATTGGGCTTTTGCCTCCCTCATTGGCCTGCCTGCCCACCTTGTCAGTCTCCAGCTCCTGAGTCCTCTTCATTATTGGGAGAAGGCCAATAAAAAGGCCTAAGTTTCAGTAATGGGCCAACAGCCCCCTTAAGAGCTTAACAGTTCCAATGCAGATTAGATTAATTTTTAGGTGACAGGCTGTAAACAAAGTCTAACACAGAGGTTCACCTGCAAAGTATGGAGGATCTCTCCCTAGTATCAAGCCTCCCACACATCTTTGCAGGTGTGTCCAAATGTCAGCTTCCTTATCTGCTGTCCACAGATGATTCTGCAAGTCATTGTCTCCTACTGAATAAAAATCTGGAATAGCTTTCTCCCATAATTTAAAGTGTAGGCATTTATCAAGTGTCACAAACATGATAACACTGTAGAAAGCATCATTGAACTCTGAAAGCAAAATCATGGGAGGAAGTGATGCATGAAAACTGCACGAGGTGCTAAGCAAGGAAAATTAAAAGGACAATTGCTTTCCTGATGCACAGGGCATATGAAAAAGGAGAGATGCCATGCAAGAGAAGCTGGGGGAGGGGGAAAAAGGAGAGGTAAGTTAACGAAGGATAGAAATTGAAACATCAGGCAATATGTCATTGCCAAGAAAAACTATTAAATGCAGCATCTTTGACTTTAGCTAGGAGACCTTGTACACTGAAACCTTCAAGACACCAAACTGAAGTCACCTCTGGCTTCTCCACAGCATTCAAACTTCATCATGACAGACTGACTTGTTTTCTGACCTCTGCACCAGGCTCATAAAGCACCCATGGTCTGGGTGGATGATGTGAGGTAGCATTGTGTTATTCAGGGACAGACTCCAAATATAAACAAGCCTGGAAATTTCCAGTCATATGCTGTGTTCATTGGGTTACTTAGGTAGTTGACTGCTAACCAGTGTTGTTCCCTTTAAATTATGCCATGGGGGGGCAGGGAGGGGGGCAGAAGAGGGAGGGGAAACTGATGTCTCCTACTGAAGCTAAGAAAAAATAAAAAAAGCCACAGGGGAGAAAGGACTACTATAAAGCAGCCAACTCAAGCTATGCTGAACAAGTTAACAGAACTGTTTGAGAAAGTGACCATTAATAGGACATGGACATCCCCACTAAGACATACTAAGCTAGGCAATCAAGACATATCATTTAGGTGCCAAGTCTCTAATTTGTGGGTTGTGCCCCAATGAGCATACCACACCACTCTTCGCACATCAGTCAAGATAATGGGAATTACAAATCACTCAGTGCATGGGCTTTTCCCAGTCAGTCAAACTGTTAGCAAAACAATACCCTAGATTATCCCTTACAGCAAAGGTGGGCAATAAGCAGCCCACAGACCAGATGTGATTCACCAGGGTTAGTCCCTTGCCAGCTGCTAGTGCTTTGTTTGCCTGCCCATCTGCAGATATGGCTGCTGATTGCTAATGGGAGCTGCAGGTCACAGCATCCCTGCCTGTCTGTTCCCTGTACCTCCCATTGTCTGGGAACAGTGATTGGTGGCCAATGGGAGCTGCAAGTGGACGTACTTGTGGCTTGCCTAGGACTAACCCTGAGAATCACCTTTGTCATATTGCCCCCCTGCTGCCTTACAGGATTAGCTTTCTGAGGATAAGCTTCCATTGAGTTATACCACATCCAGGAGGCTTTCAAAACAGAATCTTTGTTTCTTCTATTCTGATCAGGAGAGATTATTCCCTGTTTTCATGACTTATGTTCACAACACAGCGTGCAGCAGTCATTTTGGAGGATTATTTCATAGCCTTATAGTTGCATTAGAGGAGACACCTCCTCTTCTAACCATTCCTTTAAAAACCTCAAACATTCAGCATGGAGATCTCATAATACAATAAGACTTAAGTGTTAGGCATATTTCCAGCATATCAGCACTCACCACAGAAGATGCCTACACTGAACAGGTGAGCCAGGCCAGCAATCCATATTAGTATTATAAGGATAGAGAAATTCAGGCCTGCCTGTAGATTTAAGAAATCTGGTGTATTTGTATCATTTTGCTAGTTACAGGGGTATAAAAGCAAAAATCACAGTCTATAATCTTTGTGATAATCTGAGGCCTTGTTCTTGAACTAAGGCTTTTGGCTAAGCATTAGGGACATCCATAAGCTGGGAAATGTATAGTCATCTCTTGTGAAATTCCAATCACTCACATTGAAATAAGGCAAATTTGAGGCTGAAAAGGCAATCCAATTTATCACCTCCAAATTAAGTCTCCTAGGGTCTTCCCTTTAATAAAAATGTAGGTGGATAGCTTTCTGTCTGGCAAGTGCCCACTTATCAATAGTTGGGGTCATGAAATCCTAGTTTGTTTTATTATGCTCCCTACCTCTGTATTGTTTCTGTCTGGTTCTTTGATTGTTTGCATAATTAATTCTGCTGGATGTAAAACAATTTAGGTGGGGAGATTATCTAACCAATTATGCTACAATGTGTTAGAATTCATGTATTAAAATTTCAATGAAATGATTTATTAGGGTATTACTGAAACTTACTATATACATTGGGGCAAACAAATTGGGAACAAGAGAAAAAAAGAAAGGTAACTGGATTCATTCTTGCTGGAAGCTAATCCCAGTAAACAAAACTGTTTACATCTCTAGACAATGGAGATTACTGCTCCCTGTTCACATGAGAAGGGCTAGAGAAGTGGGAGAGTTTAGGGATAAGATGTGTATCAAGTATCTACAGACTTATCAGTTTATGTGGACAAGAGAACTGCTATGCTTATATATAGGCAGACAAGTGCTGTACTATTGAAGCAATCTTCACACACCAAAAAAGCAGAAAGGTGTATTGGTCATTTGGAAGTTATTTACCTTCCAGGTGATTAGCTGTACTGGTTTCATGCTCAGAGAACATGATTCTGCACCAAACAGTCCCTATCTTGGGAAAAAACAAAGCCCACAGGCAATGTCCACTGTGGGACTCATTGATTCCTTGATTTAAGGAAAGAATCAAAGTTTATATTTGGAGGGAAGAGGAAAGGTTTAGAACACAATCTTCTGTTCCTAGTATCAGGTAGTTTGGGAGAGATGCAAAATAGTTCAGCCTGGTAGACCAATAGGACATGTAAGCAATTGGGCAGAACATGTGTACATTAGGGATGTTAACTAATCCGATAGTTCATGGGATTTCCATTGACTATTTGATTAGTCAATAAGGACTAGTGTGGTGTTCTGCCTTTGAAATGGATAAGAGCCCCAGCAGGTACTCGTGCATTTCAAGCCACTGCACCCCTACCCCCTTCCAGGGAGCTGAAGCTAGTGAGGGATTGGGGAGAACAGCTCTTAAGCTGGCTCCCCACAGCACTCCCTCCTTCTCACCCTCCCCCCATTGCCAGCAAAGGCAGGGGAAGCAGCTAGTTGACTAGTGTGTTGACTATCCAATAAGCATTTGCTGATCAGATAGTCGACTCGTTGCTTACATCCCTAGGGTACATGAGCTGTAGCCACATTCAGCATGTGCATGCACAGTTTCATGTAACTCAGAGCGATCTGTAGTTCAGATGACAGTTCATTTTGACACCCCAAAGAGCAGTGCTGGAAAGCTGGTCTTAAACAGGTGGCAGCAGCAGCATTAGCCAGATCTCAGTATTAAGAACTGCAGATTCAGTACCTTTCCTAACTTTTTTTTTTTAAAAGATGAAAGACAGACTGTTGATTTTACAGTAATCTTCACCCTGTTAATTCTCTTGTGGGTTTCAGAGCATGGTGTTGTCAGACAAGGCATTTGCCTAATTAAATTTGACAGAATTGTGATGCTTTATAGGTAGTGCATTGGGTCAAGAATGCATCTTCTGGGTGAGCCACCACATGACATTTACAATATTCTGACAGAACAACTTTTAAGTTTGCATTATTTTCATTGGCAGCTATTAGGTATTATTAGGATTAGTCAGATACTATGCATTTGTGTTTTCCCATTAAAGTACTATAATGAGATTAATTATCTGAATTGCATTGTGGGTGCTATCCCTGCCCTCCACATACAATGATCACAGTCCAACAGAGCAGGATGAGGGGAAAAAAAAGGGGCTCATTTTTGCATTCTTCCCATCCCAAGATCCTTGTGTCCATGGATGATCCTTTGGCATCATTCCTGCTGCTCAAAATCCCAAAGGCCTAACGCCACAGTTAGGGGTCAACTGAATGTAGTGGTGTCCTGGTCACCCTTCATTCCTGTCTAAACCCCACCCCCCATCATCAGGGAGGGTAGCGTAGGAACCTCTGTACCAAGGCTACCCTATTAGGAGCCCCTTTGCACTTATGTTATCTGCCTGGGGCCAGCAAGACTGGTTGTACAGACACAGTCTTCCAGCAGTGGGACCTAAAGCAGCCACACTGCACTCAAGTATCTACCCTTAAATGGGGAAAACAATGTTTTCATGTTGCACAGTTAAAGTGCATAATCACAAAAAGTATATTTGTCTGCTCAAGTACGAAGAGGCCACAGGTGAAATACTAGTTCCACTGAAGTGTCAAGATTCCCACTGACTTGAATGGAATCTGGATGTCTTCCCATATTTGTTGGCCCTGGAAACCAAGGATGTTAGCAGGACACATTAGATCGGTTCTGCCATCTGCCCCCTCCATCCCAAGGCAGCGAGTCTTTCAAATGACACCATTAGGCTTTAGGGCAGGATCCTAGTTCAGTCTAAGAATGGTCACAGTCCAGCAATCCGACTCAGAAAGGCACTTAGCTTACAAACCTCTATTACTATCTGGCAAGAAAGAGCATCCAAAAATAGACATTGTCAGGAAGGCAGTGTAATGTAGCCTGGATAACATTGTCAATAATTGCTCACATCATGGCTGCTTGATACATTTTTAATTCTGACATAAAAAAAAAACACCACCCCACCCCACTCACACTAGCATCACTTACTGAAGTAACCCCTTTGCACTTCGGTTGATCCTGAGGCCGACAAGACTAGTTGTCCAGATCTTTCAGCAGTGGGACGTAAAGCAGCAACACTGCACCCAAAAATCCACCCCCAAATGAATTTCTCATATTTGGAAGGGCACGAAGTCGAAGATCTGCTCAAATTCTCAGCCTAAAGCTACAAGTCAAGTCTCACACATCTGAGGAGCAGCTCCTTATACAGATGATTTTCTTATCAGTATAAGGAAAGCTTAACTCAGACTTATTGGCTGCGTCTAGACTGGCCAGTTTTTGCGGAAAATCATCTGCTTTTC
>CM057847.1:111360012-111370661 GCA_030068395.1 Apalone spinifera
AAAAGCAGATGATTTTCCGCAAAAACTGGCCAGTCTAGATGCAGCCAGGGAGTTTAAGCTGAAACTCAAAAGCATCTTGGATATTTCTCCTTAATTTTAAATGCAATATTTTAAAAAGGGACAGATCTATGAATATAAGATAAGACCTTGTGATAATTGGTAAAAATTAATAGGATATTTAAGTATTTGCTTTCTGGAAAATAAATAAATAATAGACAGGGAAGTGAAAGAAACCCATAAAATAGCACAGGTAAACATTTTTGTGCAATATTTCCTCAGTATATGTAAAATAATGTCTCCTTAGATACAAGAACATGCTGAGCTTTTTACAGTAAACAGAAAGGCAGCTTGCTCAGCTGTCAGGGCTTTCAATATCTCACACCACTGTAATCAGCTAAACGCACAAAATAAAATTATATGTTCAATGTGTTTATTTGTGTACAAAATGTTATAATTTATCAATATTGTCCAGCAAATATACTCACACATACACATAAAATACATTTCACCTCCTTTCTCTCTGCCCTTGGAAATGGCAACACCGTTTTGGCAGTTCAGAAGCTAGAAATAAAGTGCTATAATTAAGCAGGTTTGGAATGTCTTCATTTTACATATGTGATGTATAGCTTTGAATGCAACCACATTTTTTTACAGAACTGAAGGATCCATACTTGAACATTCCAAAAGTATACAAATATATATACATAAAGTGCTAATGTTTAAGCATGTTTTCAACAACTTCACAACATGGATCTAGTTCATAACAGGCACTGTAATTCACTAAGTAGATTGTCTCTTTGGGCAGCATTACAAAGAGAAAAGTCACTTAGACATCACTGGGTGATCTTGAACGAAAGGACACTTTAGACTGAAAGCAGCCACAAAAAAGAACCCACATAGCCCTCTGAATTTCTTGGTTTCTGTAGGCGTAAATGATAGGATTGATCATGGAGTTGTAAGTAGCAGGTAGAAGTGTGGCATAAGTGTACACAGAAGGATAGTCAATATCTCCAACTACACAATAGATAGCAAATGGTAACCAGCTTGCTCCAAAGGTCCCAAGAATTATAGCAAGTGTAGAGACTCCTTTTTTAGTAGCAACATAGTGAGATGCAGTCAAAAAATGTTGCTGGAGAGCTATCTGGTGTGCGTGCCGGCAAACTATTTTGCAGATTTTAATGTACAGATGGAGCATGATGATAAAAACCAAAAAGAAGGAGGCAGACAGCAAAGTCAGGTTGCTTTTGGTCAAGGGTCTGACAATGCTGCAGGATGAGTAGTCATTTAGACAATTCCAGCCTAGTACAGGGAGCAGTCCCAAACAGAGGGACACCCCCCAGGTAACAATCAGCATCAGGTGAATGCAGAGAACAGTCTTCTCTGAGTAATAAGTCAGTGCATTGTACAGGGAGAGGTAACGATCAACTGTGATGGCTAACAAGCTACTCACAGAAGCAGTGAAGGAGGCAACTAGGAATCCAACGGTAATAAGGCTAACGGTCTCTGACTGGATCACATATTGAAAAACAAAATTGAGGATCAAACCAACTCCAGCCAGTAGGTCCGCAGTGGCCAGGCTCCCAATCAGCACGAACATAGGGGTTCGCAGGTTGGGGGTGTAGAATATAATGGCCACCACGATGGCATTTTCACAGGCGATGATGGTCCCGGAGATGCAGAGCATAACGTCCCAGGGGTTGATGGCGAAGACGGGGAGCTGCGAGGAGAGCTGGAGGGAAGAGTTGCCGTCGCTGGCTTGAATCCGGGCGACAAGCAGCCCGGTTCCAGCGAGCGCGCCGCTTTCATTCATCTCCGCGAAGCCAGGAGCCGCCTGTGAGCACAAGAGGCGAGAGGGGGCAAATGGGCAAAGTCAAAAGTGAGCAGCGGCGCAGCTCCAGGCTCCCTCTCCTGCCCCTGACTGCGGGGCGGCGGGGGGCGGGGACAGGACCGCGGGAAGGGGGGAGGGTCACGCCCGGGAGGGAAGGAAATCTGCCTGGGGACGAGGGTTGCGGCAGAAGCCGCTAAGGAACCGAGGCAGGGGCCGCGTGCAGCCCGGCCGGGCGAGCCCCTGGCCGTGGTGCTGAAGCCGTGTCCGGGCTGCATGAGCCGCGAGAGCCCCGCAGAGACGCGACGGGCCAGTGGCGCCGGGTCCTTACTTGGGATCAGAGCCGGCGGGCGCTTCTCATGAGCGCGGCGGGGCGGGCGGCAGCTGGCGGGGCGGGCAGGGGCTCGCGGGCTGCTGCTGCCGCCGCCTCCTCCCCGGGAGAGTGTCGGAGTGAGGGCGCGCGCGGGGCCGCGGGCTGAGACCGCTCCGATGTGACGTCAATGCCAGAGCCCAGGGCAGGGCAGCAATCCGGCGGCACGTGGCCCCGGGCCGGCGCCCGGGGGAGAGCGGGAGGCAGAGCAGCCGCCGAGCTGGGGGCAGGGGGAGGACAGAGCCAGCAGCGCGCACGCGGGAGGGGGCAGCAGGGAGGGAAGACGCGGGGAAGGTGGAACATGAGGAATGGCAGGAGCAGCAGGGGCCAGCATTGACGGGCGGGAGGGGGCAGCACTGCGGGGGAGGGAGCGAGACGGGTGAAGCACTGCGGATTAGGAGGCAGGAGATGGCGAGGACCGGGGCAGAGGGGGCTGCAGAGAGAAGGGCTCCTGCCTCTCCCCAGAGACAAGCACACACAGAGCAAAAATACAGGCGTGCCCCCGGCTGGAAGAGGCAGCATGGCCGCAGCTGCCCGTTTTGAGGCTACAGAGGGAGATTTCCTAGGAGGAGCTTCCAGGGGCTTAGATGAAGGCAGAGAAAGGCGCCCTCGCCCCTTTTCTCCTGTCTCTTCGCGCCATCTCGGCGAGCTAACCCGTTGCCTTGGAGGGAAGCGCGGGGACACGTTACTGTGCAGGGTTCACTGAGGTTTTTATTTCTGAAAATGTAGGCAACTCGAGCCCTCAGCTCCAACAGGAACCGAGGCAAAGCCCTTTGCTTTCCCGACAACAGACTGCCCTGCGAATTCTTCCCCTTCCCCCCTCCTCCCCCAAACAAGCGGCTACACGGACAGAGCGAGCACTCTGCTGCAAGTCGCTAGAGAAAGCAGGGGCGTTTTCCAGGTTACCCATAGTTAGCGCAGCGTTAAAGCGCTGCCTCTCCCAGTACAGTCACTAAGGGCTTTAAAGAGGGGTACACTGTCTATGCAAATATATATTTCACAGTATAGAGGGGTTGACCCTACTAGCTAAACACTCCCATCAATAGCCATAGGGCAGGGATGGTGGCCCTAGCCTCTGTTTCTCAGGCCTAGAAATGGGTGACGGGGATGAATCGCTTGATGATTACTTCTGTTCTTTCCCTCTGGGGCAGCTGGCATTTGGCTACTGTCAGAAGACAGGATACTGGGCTACATGGACCTTTGGTCTGACCCAGTTCAGCCATTCTTATGTTTTAATTACCTTAAAAACAGCATTCAACATGATTCACCAATATAAAAGTGAAATTAAATGAAAACATGTCTATCACTGGCTCTCTCCAGCGAGCCAGACCTCCTCCCCCCCACACACAACTAAGAACTATCAAAATAAAGTTTTAAAGGGAAGTTCATAGATGATAGGTAACTTTCTTTAAAGTGGGGAAAAAAAAGAGATGCTGTGGTTAAAATTTCATCTCTATTATAATTTGGAAAAAAGAGTAAACAATGAAGTGGCAAAATTTGCAGATGATACAAAACTATTCAAGATAATTAAGTCCCAAGTCAACAGCAAAGAGCTACAAAAGGATCTCACAAAACTAAGTGACTGGTCAACAAAATGGCAGATGAAATTCAATGTTGATAAATGCAAAGTAATGCACATTGGAAAACATAATCCCAACTATACATTTAAAATGATGGGGTCTATATTAACTATTACCACTCAAGAAAAAGATCTGGAAGTTATTGTGGATAATTCTCTGAAAACATACACTCAACATGCAGCAACAGTCAAAAAATGAAACAGAATGTTGGGTCTCATTAAGAAAGGGATGGATAGTAAGGCAAAGTGTCATCTTGCCCCTATATAAATCCATGTTATTCCCACATCTTGAATACTGGGTGAAGATGTGTTCATCCTATCTCAAAAATGATATGTTGGAACTGGAAAAGATTGGGAAAAGGGCAAGAAAAATCATTAGAGGTATGAAACAGCTTCCATATGAGGAGAGATGAATAAAACTGGGATTTTTCATTTTGGAAAATATATGACTAAACGGGGGATGTGATAGATGTCTATAACATTATGACTGTTGTAAAGAAAGTGAATAAAGAAGTTATTTACTCCTCATAACATGAGAACTACGGGATCACCAAATGAAATTAATAGGCAGCAAGTTTTAAACAAAAGGAAGCATTTTTTCACACAACACAGTCAACCTGTGGAAGTCCTTGTCAGAAGATGTTGTGAAGGCCAAAACTATAGCAGGGTCAACCCCTGCCCCTCCCCCCCCAAAAAAACCCTAGATAAATTCATGCAGGATAGATCCATCAGTGGGCAGGAATGTTATCCCTAGCCTCTGTTTGCCAAAGGCTAGGAATGGGTGACAGGGGATAGATCACTCAATGATTATCTGTTCTGTTCATTCCATGTGGGGCACCTGGCACTGGCCGCTGTCAGAAGACAGGATACTGGGTTAGATGGACCTTTGTCTGACTCAGTATGGCTGTACTTATTTTTAATGTTCTCCCCACTCTGAATTGTATGAAACAGCCTACTGAATTCCTTAGGCAGAAGAGATCCCTTTTTCAATATTTGCTTGTGTTGTTTGCATCCAATTCATTTTCAATATTCTTGGGGAAAGGACAATTATTAAAAAATAAACATTTACTCTGACCTAAACTTATATGTCTAATAGGTACAGATCTGAAGTTGGTTAAGCCTATACAAAAATAAGATTTGGCTAGAAGATGAAGCATAAAACATTTTCTACATTATGTTACTTTTTATTTGGGAAGAAAAATTCAGTTTCTCCTTTGTCTCTGGCTCACTTTTCTCTTCTTTGTATGCATTTTTCTTTGGATCCCTATTTATAAATAGGCAAGGTATTTGAAGTTTTGCCCAGCACAATGGGGTCCAACCTGTTATTTTGCCTGGTAGAGGCAATGTATATGTGAAATAATCATCATGGAAGTTGTTGTTTGGATAAAAATACATAAATATTATTGATTTTACTTTTCCAGTAAGAAATAACATTCCAGGCATAACAACCTGCTTAGCAATGTGGATACCTCCACAACTTTTCCCAAGGTTGACCCCAGAATGATGTGAGCACAATGAGTGGAATCATTTACATTACAAAGAAATGTGGCAATTGTTTCTCAGGCCAGTTTTTGCCATCTTGCATTCAAATTGCAGTAGCATCCAATTTTGTCTTCTATTACAAGATAAGAGCTGGGGAAATAAAGTGTAGAGCTTTGCTTCATGGTGATTACTGTCTTATTAATTTTATTTAAATTATGTATAAATAATTGTATGTAAAAATGCTGGAAAAAGTAGTCCACAAAAGTGCTAAGTATTATTACTATTTTCTTTAAAAAATCCCATTTCACCTATCCCAGGCACCCTTGAACTATGGAAGAGTCATTTTTCTCTCTCTAACATAAGGAATCCTTAAAATAGAGAAAGAATGGGGATACACAGATGGTGAACCACACAATGCTGACATTTCAAGATATTTCCATCCAGCTGGTGTGACTTTTTAAACATTTCACAATTCATTTACATACATCTTAAAGTGTCTGAGTGGTGAGCTTACCTCATTCCTTGTGTTATTGTTTACCAGCATCTGGTTAACATTTCCCCTTTCCTGATCTTTTAGATTTATGTACAGATTTTATCTGCAAATATACTGCACCACAAATGCTACTAATAAAAAGCAAACTTAAAAGATACCCAGGGGCCATTTAGAATAAATATATTGGATATAGAACTTCCATCCCATCTTATACAATCACATTTTCTCCTTCAGTGGTAATATAGGTTTTCTGGCTCTGCTTCTTGTTGAAGTATAAAAGAATCCTGGTTGTCAAGTTAACTTTGTATCTTTGTTCACTTTTTACAAGCTTTTTCAAGCACTTGTTTTGCTTTTTCCTCTTTGTGGACCTTATAGACAGTAATTATTTTACCAGTACTACTGAAAAATCTTTTTACTTGCTGGGTAACTGTGCTATATATGATTACATAAGCACAGAAATATAACTACACAAATAGCTGTACTGTAGGAATATAATTATACAAATTGCCACACCACTTATTTTTAGTTTTCAGCATGTGTTTAGGATACATTTGTTTTACTATAGAAATAAAACTTCATTTGTCAAATGAATGTTTACAAGTAGTTGTTGTAGTCACATTTTATTTTATTTTTGAATTGCTGGCATTATGCATAGGTCCAAATTCAGCTGTGGGGTAAGTAGGTGAAAGCAATTTGCGAAATGATATTGCACCCTCTTACTTGAGGGATAAATGTGGCCCCCACTCTAACGCTATGTCTAAATTGCCTCACTGTTCAGACTACAGAGGTGAGGTAAGCAGGATGCACCAAAGTACTTGCTATAACTTTCTGTGTGGACGTTGCAGGCAAAAACTAAATGATTCCTGGGTCACATGAAGATAGTCCTATTTGAAAAGAATTACATTCGTGTGAACTAGGAACTGTTTAAAAACAATGAGCAGTCTTGTGGCATATTAGAGGCTAACAAATATATTATATCATGAGCCTTCTTCATAGGTAAAACCCACTTTATCAGATGAGTTGGAGTGGAAATTATAGAATCCAAAGTATATATAACAGCAAAAGCAGTTACCTATGAATTGTAGTTCCAGTGTTAATGATGCTAACTGAGTCAGGCTGGATGTGTCCCATTCATAGCATTTGATATGTAAATATTAATATCAAAGCAGGGGAAATTGCCTCTATAGTGCAATATTCGCATTTATACATCAAAAGCTATGAATGGTTCACATCCAGCCTGACTCAATTAGCGTCATTAACACTGGTCCTACAATTGACAGGTAACTGCTTTCTAATTCACCGGATGAAGTAGGTTTTACCCACAAAAACTCATGATATATTTGTAGTCTCTAAGGCTACATCTACACTGCAATGCTATTTCGGGATACCAGAGTATCCCAAAATAGCTATCCCGCAGCTTAGCAGCAGGCTCTTTATTTTGGGCTCAGTATTCCGACATCCCTGTAAACCTCATTCCATGAGGAGTAAGGGACATTTTGGAATAGCAGGTTATTTCAAAATTTGGTGCTGTGTAGACAGCACCAAATTATGAAACAAGTTATTTTGAAATTAGATCAAAATAAGATACGCAATTTGCGTAGCTCAAATTGAGTATCTGATTTTGACCTACGGTGCAGTGTAGAGGCATCCTATGGTGCCATGAGACTGCTTGTTGTTTTTAAAGTTACCAACTAACATGGCTACTCCTCTGATAATAGGAACTGTTTAGTTTGTGCCCACCACAGCTTCCACGTGAGGGAGTTGCCGTGCAGAACTTTGGGGCACACTGCTATCCTGCAGCAGTAATCAAAACTGTGGAGAAGTATAGACAAGCTCTAAATTGAGGCCATATTTTTGAACAATCATGCATTTCTTTCTTGTTGAAAAGAAAATGTAAAAATATATTAACAGATGCAGAAAATTTAACTGAAACAAAACTAAAAATGTCTTGTAAATGTCTTGTAACCAAAAGTAATATAGGATCTTTCATTTATGGATCTCAAAATGCTTTATAAACAATAATGAATCCTTACAAATCTTCTGAAATAGGCAAGAATTACTATGCCCCTTTAAGGATGAGTGAAGAGAGAGGTCAATTGACTTTCTCAAGGTCAATCAATGACAGAAACAGTACCCAGGAGGCCTGAGTCATAGTTCTCTGCTCTTACCACTAGACTAATTACATAGACATCATTGAGACCCATTGAAACTTGCAACTAAAGCAAAATATCGATCTCCTAAATTCCACTGACTGTTCTGCAACATAGTCTTCAGATTTAAGACAGTCACACAGTGGTCTAAATCATGTGAACTGTAGGTCACAAACACAGATACCATGAAAAGCAAACAGAAAGAAGCCTTACAATTATTGGATTAGGGGGCAAAAACAATTTTAGATGTTATGGGTCCTGAAATTGCTTAAATTACAAAAATTTCATAACAATAGTGCACCCAGCTAACCATCCAAATCTTTGTCCAGTCTGAACAAAATCCTACCAGGCAGGAGTGGGTTTCTTCCACTTACTAAACTAAGCTTTTCAAGACTTGAACATGTCTCTGCCTCAGCCAATTTCCAAGTTAACTTTAGTTTCAAGCTGACTCTCAAATCTGGAGAATGTATTTGCCTCACCCAGGCTCCCAGGCAATAGTGATTCTTTAAAAACTCTGTCAAGCTTGATAACTCTTGAACTCCAACCCCCACTAAGTTCCGGTCAAACAGAAATCATATTCAGTGATCCTCCATTCCATCACACTCAGGCAAATTAGATTTTATTGGTACTTTATAACTTTCATATTAACAGATAACAAAGAGTTTCTGTGCATTCTAAGTGTTTAAAAAACCTGAATCTCTGCACTGTTGATCTGGTGTTTCATTATCTTTCTAGTAAATAACATATCAAACTTTATTATGCTTGAAGTTTCACATATTCTTTCATCTTTGTTGTATCTGGGACAGAGGAAAAGCATTGCACCATAAATGATTTTTAAAAAGTTATTCTGTTAACTGATCAAATTCCAATGAGATTCACCAACCAAAGCTGACAGGTATAAGATGAGTCATTGGCTACTTCCAGTTTCTTCTCTATTGCTGCCTTCTTGGATCTCCTGCCCAGCTATAATATTTAGCCTTTGTGCATCTTGTCTCTCTAGCTTCCTGACCTTTCTGCCTGCTTCTGTGCAGATCCTTCCAGTGTTTTACCTTAACCTCTATTCCTCCACCCATTCACATCCTCCTAGTCTTCCTAAAATGTGTTTAGCTATGCGAGTCCAATAGACCTGGTAAGGTCAGCTAGATTGGGACTCTCCTCTGATAAATCATAAGATGTTTGTGTGTCAAGGATTCCTTTACCAGATTACCTCATAAACCCTGTGCTGCTCCCTCTCATTCATATGGGTCTCTGTTCTGTCATATGTGGTTGCTCTTCAATGCCTGTCCTGAGGTCTAGACAGTTGAGTTGTCCCATTGATATGGTAAGGCTCTCTTTCTTCACAGTGTTTCTGTTAAGATGTGGCCCCAAACTATGTTCACAGGCTAATAAGGAGAAACAGTACTCTGAAAAGGTAGGTCACCATCAGGCCTTCCTTTCCTTTGGGGAAGGGCTACTGGGCAGAAGCTCTTGCCTTCAGTCAGACCTTTCCTTAAGAGCTGACAAATGGACATCTGCTCTCCTCTCCAGTCTGCCACCAACTGTGGTTGGTTTCCCTCTTTCAAGTTCCGCTCTGCAAGTTTAACATCTATCACAAGTGTGGCGGGTGGGGCTACCTCAGCCTACATTCATTCATTAACCCTGTCTTACTCAGTGCTGGATTTGTGTACCCCATCACACAACCTGTTCTTAGAGATAACATCTGGGGAACCACGGGTAATAATCTCTTTCTGCATGGCCCCCTTTCTAGGTGAGGAGGGGGAATTTGCATTTTAGTGAGCCTTTCCAGCTCTATGCAGCTCATATGGCTGGAGATGTGGTGCTAGTGAATAAGACAGACACTTGTCTGTCTTGGCATTTAACTATCTCAAGGGGACTTGATTGGTGACCTGCTTGAAAAAGTTTTCCAGAGGGAATCAATGGCCTATTTCACCACCAGGCTTTCTTTTTCTATTATAGAGTATGCTGACTCCCAGGACAATAGCTTGCAGCTAAAGGTACAACACTGACTGTTTATCCACATTACTTCCTGGTATAGGATAATATTTGCCTCCAGACCCACCTCCAGTGCATTGTTCTGAAAAATACAGTCTCTTGAGACATCTGGGCTGACCGGTATAGTCTCTTGGCACATGTAGTCTTTCAATGTTTAAAATCTTTTTTACAGGATTTGGACCAGCAAAAATTTCTGGGACTACTATTCTTAATCAGGTTCATGAGGGGAGTTGCTGTTTTAGAAAACCCTGACACAAATTAGTAGTAATAACCCACAATCCCCAAGAATCTCTGTACCTGTTATTTTCTTCTTGGGATTGGGCAGACTTTGAGGACCTTGACTGTTTACCAGGAGCTGGCCATGGCCCCTTCCCCTAAGTATGCCCCAGGTAAGTGGTCTTTTCCTTTTCAACTGTATATTTCACTGGGAAACTTACATTTTCACTTTTACATTTCACTAACATTTAGGCAAGCCTCTCACAGTGACTGGAAGATACAGTAATTCTTCACTTAACATGTGCCCGCTTAACACTTTTTGTGATAGTGTGATTTTTTTTTTTTAGGGAACATTTTTTGAACAACATGACCAGTCCCCACAATAACATGATTTCCCCTACTGGCCGGCTAGTTGCCGGCAGCTGCACAGGGCTTCCCCTGCCTCTCTGCAAAGCACCAGAGATTCGCCGCTTGCCGCGCCATTCCCTGGCGACCCCCTCTGGCCGGATGCTTCGCTCCCTCTCCTCCGCCCCCCGCTTGCA
>CM057847.1:111397292-111407832 GCA_030068395.1 Apalone spinifera
TCGCCCGGAACGACCGCCTCATCTGGTGAGGATGACGATTGGTCTGTAGGCAATATCTCAGGCTGTTGTATGTCTGCTATGATGGGCTGTTCCTCCTCCATCTCAGACTGGGGAGTGGGTGCAGATATCAGTCCCTGAACCGAGAGGGGTGGATCGAGCACAAGCGAGTGTCGAGAGGATGAGTAATCTGCAACAGACCTAGGGGCTGATCTGGAAGTATGACGGTAAGAACGGTGGTATGGTGAATATCCCCTGTAGTAAGTCTATCATAACGGTCACGGTAGTAATATGAAGAGCGGGAAGGAGAGCGATCATAACGATGCAATCTGCTATACCCTCCTCAGTAAGAGTAGTCTGGAGAGCGAGGTGATAGTGATGGAGAGTAAGATCTCCATGGTAGAGAGGAAGGAGAGGCAGAGAAATGCTGATAGTAGTGGCAGGATTGCTCCCGCGGTGGGGTAAGGAAGGGAGATGGCAGGTGTTCCAGAGACGAGTAGCATCTGAGTGGTGATCATCTAGGAGACTGAGGGGAAGGTCGAGATGATGGCACCAGTGAAAAGGTTGGAGATGGGGAGCATGGTGACGGGCTCCAGTGTTGGTATGTTTTGGCGCTAGCTTTTCTAGGTGCTGACCACCGCGGTTCTGTGATCGGTGCCGGCCCTGTAGGGGCGCTTGTCAGTGCTGTCAGGATCGGTGCCGGTGCCGTCGGGATCGGTGCCGCATGATCCGGCTGCCTTTCAGGTTGGTCCGGCATCAGGGTCAGTGTCGAGGAAGGCTCAGTATGTGTTGGTGCCGGCTGAGGTGCCGAAGGTTTGCGAGTGGAGATTGTTGGTGCCATGGCCGTCGTCGGTGCCAGTGAATGACCTGCAGACAGCACCGTAGCACCTGATTTTCTTATTCTGGATGGCGCCATTACAGTAGCGCGCGTTGCAGACACCCCAGATGTGTCTGGCTTGCTCCCTACACTCAATCTGCCATGCGAAGTAGCCGGCAGAGAGCGGGTTGTGGATGGCTTGCTTTTCCTTGGCGGGGCCGCAGTCGGAGAGGAGGCCCTTCACTTCTAAGGCTGCTGTGATGGGTGTGGGGGAGAGTCTGATCCTTCAGGCTGAAGAGCCTTATCAAAGAGGATCATACGGAGCCTCATTTCCCTATCTTGTCGAGCTCTAGCTGTGAGCTTAGAGCAGTGAGGGCACTTTTGTGGGGTGTGTGCCTCACCCAGGCAACATATGCAGGCCGAGTGGCCGTCAGAGACTGGCATAGCCTCGTGGGAGGCCTTGCATTTTTTGAAACCTGGTGATCCTGGCATTTTGACAGATTAAGGGGTTTTTTTGTTTTTAAGTAGGGAAAGGGATGTTAACTATATACAACCTAGGGAGTTAACAGGAAACTATACAACTTGAAGCTAAGTGACTAATTATGAAGTAATTAATTTTTTTTGTAAGTAGGAGAACAAAGTAACGGTAAGGAGAAGAAGGCTATATAACAATGAACTATTAAACAGATAACGACTTTGATTTCTCTCATGAACAAGATGATCGGAGAAGACCAGTTCACTCCGTTTGCAGCCTGAGGAGGTTAAGAGGAACTGGCTAGAGCCAGACTGAGCAGCGCGAAAGAGCACGAATGCCACGACACTTCCTCCACGCATGCGCGGTCCGGCCAACTACTGCTGTGAAAATCTCTGTACAGCAGCACCGGGGCAAGCCCAGCACCTACAGTGGAGCACCCTTGGGAACATCACTCGAAGAAGAAAGTGAAATTATAACAAAAATAAATATTTAGTAATATTTTTAGTCATACGAACCATTAGAAAATTCAGTGGGGCTGATTATCTGATAAGGTGGGTTTTACCCCCAAAATCTCATGATCTAATACAGTTGTTAGTCTCTAAGGAGCCAGAGGACTGCTTGTTGTTTTTAGAAAATTCAGATTAGTGAGAAAATGCAGTTCAGCAGTAAAGATAAGGAAATATAGGATTAAATGCTATAAACTGCTGAGCACATTAGATCCCAGCCAGCAAAGCATTTGCTTAATTTTAAGCTTCTGTGCATCCTATTGACTTCAAACCCATAACAAAGAATTTACCATTCCAGCCAAGGTTAAAAATAAAAAAATGAGACATTTTCTTACTGTACATTTCCCAATAAATCTAAAAATATAGATTTTTTCAATAGTGATCTAACAATTGCCCAAATATATGAATAAATCTACATAATTCAAAGATTGGACTATTCAGTCACTGGTATAGTCTGTGTCTAAATACATCACTGTTTAATTTACATTGTAAGAAAGTTTGGGAGGGGACCACGTATTTTTATTTTAATGTTGCCACTTGGTAATTGTGATTCTTATACCCCTGGTCTACACTAGGGGATAAGTTCAAATTAAGATATGTAACTTTAGCTATGTTAATTGTGTAGCTTAAGTTGAAGTATCTTAACTCGAATTTTGGCGCCATCCACACTGCAGGAAGTCAAAGGGAGCACACTCTCCCTTCAACTTTCCTTGCTTGTAAAAAAGCAGGACTCCCAACACTGATGGGAGCACTTTCTCAGTTCGAGTTAGTGTGTCTTCACTAGACCCACTAATTTGATCCCTGGAAGATGGACTGTGGCTGCTTCGATCTTATCTATTATGTAGACAAGCCCATAGTGTATATACGGGTGTATTATATGGAAATAACCTGGGCAATCCATTACATTTTTATAAAAACTTTAACTCAGTATTCTTCTGATGTCATCAGAAATAAATACAGACAAAATGCAGGCCAACATTTCTCTTATTGAATAATTTTAACATAAAACGTGTCAGTCACTACAATAATTAACTTTGATCTTTTATTACTAGCCCTGATTTCTTAATCTTGGGCCCTTACTGACATTTTCAACAATGCCTTTTGTTTGCCATGATTAAAGTCAGCAACTGCTGTCAGCATTTCACTCAACTACATTTTTTTGTAATTATTTGTTAAACCACTCATCAACCCCAGTCTTCACTGTGATATCAAATTAACTGGAAGTCAATTAATCTAATCATATCTGCATTCAGATCTGTAGACAGCAATGACATTTATTCTATTTTAGAAAAGTTTTGCCCTTTGCTTTACTGAGGTTAATATTTTTCCTCGGGAATCAATAAATGGTTTACTAAAATCCATACTTAAAGTTTGAGGTGAGTTTATTACCCAAGCAATAAGTTCATTCATGCACAGTTATGGTTGACGATACTAAAAATAAATCTTCCACAATGGTGTAGCTGAGTGGAAATCAGAACATTCTTGGTTAACATTTTAGAACTATCCTTAAATCAGCTCTCTTTTCTACACAAACAAAAAAAAATACTTCTGTCCAATTCCTGATAAAGTTGGACATCCTGCTCATGTCTGAGTGAACCCTCACCTCTGTCTACTTTCTGTTTAAAGAGCTGAGTTCATTGGTTTCCTTTCCTGTTATGGGCCAGATACAAATGCTCAGCCTTCTTACACAGGCTTAGGAGGAGAGTTATATGTGAAGCTGGTAGGTGGCATAGCCAACTGTTAAGATTGACTTTACATTGTAAGGCTCTGTTTTCAGTTGCTTTTCAGTTCACCAAACTTTAACCACTTGGCATGAGCTGACACATGACTCCTTTGTTTGGGAAGGCAGGGCCAGAGCTTCGTAAGCTCCCTAGAAACAGGAGTCACCAGCCACTGGACTGTGGCCCCATCCTCTGCTCTGCGGCACCCCTTCATTGGGCCTCCTCCCCCAAGGCCTATCCAGGCTCCACTCCAGACCCCACTCAGCCCCCTCCTCTAAGACCTCCTCAACGCAACACTCATGCCTCTTCACCTCTCTCCAAAAGGGCCCCATCTTCATTCACATCTCTCTCTGCCCCAAGAGGCCCTTGTGCACATGCCTCTATCCATCTCATTCCCTCAGGACACCCCGGCCTGTTTCTCTTCTCAGCCCCTCCCCCACTCACACCTCGCCCTGCCCCGTCCCCTGAGTGCCCCCCCCACTGCCCCGTCCCCTGAGTGCCCCCCCCCACTGCCTGGATCTCTCTCTGCCTCTCAGGGGGATGAACAAACACAGGAGGCAGGCTGAGTGAGAGGGGGTTGAGAGGTAAGAGCGGGCAATGGGGGAAGTGGTGGACCTGGGACAGAATGAGGAGTAGCATGAGCCCTCAAAGTCAAGAGCCGGGAAGGGGGGACTCATACATAGTAGACATCAGACAAAAGCAAAGAAAGGAATATTATTTTCTTACCTGACCCTGGCCCATGGGTCTCTCTACTCCCTTCACTAAACGGCCATGGGAAAAGGGGGGGTGGAGATGCTGGAGCAGGGCCTTGGGGCAGGGTCATGGTCTGGATGGCCTTTCCACTGAAAAGGCAGCAAGCTGGCAGCATGCCTCCAAAGAGAGGGGCACTGCATCCTAATGGGGAGGCTTAGACTGCCCTGTCCTATTACACTGGCTGCCCATGCCATTTGGGGTCTGTTTGAGGCTGAATTTTGTTGTTTAAATGAGTAGCAATGAGTTTGCTATTTCAATGAATGAGACTAGGGAAATATACTCTGATTTGTTCATTTTGAAAATTCTTATAAATACTTCCACGTTTTGGAACAGGGACCTGTGAAATTCTCCATGGTTGTCACCCTGGGGCTCAGACAGGTGCCTTTTGTCATTGCCTATGAAACCAATTTATAAGTGCTGGAAAATCACCACTTGTTCATGCTCATTAGAGGCTGTCAGCTAAATTCTTCAGACAGGCCATTTGTACTGAACATGCTCCACTCCCCACAGAGCTAACTCAATGTGCTCCAACATAGGGCTGAGCAATTGTTCTTCTAGTTGCCTGGATGCCCTGCACTTCAGGACCAGGCACCAGAATTAAGAGCAGGAAGACCATCTCCCCTCTGCTCCCAATGGTCCCCTTGCTGGTGTCCAGGCAGTGGAGGAGAAGGAAGCTGACTATCTGGTAAGCAGAGATGAGCAGGGACAGATTGGAATAGGAGAAGAGGAGTAAAAGGGAATAGGGCAGGCAGGACAAAGGTTAGGAGCTAGTAGCAAGGGCAGAAGGGGGCAAGCTGGAAGGAGGAGGGAATGGGGAAGGTCACTAACTACTACACTAAAAATAAACTCTCCTCTCCAGAACTGGAAATAGAATCCAGGATTCCTGAGCCTGAATATTCCTCCGGTGTGACGAAAATGCCTGTGTAATCTTTATCTCATCCCTCTATTGGCTGGTCCACACAGAGGACAACAGTCGACTACTGTTATCAGTTATTCCCTTAGCTTAAGTGGTAAAAACCTAGGTGGTAGACTTAAGTGAACCAGGCAGGCATCAATATGGATCCACATGATAGAATATGGGTTTTTTTTTAGTTTGCTTATTTAATGATTTAAGAAATGGCATTCGAAAACCAAATTACCTTAAAAGAATATTAATATTGCACAGTCAAGCATTTAATAGACAGGAAATGCAGAAAATGACTATGCAACATTAATTTGGCCCCCTTGTGATTAGTCAGTTTTAAAAAACATGATCACATATTGTTTTTCCACAATTTTTATGTGAATTAGTGTATCTATTTGACAATCAATATACAAGACTATCCTTTGGTAAGAGATTATGTAATGAAAGACCATCTTATAATGCATATATGCAAAGGTACAGAGTCAAGGTTGTGGTGACTACAACAAGTAGGAGGAAGGGGGTGAATGAACTCGGCATTATCAGATGTGTAGTAGATTACATGTAGACAGTAACACGAAGGGGCTTTGAAACTGAGCATAGTACAAGCTCAATATTTAATAATGAGGACTTTTTCTTTTTCCAGATCATGTATAGCGTATAAAATAAATGGGGAAATAATAAGAAGAGAATGTAAATAGCTCTTTTCATTCAGAGATCTGAATGCATTATTCAAAAGAGATAAATGCCATTCTCATTTTACATATTACAAATCTGAACAGCAAAGTGATTTGACCTCGATTAGGTATAACAGGTGAGTAGTGGCATTGCAAATTGAACCCATGTCATTCAGGTGCCTTGTTCAGTGGGCCATGCCGGTGTTCAATGTCCAGGAATCCAATTCAACAATATTGACATTGTGTGTTATTATATTGCCCATTACTAATAAAATAAAATGTTGCTAATAGTAGCTATCTTTCCAAAAGATGTTAAAGCATTTCAAAAACAAATATGTAAATGACATTCAGGGTTCATTTAGTCCACCACTGAAATAGTTACTTTTTGAATGGAACAAAGTGTCTGGAGAAGGCAGAGCAACTCTATATAGCTCTTTCAGGAGGAAATAAAGAACTGTGTATCCAGCTGAAACTGCAGGGGGAAATGAAATAGGCAGAAGGCAATTACCTAGATTGGAATTTGGCCAGGATGCTGGGGTTGATGCTCTTATAAAGACCTTTTTCAGGGAAATTGATTTTGGTGGTTGTGTGTTGCAAAGTATTGAATAAAGGAAAGACAGAATTTGCAATATATATATATTTTGTCACTGTTGCCACACATTGAAAACCAATTGCCTTGTGGTATACAAAAGATTTCTAGAACTCAGGGATTTTTTAGCAAGTCACTGAAATTATCTCCCCAGTTAAATAATTACCACTTTGATTCCAGTAATAATGCTGCAAGGTAAGGTGCTGAAAACGTTGGGCACATAAAATGCTACAAAATTTCAACTCAAGGGAAGCATAATGTTCCATAAAAGAAAACATACCAAGACAATTCATAGAAAATTTTCATGTTAAAATGTTAGGATCTAATTCTGACATAACTGAACTCATTGCACAACTCCCACTGAGTTCATTGGAGGCAAGATTGGGCCTGAAGTTATGATAACTTTAAAAAACAAGTTGTGTTCTGTAAACCTTAGACAAGGTTATTTGTATTCCTCCTCCCCCCCCGCCCACTGTGTTTTTTTCAGTGTTGAAAATCTATAGCAGTTTTGGTGGTTGCTAAGGTACTAGAGTTTCCTGTAGAACATAAGACAGCTAATTGGTGTTTTGCCCTCTCTGATGTAGTTTTAAAGGAAGTCAGTTTCAACAGCATTAAACTATGAACAGGATGATTTTCAACCACATTAAAAAGAAATAGCAAGTCTGAAAAAGTCCCATGTGGTAACTGAAGAAATATCTGAGATCAAATGTATATAATGTAGAATGTCAATAAAACAATGTCAGCACTAATGGGTGTAAACCACTATAGGGTAGAGGGAAAGCGAAAAAGCAGTGCAGGCATGATATTAGATCTTATAAGTAATTATGATGCCACAAAGTCAAGTTGACAGCAAAGAGGATTGTTGTGCAGTACCTTGAGTTAAGACACAAAGACTGAAAATCAAAGGAGAATCTATATAGCCTCTCCCCGAGTTATGAACAAGTTACGGACCAAACACTTGGCTGTAACTCGATCCGTTCGTAACTCGGACCCCATTGAGTTACATGCGATCGCGCTGTTTGTAAGCGTGGGTCGCGTTCGTAACTCGGGGACCGCCTTTACGACTACTCCATTGGAGCTTTGGTCGTAAGTGCGAACGGTCATAACTCGACTGTTCGCAACTCGGGGAGCGGCTGTAATGGCCATTTGCTATGGACCACCAGAAACCAGAGATGCGTAAGAATAAAACATTCATGGACCAGTTCTTAAAGTGCTTGAAAACACAGGATGTTGTACTTGTAGGGAGTTTACCTAGGCTAACATCTCTTGGGTAAGAAAACAGACAAATTCCACATAGAACCAACTTTATGAAAAAAAATCAGAAAACACAGAAGAAAAACACTGCTGCATCTGCTTCTTCTCAGCAAGGAAAAATGGATTGAGGACTTGAGAAATATGTGATTGTTGGGACCAGTGACCTTAAGGTATTTGAATTTAGCTATGGAAGTACCTCTTGTAGGTGCATAGTTAAAAAGTGAGTTTTGTACCTAAATCAAAGATTCAATACTACTTTGTTATATATTGAAAAAACATCATACATTCACATCCTACAGCAGAGACAGGATAAATATGTTCTGCTTTACAGAATTCCACAAAAACTGCCCACCTTCAAAATGGCTGCCATCTCCTATAATTCTCAATAGGACTGAAGTAACTAGGAGCTTTGTTCTCCATGGAGAGATTTATTCTTGTGGAAAGTTGCAATAAAATGCTACCATTGGAATAGCTGAGTTGAAAATTCTGATTGGGTGGCATTTTTCATCCATTTTTCACAGGTATCAATGCTACACAAGAGGTAAAGAAGTGGAGAACCAAGCCATGTACAGTAGGAATGTGAAAAGGAAAACATGGTGTTTAGGGACAGAACTTTGCTCCAGCTGCTTTGCTGGACCCTAATGTCAAAGGATCTGATCCTCTTACGATTCCTCTTGTAACAAGGGCAGCCATTAAGAATTTCTGGCAGTCCTGAATGAACTTGGTCTGAGGTGTCCGATGAGAAATGTTTCTGATGAAGTTTAAAGGGAGAAGAAATAAAGATGAAGTGCCAACACATTTTGTACTCAGAACAATATTTTGTTTAGGTTTTTTCAGAATTATGTTAAATGGCCTCCTCTCATATTGAGGATGCATACGTTAATATATCTCTTCAAGGTTACTACAGGATTGCAATCTGAGAATCCTAAATCTGCTGGAAGTTAGTCTAGTGCAAAAGCTGTTAAGAGAATGGAGCTCAGTTAATAGGAGAGCATTAAACTGGTACCTGAGTACAGGCATGGCTTCATTTTTACAAAGACACAACTGGTAACAAGAATACTGGACATGTGATGAGAAAAGGAAAATACAAAAGAGAAGGAAAACATAAAAGAAAAAGAAAGAAAGAGGAAATGAAGGTATAGGGAAGTTACTCACCTCGTGCAGCAACAACAGTTCTTCAAAATGTGTCCCTTCGCAGGTGCTCCACTGTTGGTGTCGGGTTGTCCAGGTGCCGCAGAGCGGAGTTTTTCATGGCAGTAGCTGGTTGGGCCGCACATGTGCAGTAAACACCTCCAGGTGTTTTTACCCTTGCACCTTGCATGCATGGCCTAACCTTCCTCAGTTCCTCATCTATTCTCGAGTAAGTAAAATACTCCAAAATAGAAGGCAGGAGGGTGGGTTGCGGAGCACCCATGGCTACACACATCTCAGAGAGCTGCCATTACTGCACAAGGTGAGTAACTTCCCTTTCTTCTTCAAATGATGTCCCTGTGGGTGCTCCACTCTTGGTGACTACAAAGCAGTGATCGAATAGGAAGGTGGGCTTTGGAGTGCACCACCAGCAATGAGTGCACTTTTGAGGGACATGCAAAATCCCCAGGCATTGAATGCATGATGAATGGCCCTTGGAGATCGGCATCAAGTCCTGACAAGTATCGCACTTCTTGAAACCGGGAGAGCCTGGCATGATGCCTCCCCAGTGGTCTGGCCTCTTCTTATATTCTGGTTTGTTTTTTTTTAAGGGAGAAGTATACACAATGGAGTAACAGACAAAAACTAGGGGGAAAACAGTCCAAAGGGAGGGGTTTTGGCCACAACCCTTGTCCCTGATTATTTTTTTTTTTGTAAGAGAAACAAGAACAAGTAATAAGAACAAGAAAAATATGGAAACTAACTAACTATAACTTTTTTTTCTAATCTGACTAGAAATGCTGAGGAGAGAAGCTGAGCTCCATCTGCTACCCAGGATGGTGGCAAAGGAATTAAGGAGGGTTGGGCCGGGTGCACAAGGTGCAAGGGTGCGAATGCCACGAGGTGCCGACTGTGCATGCACAGCCCAAGCAGCTACTGCTATGAAAAGCTCTGATCTGTGGCACAGGGATGATCCAACACCAACAGTGGAGCACCCACAGAAGCATCATTCGAAGAACATCATGTTTTACGAGTTACTACAAATCTGCAGTCAGACAGCAGAACAACCAAGAAAACAAGCTGTGACGGCCCAGGCCGGTTCTGGGCACAGCTGAGGGCATCTGCTCAGGGAGAATTGCTCAAATTCAGGGCTCTCTATAGCCCCCAGACTGGAAATCTTACCAAATAGGCCACAAACCAGTCCCACAGAGTGCTTCAGTTGCCTGCCTAGCCAGCCAGAAACCTCACAAGTAAAACCCCTCTGACACGCCAGCAATGTCCGTGCTCCAGATGGCCCTGGGCCTACCCCCAGGTGAGGGGTTTTAGAACCCAATCTCACCTACCTCGAACAAGTTCTGTCTGGTTCCAAGAAACCAGCCACTGATCCCAGGTCAATTTACACTCTGGACCTTACCCACAAGATCACACTGAAACAATCCTTTAGAATCTAAAATCTAAAGGTTTATTATTACAAGAAAGAAAAGCATGAGAGTAAGGTTGTTAAAGTATCATACATTACATGCATCGAATCTCCCAGTTCTCGATGCAGGCTTGCAGCAGAGATGTTATAGCTGCTGGCTTAAAAGTCTTTGGTGTACATCCTATGTCAGGATGGGTTCACAGTTCTTTCTGGCTCCTCGATCTCTGCACTCGTGCCGCTGGGATGAAGAGCTGAGCTGAGCACCAAGATGGAGTCAGCCACCTGGCATATTTATATCC
>CM057847.1:111422704-111436579 GCA_030068395.1 Apalone spinifera
AACGGAAAAGTTTTCCGTTAAAAACATTTTCGGAAAATCATGCCAGTCTAGACGCAGCCTTAGTGTCTGGCAGATGTTCTAAAAGAGGCACCAGCTTTGAATAGTTATCAAAATTATGGTTTGCCAATAAGGCAGAGTAGCTGGACATGCGGAGTGCTAATGTGGCCAATGAATATGCCTTTCGTCTGAATAGGTCTAAATGTCAGTGATTGCATTCTTATATTGTGGTGCCTTAGCCCTCTGTTGAGCATCGTTTACTACTAGGGAATTCAGCTTCGGATGTGTAAAAAGGAAATCCATCCCTTTAGAGAGGACAAAGTATTTTTTTTGTCAGCCCTCTTATTTGTTGCGGGTGTGGAGGCCGGCATCTGCCAGATATCATCGGCTATCTCTAGGATTGTCTCGCCGAGAGGGAGGGCGATCTTAGATTTTTGTGAAGGCTGAAGGTTTTTAAGCAGCCAATGTTGTTTCTGCTGATTAACCTCAGCGAGTTGTACCTCCTGACTATCCGCCACCCTTTTGAATAGCTCCTGGAACTGACGGATGTCGTCCAAAGGTGACGAATCTCCTGGAAATACTGCAAGTATGATGGTACCGTGAGTACGATGAGTACGATTGGGACCCAGGTGATCAAGACCTGGCCCTCGAATGTCATGGTGACAACGATACATGCCGGTGTCAGAGGTGCTCCCATGGTGAGGCTGGTTGTAGTCTTGGGGAATAGTGCAGTTGGGGAGAGTAAAACCTGCGGCCATCACCTGAGTGGATTGAACGGATCAATGAAGATGATGGCGGTTCCGGGGAGAAAGTGGCGACCTCAGGACTTGGGGAGGGCATGATTACTCTTTGAGATTTTTGTTGTGCTTTGGTTATTGGTAGTGAATGCTCATACGAAGACGTTGACGCTGAGCGTGTATGCATTATTGATGGTGCTGAAGTTGTTACGGTTTGCGGCACCAATGCCGCTGGTGCTGATATAATTGGAGCCGATACACCCAGTGCCGATACACCTGGTGCGGACGTGGTCATTGGTGAAGCCCCCAGTGCCAGCGTACTCGGTGCCAGCGTACTTGGTGCCTCTTGGGCCGGTGCTGTCTGCGCTGGTGCATCTTGGTGTCCAGGGGCCGGTGCCGGGACAGCAGTGGATGCCAGCTCAATATACAGTGCATCAACATGTGCCCGTGCTGATACTGGTGCTGATATGCTCCAGGTTGGGAGGCATCAACATATAGGGCCATTTCTAGCAGGTTTCCCCAGGATCAATTTTTAGTCCAATGCTATTTAATATTTCTATTGACAATGCAGACAATGCTATAAAATCTTTGCTGATAAAGTTTGCAGATGACACAAGGACTGGTGGGATGGTAAATAAGGCAATCAGGCAAGCATCACAGAAAGATGTGAATCACCTGGTTAAACACAACAACAATTGTGTTTTAATTCAGCCAAATGGAAGGCAATACATCTGGGAACAAAAAGTATAGGCTACGCTTATAGCATGGGAGACTGTCTTGGCCAGTAGCGATTCAGAGAAGGACTTAGGATTCTGCATAGACAGAACACAGCATGACCTCTCTGTGTGGTATGATGAGACCCTTGGATATATAAAAAGGGAAAGTGATCTTGTCCCTGTACACAGCTATGATAAGACAGCTATTAGAGTAACATCTCCATTTCTGGAGCCTACAGTTCAAGAAGGATTTGGAAATATTGGAGAGAGTTCAAAGGAAGGTCACACAAACAATCCAGGAGCTGTCTAACAAATCTTATGATGCGAGGCTTAAGAAGCTCAACCTTTTCTGCTAATTGAAGAGAAGAGTGAAAGGTGACTCAGTCACAGAGTACAGGAACTTAGCACTGATAGTCAGCACATATCTAACAGTCAGGATAGGGAAAGGCTTTTCAATCTTCCTGATAAAGGCATAACAAGATCCAGTGCTAGAAGACGAAGTTGGACCAATTCACCTTGACACAAGACACAATTTTCTAGTAATGAGGATAATTAAACATTTGAACAGTTCACCAGGAGAGGCAGTGTGGGCTCACCATTACTTAGTGTCTTTAAAGTGAGATTAGATTTTTTTTTTAAAAAGGTGTGCTTTGATCTTGCTTCTGAGAGAAAGTCTCTCTGGCCTGTGTGCAGGCAGAATCAAGCTGGATGGTCAGGATGGTCCCTTCTGACCTTGGAGTTTATGACTCTCCTTGTTCATTCCTTTCCTTCATGGGCCACAGGGAGAGCAGGATTGTCTGCACAGCCCTCAACATGCTCAAAAAAGCAACTCTGCATTAAGATGAGTTAAATAAACCTCAAGCTTCAGGGCTTCAGCTAGTCATCCGTAGGGGACAGGATGGAGTCCTGCTCCCCCAAACCTCATGCACTACTGGCCAGATGTATGCTTCCTTCCCCCCGCCCAACACCTTCCTCTGATATCAGTGATTGGCCACAGCTGTAGACAGACACCAGATTAGGGCCCAGTGCTCTGTGGTAGTACAGAGAATCCACTCTTACCCATATTTTTCCAGAGTTTCTTGCTCTTATGCTCAGCATCATACTGATTGCCAGATCTGGGGGTTGGGAAGGAATTTCCCCTCAGCTCAGAGTGGCAAGATTTGGGGGATTTTTCATCCTCATTGCATGGAATGTGCAGCACCTGGAAGGATCATCTGGACATTTTTCACTGTTATGGGGCATGACAACTGCTGCAGCACCTCCCACTGGTTGCTCCAGGGAACTAGTTCTGTCTACTAGCCCTCAGGTTCAGGGAAATGTGACCTATGGCCAGAGTGTGAAGAATAACCTTTGGGTTCAAGGCAATATGGCCTAGTAGCTAAAGACAATGAAGTTGCCCCTATGTCACAGGCCAGAGTCCCTAACCTTCTGGAGCTCCTGTAGAGGGTCCTTCCCCTTGATGTCTTCATGAAGGTTGGTATTCACAATCTTGAACAGCTTCTTTAAATTTGGGCCAGTCTCAGACTAATACCAGGGGATAGGTCAATTGTGGTGCCAAACCACCTGGAGGACCTCCTCCTAGCCATGGATCTCAAGCCTTACAGAGGCAGTTGGATAGAGTCATATATCCCCATGGATACATTGTAGGTGCACCATACCTCCAAGGGTTTGAGGTCTGGACTAGTTGCTCTTGTACAACCATCTGATTGTGGATGGAGTCCATCAAGTCAGTAGTCCAATTTCCCTCCACAGACACTGGTGTCTCTAGATTTCTCAGGCCAGGTTTCCTTGCCTGGTGACCAGGGGAGCCAGACTTGGCCATAGCTACAGTCTATATATGGGCAATCTTGCTTACAGTGCCCCTCTTAGTCACCCCCAGCAATGGTCCTGCAGTCCAGTGGGCCTCTTTCTCCTCTCACGGGGACTTTGCTAAATTGCCATCAGTGCTCTGGACATGGATTTTGGCATGTCCAGGGTAAGAGGCATGTGGTGTGGCGGGGTCAGTCCCACTCCTGGGCCCCGACCCCTGTTCAGCCCACTGTCCCACAGTCTAGGAGTCACAGTATATGGCTCACTCGCCTTGGTTTGGGGTTTGTTGTCTCCTTGTAGTCTCTAACAAGGCCAATGCTGCTCTCTTGGCTCCTCCAGTCTCCTTCTCAGGTGTCTTTCTCTCTCTCCAAACGCCTCCTCCACTCTCCAAACTCCTTCACAGCTTTCCAAACTTCTTCTCAATTCTCTCTTCCTCCCCTACCCGCAGGGAGGGTTTTTAAATAGGCCTCCAGACAGCCCCAATCAGCTTCATCTGGACCTTAATTGATTTGTAGCCAACCTGTCTCAGCTGCCCCTAATTAGCCAGGATTGCTGACTCTCTCTGCAAGGGCTGCCTCTCTCCCCTACCACCAAGCCCTTTAACCTGCTCTATCCCACCTGCTCTGTCACAGTGGGTACACACTCCCTGGTTCCTTTTGTTTCTAAGTGCTTTCTAACTTCCAGGGCAGGTCTCTTCTGCCACAGGTCATTCTCCACTGGTCCCAATGCAGTTTCAAGTGATGTCAGCTGGTGGCATTAGACCCATTACTTTGCTTTTGTGTGTGGAGCACTCACAAATTGTTCAACTCTGGTTAAGTCTCCTGGGCTCAACCACTTCCACCAATGGGCCCAGATGTGTTGGGCCATAGACTGCAGTTGAGCCCCTGGCAGGGTACTTGTCTTTGTGCAGCTGCTAGTGGTAAGTCTCTGGACTGATACCAGTGTGGTCCAATATCACCTCTTTCTCCCTTGCCTAATTCAAAGCCTCTCTTGAATCAAGGTTACAATAGGCCATCTATGCCTGTCCCATTGAATATGGAGCCCATAATGTGGCCCAATGTTCCTGGGCCAACAGGCAGTTGTAGCAACCAGTTCAAAGGTAATTAGAAATTCCTTCAGATCGTACCTGGCTCCATCTTAGTCAAATGAATAGGAAGATCTGTCAAGATGGCTCTCGACCTTGCTCCTGTGGCAGCGAGTCCTGAGGGTCCAATAGGGTGTAATAGCACTGCAATCTGTTGGACCAGGCCCTCCTGTTGGTGTTGGGTTGCCAGCTCATTGAGCAGCTGCTACTGCTGTTCCTCATATTGGGTCATCTGAAGTTGATGCTTTTGGGACAAAGGTTGTACAAGTTGAGTCTGTTGTTGCTGAGTCACTTGCTGTTATTGGTTTTCCAGCATCTACTTCAGGAGCTTCTCCAAATCCATCTTCCCCAAAAGCTACAGGAACGAAGGTTTCCCTGTCCCAGTCTTTTCACCTGGACCTCTCAGCAAGTCCTGGACATTGCCCACATTCTCCACAATGTGTCACAGGGTGTGGCTCATTGCTGCAGCACTTCCCACTGGTTGCTCCAGGGAATTAGTTCTAATTGCCCTTAGGTTATTAGAACTAATTCCCTTAGGGTAGTATGGCCTAATGGCCAGACTCTGTAGAGTAGCCATTGGGTTCAGCGCAGCACAGTCTAGTGGCTAAAGTCTATGAAGTCACTTCTATGTCACAGGGCAACACAGCCTAATGGCCAGCATCTCTGAAGTTCTGGAGCTCCTATAGCAGGTCCTTCCTCTCTAGCATCCAGCCCAGACTGATCTAAGTTGCTTCCTTTTATACTGCCCCAGCACTTGGAGCATGCCCAGTACAGCTGAGGGGGTGGGGCTTCTTCTGCCCACAGAGCATTTACTCCTCCTGGCCCAGTGCGAGGTATGCACAGGTCATCACACTCACCCAATCAATTACTTGCCATTGCAGAGAATGCAAGGCCTAGTGGCATCCTAGTATCTCAGGTTCTCTGCTGGTGGCAGTTTAAACTCCTGACATCTTAACATAATAATTTAGTCTTGTGAGGACTGAAATGCTTTATTTGTAATCCAAGTTAGTGGGCACAACATAGGGGTAACTGGGTGACATTTGGGCTGCAGTATTCAGGAAGTCAGGGAAGAGGATCTGATGGTCCCATCTAGCTTTAAACTTGATAGAACTATGGAAAAGAATAGTGGATATTTACAAGGCACAAGCTATATCCCAAATGGATCTGCAGATACATACCCTTGTTGTGTGGCTGGATATTAATCTTTAGCCATCTGCGTCAGAATTATAAATGCCAGAAAATAAAGTTGTCTGTCATACCTTTATTATTTCACCTCTTCACTCTTTCCAGATTAACTAATTCAGAAAATTGAATTTAAATGTTATATTTAAACTTTGGTCAGGTAAGGTAACAAAGACGTAATAGTCCTCCCAAGACAATCTAATAATTCTAAAATGTCATTGATTTTCATGCCTTTTCTACTTTAAATCTTTTGCTAGATTCTAGGAGACAGATAAATATTTTAACGTTTTCAGTCAATTGTATGGTCTTGAATAAAAGATCATAGTATACAAATGTAAATATTCAGTAATCATATTGTTCTCATGAATAAATTATGGCAACATGCATTTGTTCCCCGTGATCTTCAAAGAATGCTTATACAAGTTACAGCTTTCATCTCACCAGAATTTCTGAACAGGAAAGACTCATGCATATAGGATTCAATCACATTCCCTCTGTTCCAGTACAGCCTCTACCTTTTAGATCTTCTAGTTTCTCAGTGTTGATTGCTCAGATTCAGAATGACTGCTATTTCATCAAACTGAGCAATATTTATAGATAGTGTAATAATCATGCAACTACAGCTGTAGAGTGCATGCCACTGCTGTATTCCGCGTACTGTTGTCCCATTCGTAAGTTTTTGATGAAGGGAATGCTAAACCAAGTAATACGAGTGAGAGCATGGTACATGATCTCACTGTAAACATGACCTTTTGCTGGGTGTTGGTTTAATCCATGAAGGTGACAGATTTCTTGAGGGACAGTCCAAGACTATGATCATCACAATCTTACCACTTTCTGCTCAAACTGCAAGATGCATTTCTTTCACCTTGTTTTCCACTTTTTGCCACAAAGTACCTGGTGCAATGGTTAATGAAGCCATAGCTATTAGCCTGGTAAATTTCTGCTTTAACAGTAATACCTCTACAGTGCATGCTAATTACTGAACTGTCATCAGTTCTCTTAATTTGATCCTTAAATTTCATCCTCAGGACAGGCTCTTCTGGATCTGTTATCGTCAGATCTCTAGAGGGTCAGCTCTTAACTCTGTTCTGGAAGCTTGAATCAGAACCTGGCTCCATCATGAGATTCTGTTGCTGTAAGACTCCTGGCTTGGATTGGCTCTTTTCAGAGAGGCTGACACTGAGGAGGGCAGTGCATTTTTGGACTCTGTCCAAAATGAGAAGCTCTGGATATAACCTGTCATTGATCCAGCCCTTTTCTTCATTTTGGATCCTTTGCGCTCATGGTTCCTGTGCCCGACATAGAACTTGAAACTTGTTTCTTTCTGGCTGAAGGCAAATCTGAAGCTAGTCTCAGAGAAATGGCCTGTTTTGTACCTCTCTGTCCTTCTGGTAAACACTGAGAACAGAGCAGACATATGGAAGAAGAATGCCTGAAAGTCCAACATGCCAAATATTTGACCTATGCATAGGATGCTGGGAATTCTGCAGATGGGACACATCTTTTGATTTCAGGTTTCTTAGCCTTCTGATCAGACATGTTATATTTGTAAGATCACATAGCATTACAATGTAGCTATCCAGCTGGTCGCGTTGAAGGAACTGAGGCAAAGTAGCATCATGATCTTTTAAAACTCTTATCCTAAAACATCCAGAGATCAGAGAAGGGCAGTGAGGGGGAAGGGAGGGTGGAGAGGCAGGTGGCTGCTCCATCAGCTACTTTTGACTGAATTACAGTCCAGGCTGTACCTTTTGTAGTATCCCACAAGTGGGAATATGCAGAAGACACTCAAAAGAAAAAAAACAACTTTCCAAAGGCTTTTTCTAAGAAAATACTACCCCCCTCCCGACCAGTGAGTGTTTGCATATCACATACTTTACTGCATTGGTCACAAACAAAAAAGACATTATGAATAAATACAGGTGATTATGGAAGGAGAGGAACAAGAAATCTGTGATTTGGGAAATAGTCCATTTGAAAATTTGACTCACTATTCCCACTACACTTTCTCCAGTTCTTCCTCATTTTATTTTCTCTCCTAACTCTCTTGTAAGTGTAATGGAGGGGCCCACCTCTCATGAGCAAAGTGTAGGTGTGCCTGCAATTTTTTCCCTGCTCAAGATGTCCCATCAGCTTCTGTGCTTGTCAGGTGGGTCTTTGGTAAATTCAGTCAGCTGGCAGGCAATCCAGCCTGAGTCACAGTGTCCATTTGAATAACAAATGAGCTCCTTTGGGGGTACACAGTACAAAATGTCCCCAATGTCCTGCAGGCCTCCTGGTCAGTTTTCTAAAACAGTCCAACAGGGCCCATCATGGTACTCTTGTTTGGCCTAGCTATGTTACAAGGTTCCTATTCTGGAATGGAACAGTGCCCAGATGGCTTCTTCTCTGGGGACTCCTGGTCTCTATTTGAGTCCTTTGAGATTCCAACCCTTTTGCTGAGCCACCCCTCTTGGACTCAGTTTTCTGACCACAGCTCCTCACTGAATAGTCCTAGTGCAGCCCCTTTCCTAGGTGCCACATGTCTAAATCTTTTCCTCAGAATGAGGCCGCTTCCATCAGTGGCTGGTGGGGGGAACCTGGTCCTGTCCCAACTCAGGGATACTTTAAGTATAGCAGCTTTATGCTGTTTCCCTGGGCTACTTCTCTAGTTGAGAATTAGCTAGAATCCATCTTAGTTGAGACCAAGCAGGCAGCCAGAAGCTCGATCCTTGCTCTCCTCGTCCCTACAAGTAAACTAGCTGTTTATTCTGAGCAGTCAGCAAGGAGCTATTTTTGGGTTCCTCACATTCCTGCCAGCAACTGATCTGGCCAGCTCTTTCAGCCCCTGCAGCCAGTGAGGCACACCTCCTGCTTCCTTTGTCCCTGCAAGCACACTGACCTCACTCTGGACTCACAACACCTTTTACAAACCTGCTGAGCTCTGATTGGAGGCATTGCATAGCACCTCTCTAGGAAGCTTGCAGGAACCACTCCACTGCCCTTTTCTGGGACAGGGTGTGGCATGGTCCACCCTCTCACAATATGGCAGACTAGGAATATTAGTTTTAAAATATGTTCAGAGCACAGGCATCAGTAAAGAAATTCAAGCAGGAAGTCTAGCTTATTCATGCAGTTCAGAACATAAAGCTCAATATCTGAATACATTAAAAGCAGTCTTTTAAAGCTTTCATAAAGCAAGCTTAGGTAAAATTATGGACAGTTACTTTAGTAATGACATGCACTAAATGTGTTTAAATCAAGTTTAAATTGTGTTTAAAAATAGAATTTATCATTTAAAAATCTGCCTCATCTAAATACAAATGAATTAATTATCTAGTCAGACTGTTACAATATGATGGCTTTCTGTTTATCAAAAATATTTTCCTTGTCAGTAGAAGTAGTATTTAGAATGGCTTTCATTTTTTAGCAGATGTTATTTTTCTACTATGTTAAGTTCATCATTCTCCAGAGAATGAAATTCTGAAAATGACAAATATTTTTAGTATTAATAATCATACCTACAAGGTTGTGTTTTTGAAGTGAGACTGTCAAAGAAGAGATAGAACTAATATCTGAGAATAGTTAACCCATGTTGTATTCTCATACTTTACCTGAATATCATTAGCATGGAACTTGAAAGAAAACAGAAAATAATTAGAGACATTTTGCAAATATACTTTTCCATTCTATCCAGTGAAATCGTACTATACATTTTAGAAACGTGCACCTGTTTGTCCATCCATGAGTCTGTTTGTTCAAGAACTCCTCCTAAATGGTAGGAACTAAGACCATTAAATTTGTTTATGGGCTTCCTCTCATCATAACAAAGTAAGGTCAGGGATTGGTTGTGTCAGAAAATTGTGATGTGTTTGGAATTTGATTATATCTCATAAAATGGAAAGGGAGGGGTCTGGTAGGAGGAATTATACTATAGAATGACCACAGAGGGGCAGCAAGGGGCCAGAGATGGACACTAGGACAGTTAGACTCCATTGGGGCAGCAGGAGGGCAGGAGTGGAGAAAGGGACCGCTATCTACTATATATTTCAGAAAGTTTATCAGTGTCTCTGTGGTTCCCCAGGTCAGAGGACATGCATCCCCCACCCTGCACCCATGGACTTAGTCCTAAGCTGCTGCAGTGAGAGAGGGCTGGGGTTGTCTTACTCAAACTTATTTGAGTTAAGGACCCAAGCAATGCTGAGTAAATATTCTAGTAATAGATATATTAACTGAACTGAAGTAAAAGGGAAAATTATTTGTATTTGGATTAATATATTTGGTTTCAGTTAGAATGAGATGTCAGATTCTAACAAAACAAGAAAACAGTGGGGGTACGTAATCTGAGGTTTGAAAACTGTAATAAAGTGATATAATTATAATACCTTTACATTTTCCTAGTACCTTTCATGCTGACAGATCCCAAAGCACTTTGCAGACTGTACTCTAGAACGGAATTTTAAACTCTATTAATTTCCTCATGTACCTATATTGCAAGCAGATTATATAAAAAAATCTATTTTATCCTAAATTAACTCACTCATCACTAACATACAAAAGGTCACACTGCACTAAATCCTTTGGAAGAACAGGCTCATCTTGAGAGTTTGTGTGTCTGAAGAAATATGGATACTATTAAATGTTTCTATGGAGAAAAATCCCACAGATTTAGAAGAGAAAGATTACAAATATGAGCAGCTAGACTCTGGTCCAAGTCAACTACTGTAGCACAAATGGAATGGGAAAGAACCCCAGATAGGCAGTGTCCAGGAGGTATAGAGTTAGAACAGCCAGGTCCTATGCCACCTCTCATGATGTGGGGTAAGAGAGAGAGCATTGCCACAGAAGTCCTTAAGCAATGTAGCTAGGGCCATGGATGAAATTCTAACCATGTCTCTGATGGCTATGCCCCCCCATCCTCAGACTGAGGACAGCTCTTGTTATAGGAAAGAATCTGAACCCATTTATCAAAGCTGCACATTTGATATGTTACCTCAATGCATTCCCCAAACATGAAAAAATGGTTTAATGTCTTTTGGAGGAAGGATAGCACTTTTCTCAGGTGAAATGATATTATACCTTTATCTGTCCATAAAGATAAATAGTACAAAAAAACACCACTTTAATCCTCAGTGAGGGAAAGGTGGTAAACATATTATTTACATTTTATATAATAATAATAATAATTAATAATGATTTCTTAAGGCAAAATTCTGGCACAGCTGAGGATCTGGACCTTGTCTGAGGTACTACAGTGACAGGCGCTTTAGAAATGTTTACAGATTTAGCTACTTAGCATAATTTTTCCCCCAGCTAGACTTAGTATGCGCACATCAATACGACTCCTTGTTCAACTCAACAGATCCCATATGCTCATCAGGCATCAGCATTGCTGACAATGTTAAAGAGAACTCCGTTCTTGTCTGAGACACAACTCCACTGGAAGTTTCTTTTACATACATTGTTAGTTAGTGTGCAGTAGCAATCTGAACTATCCCAGTAGTCTTCAGGACATTGGTGACAGCAGATAGATTATCTGACAATAGAGGTCCCCATACCTCTTTATATTGCAGAGACCATGATGATGAGTATGACTTACACAGAGAGTTAATACTGCTTGTCCTTTTATATCCACTGAAATTCAGGAGACAAACATGAAGCTATAAACACAGTAAAAGATGTAACAGGACAAAATAGCAGTTCAAAATTACTATGCCACAACATGTAATGGGACCTTAACAAGAGGATTCCCACTGTACAAATAACAAACAAATAAACCAATCCTGCAAACCTCTTCCTGAAAAACTGTTTGATACTGGACAGTGCTCTTTTCTTTGCTCAAAAGTCTAAAATATCTACATATTGCAAAGATATCTGTTGCTGAACAAGAAATGGAACAATTTGTTTAGCTCTACTGACAAATTTGTGACTAAATGGCACCCACATTATAGGTGGGAAAATTCAAATACTATTTTTTAACAGCAATTACATAAAATTTATTATGTTGTTTCCAACCGGCATCTTCCAAGTGGACCCTGGTAGCCTGTGGGCATGCTACAGGCAGCCTGCCCATGATTCTCCTCATGGACTGTTCAAATAAACTTCTTTTCATGCATATTTAGTGTAAAAAATACCTCTTATTGGGGCCTGAGTTTGTTAGTATAAAATACACAGAAATTAAACTTCAAAAAACCCCAATGTCCATTCATAGGTCCAACAGCCCAAGTTCTTTCTTCCTCCTGACAGTCCACAGCCTCTCACCTGCTTGGCCAGGGTCTCTCTTATGCCTCCCTACCTGGGGCAACTCCCCTGGTCTCAAGGTCTTCCTAGCAGGAGCCTTTCAATATTCTTTGCCCCTCTGCCAGAGCTCTGTGAGCTTCCCCCTCCACTGTAGATACCTGCTGCTTTTTATAAGGAATCACATGTTCTAATCAGGGTGTGCTTCCCTCTAATCAAGCAATGCTAGTCCAGCTTCAAGGGGCAAGTCATCCTGTTAAAATACCTTATTAAACAAAATACTTTGTCTATTTGACAAAATTAATGCATTACAAAGCAGCTAATTTCCTATGCAGAAAGACAAATTGCAGCTGTAATGATCTATTTTCATTGCATTAAGAGACATTACTCATTAAAATCTTAATTAAAAGCTGAATATATTTGCACAGAATAAAGAAGCATAAGATAGTGTATACGTATTCTTTAAAGTCTATTTTCTTTTGCACTTTGCAACACAAAACACTGGTATGGAAATCTTGGCACTACTGAAGTCAACAACAAAGCTTGTATTGTCTTCAGTAGGCCAGAATTTCATCCTAGTTGTTTTCAGCAGTGGGTATGCGTTTACTTGTAAAATATTGTGTATGTTGGATAAAGAAGTGCAAAGAACTCTTAACAGATGTATTTTCTAGATACAATTCAAACTGACAGTTGCAGTCTAAATGTCATCAGAGTTGAAATTTCATTCTTGTCTCTGCTAAAGACAAACATATGATCTCAAGAATACATGAAGGGCCCAACTAGTAAAATAATTATTGCTGGAATTTTCAAAAGCTTGTAAATGGTTGTTTGTGGGCTTTGTATGGGGTTACCTGTGGTGACTCAACATATGTCTATTGAGTGTCAAGGTGGGAGCCAGTTAACAGGATACTATATATCAAAACAAATTGCATGTGGTAGCAGTTGTGATTTAGGGGAAATCCTGATCACTCTCACACTTACAGACTGACTTGCTAAAGCATCAAACACAATGGTTTTGCCCACATACTTTCCTGAAACCTGCTATTCCCTGAGCTAATGGGACCTCAATTTTTAATATAATTTGCATGTTGTAGACAATGCACACTGTTGTACCAGAGCCATTTCCTTTCCTATATCCCATTGATTGCATAAGCACACCACTTCCTGCCTCTTAACCATAAATGGGAATGTACACTGTTACTTATATAGCACAGACATATACAATTACTTTAATGAATTGATTTTACTGAGTTACAAGAACAGCTCCTTACAGTATAAATATTAGAATATGATTTGCAACTTGCAGCCATACATCTGGAGCTCCGGTCTGCTGGCGGCAGCTAGCTATTGTGGGTGGTAGCTATGTTTTCCTTGGACAAGAACAGACAGTATTTGGTTTCCCAAAGTTATTAATTTATTGACTTTTTACCAGCGAGAGATAGGCAATTTTTTGGTATATCCAGTTGGTCAAGAAATCTCTTACTATATCAGACAGAGCCCATCTTTTTGACTCTTGACTGAACCTGGCACTTCATGGTCTAAAACTGGTCTCTATAAGTAGAGTACACATTCATTTCTCAAAATTGTATACTGAATTACAATAATTACAATGTCACTATCCTTCCAAGGAACCTACCAGAAATCCCCACTGATTAGGTAGTTTCTTTTTTACTCGAAACAAAATTTGACACCTTTTTCACCTTTACTACAAACACACAAATATATTTTGCTAAATAATCTCAACAAAAGGACAGAACTTTTAACTGAAAACAGAGCTTCTCTGAATAGTCATTTCTTGAAATAACTATTCATGTAACAATTCATAAAAGTTTAAATCTTACTATATATTTTAGAAATGTGCATCTGCCTGTCTGTCCATCCGTCTGAGAGTCCATCTGGTCAAGAACTCCTAAAAAGCAAGAATGAGGACCCCCAAATTTTGTATGCCACTTCCACCAATATCTTAAAGCAAGGTAAGGGTTTGGTTGTGCCAAGACACTGGGATGTACCTGGAATTTGATTGTTTCTCATAATATGGTGTGACGTAGTGTGGGTATCTTGCTGGTTGTGCTTGTGTTGTGAGTGACCGCCACTGGCTGCTATCTGCAGCACGGCCCAGCAGGGCAGAGGA
>CM057847.1:111436679-111476249 GCA_030068395.1 Apalone spinifera
ACGAGAAAACCGTAACGCGCCGTCACATATGGAAAGGGGGGGGGGTTTGGTGGGAGGGACAGTTATACTGCAGAATGATCACAGGAGAGCAGCAAGGAGGCAGAAATAGGGACCAGGATCCCCATTCCATTAGGCCAGCAGTTGTCTGTTCATGTGCTTGTCACCTGGTCCCCAGCTACTGTGGTGAGAGAGGGCTCAGGCTGTCCTCTCTCCCAGGGAGACTGCCTACTGAACCCCTAATCCCAGCCACATCACAGAACAATGATTTAAATGAAGAAAAAGAAACCTCATTTCAGAGTTATGGACCTGAGCAATGCCGGGTAAATCTTCTAGCTCTCAATAATTACTTTCTGGTTTCAAATTACTATATATAAGTGTACTGTATTTAATGTCTCTGATTTTAGACATATTGTTAGTTTTACAATTGAAGAGCATACATGTTCAGTCACATATTTATTTTTGCAAGCCACACAATAGCTCAAAAATGAAATCATTCAAAAAGATACAGATTGTTAAACAATTGCCTTTGTTTTGCCATCTCAAAATAGTTGAACTTGGACTTCCTTTCCTAATTGATTTGTACCATCTCTCCAGCAATGCTGAACAGTTGAATCCAGTCTGTTTTCACATATATCGGTTTCTAATGTACTCTCTGTACATGAGGATGTCTTCTTTTACCAGTGGTTGCATGATGCCTCTGCTGGCCTGGATGTGAGCATGGAAGATATCAATTGATTTCTTATCCGCTTTAGGAGGCTGGACTTCATAAATGTTGTCTTGGGAAAAAGAGGAGATGTGTGTTCTGAAAAATCAAAATCAAACAGTACTAGGATTAGGTCTCAAAATCAGCAACATTCTATATCTATCAATTGCACTGTAGCACCTCAATTAATTTTGCCTATAATACATATTAAGTGAACAAACTGAAAGAGAATGCATTGTAAATCATTTTCATATTGTACCTAAAATTTCAGCAACACTAACCTTATTATCATAAGAGTTATTATTCACTGTTAATATACTGCATCAGCAGCAACATTTAATATTAAATACTCTTATATTAAGACAAGTTGGTCAATAAAGAGAAGCAAGTTAAACTTTATGCTGTCAAAAGGTGAGATTTTTGGGTTTGGAACAGATTAATCAGTGGTTAACATGTTGCCATCAACAGTACAACTACAACCTACCCATTAACTGTTCTGTATGAATGCAACTTGATTTACTAAAAGCCATAATTTGAGATCAACTTTAGTGAAATACTGTTTGATGGGACTATCAGGCATGTTGACACATCGAAGGTATAGTTCCCAGCTTGAAGAGACATACCTGGGGGCTAGCTGTAATCAAGCTAGCAGGCATGCTGAAAATAGAATGTAGCCACTGCAGTGCAAGTGGCAGGACAAGCTAACCACCCTGAGTATGTGCCTGTGGTCTCTGACAGGCATGTATTCAGGATAGCTAGCCCCTCCTGCAGCTCTCGTTGTGATGGCTTCACTCTTTTTGTCTTGCTAGCTTGATTAAGAGCTAGTGCAGATGTGTCCCCTCAAGCTCGGAATCATACCCCAACCTCAAAATTTACACATAACTTTATGAGTTGTCTAGAACATTTGACAAAAATTCTCCTGTAACTACTAATCATAAACAAGAAAATATATTCCAGCAATCAGAAATCTGGCACACGAGTTTCAAGGGGATTGTGCCAATTTTCTAAATCATCAATTTCATATGTTTTGGCTCACGTCTTCTACATGTCTGTTAAATTATCTACTTTACAAAGAACTTTAAAAAAAATATGCAGGATCATTTTTCACTGGAACACTGTGGTTTTAAGTTTGTACAATAGTTTCTTCACCTCCACACATACTAAACAGTAGGGATGATAACATTTATTCATTTACACGATTAACATATGCCTGGGCTCACTGGTTAATCATAATGGTTACATACACCTCCAACCAGTGTCTGTGGGCCTGTGCATGCCATCTCTCATGGAGCCACCTACTCCTCCTGCCCCTGCTGCCTCCCACAGAGGCAGCAGTGTGGGTGGGGGATGGAGAGACCCAATGGTTGAGAGAAGCAGGGGGGCGGGGGCAGGGGGAGGAGAGGGAGCTGGGCAAGCAGGAGCTGGTGTTTATTTTTGACCATTCAATAGTTTGAGATGGGAGAGAGAGATTGGGGCAACAGAGCACATTCCAATTCAGACTAACATTTCTATGGGAAATTGAGCCATCAGCCACAGATCCTAGTCTTATCTATAGCTGGCATGGTAATAAAGTCATTCCACATACAACTTGTTATTCTTCAGTGATGACCCAATTTGCTCCTTTTAAATTATTCTAGATTTTAATAGTGGAACAGGATAGCGACAATGAGGTAAGTTTTATATAAAACTTTTACAAGAAAAGCAGCTACTTGAATTTAATGATACATTTTCACATATGAACATTTAAGTTGGTTACAGTATGGCTGTCCCCTTATTGATCATTCAGTTCTCTTCTGTCATCTTTGTTTAATATGTCTTCATTAGTGTACATTCAAAATTTTCTATGCTGTACACAGTTTTCATCTGTGGTATGCTTTCATTATTGCACATTGCTATTTCTTTGTGTAGTGCTTTGTTGGTATCTTAGCAACAGTGCACTGCATTCAAATACAGAGAAGGGTCTCTATTGTTTAAGACAACTACTGCATGTGTGCTGTTTTAATAAAAACTATAACTACTTATGTTTTATTGTTTAGTTACCAAAGCCCCATTCCCTTCTAATCACCTCTTTGTTAGGAACTCTAAATTGTAAGCTGTTTTGATAATTCCAGTAAAAATGGCATTGTTTCTCTTGGGATTTATTTTTCATATGCACTTGAACCTCCGAAATCTAGGTGTCCCTGTTCCGGGAACACCCGTAGTTCAGATCCTCGTAGGGGGAGGTGGAAGCGGCTCAGCATGCTGCTGCTTCCCCTTCTTCCCTCCTTCCCCAGCTGGGGAAACAGAAGCACAGCATTGCTTTAGAGGCTTTTCTCCCACTGCTCCCATAGTGGCAGTTATGTGTGTGTGGTGATGGTGCCTGGGAGCAATGATGGTGGTGGAGCCATGTGTGCTCCCAGGAGTGGGGTGCGAGGAAAGTGCCCCACCCCTATTCCCCAGACCTCAACTCCCATTTCCCTCATGTACCCTCCCTCTTTCTCACACCACACTCCAGCACCCTCCATGATCTGAAAACTTCCTTATTCTGGCATACTCTATTTCCCAGGGTTACCAATTAAACAGGTTCAAGTTTATTGTGATTGCAATTCATATTTCAGGGAAAATTAAGATTTTGTTGAAGAATGAGGGAGAGTATGGATATGGGAAAGTTAATGAACAGTAATCTTGTTTGTTACAATTGTCTTGTCATCATACCATTCAGCAACAGTATTTGCACAGTGTTATGGTATCATCAAGAAGGACACTTTCTTTCTGAAATCTACAAATAAATATGGTCTCGATGTTCAAAGACATTGTTCAAAGTAGGCTTCGGGATAGAAGTAAAACCTAAAAGGCGTTTTTTAAGGAGTAAGTGGTAATGCATTATTGTTCAGAGAATCAAAGGAAATGGATTCACAAAGAAGCCACCGCGATTGGTTCCATGCTACCTCATTTCCTCTAAATTCTGGGGATCAGCAAAATAAGGGGGGAAATCCCACTCCATTACCCTAGTGCTTTGCTCCAGTCCCATGCATAAGAATGGTCATACTGGGTCAGACCAACAGTCCATCCAGCGCAGTGTCTTGTCTGCTGATAGTGGCCATTACCAGATGCCCCAGAGGGAGAGAACACAATAGGTAATCCTCACGTGATTCCCTCCCCTGTCACCTACTTCCAGAGAAACAGAGGCTAGGGACACCATTCCTACCCATCCTGGCTAATAGCTTTTGATGGACTAACCTCCATGAATTTATCTAGTTCTTTTTCGAATCCTGTTAAAGTCCTGGTCTTCACAACATCCTCTGTAAAGGAGTTTCACAGGTTGACTGTGTGCTGCGTGAAGAAAAACTTCCTTTTGTTTGTTATAAACCTGCTACCTACTATGTAGTTTCATTTGGTGACCCCTAGTTCTTATGTTATGGGAATAAGTAAATAACTTCTCCTTATTCAGTTTTTCCACACAAGTCATGATTTTATAGACCTCTATCATATTCCCCCTTCGTCTCCTCTTTTCTAAACTGAAAAGTACCAGTCTTTTTAATCTTTCTTCATATGGGACCCTTTTCAAGCCCCTAATTATTGTGTTGCCCTTTTCTGAACCTTTTCAATGCCAATATATCTTTTTTGAGATGAGGTGACCACACATCCAACCTACAAACTTTTGCATCCAACCTACAAAGTTTTAATCCTAAAGGACCTAGCAATAATTTGGTAAACTAGTAATTAATTGTTGGAGACTTCTGTTGCTTGTTCACATCTCAAAAGTCCTCCATGAAGTTTTCCTTGCCTGACCTCGAGATAGATCACTTTATGCAAATTGAAGTTCAACACAGGTTCAAAGGAATGCGCAAGACAGGAGCTCCATATTCCATTCTGCCAGAAAATATATGCTACTACAAACTGGCTGTTGCATTAAAGTAGGATGGGCTGCAAAAGCAGCAGTTCCCAGGACTGCAGGACCAGAATAATTATGTGAAACTCCAAGAACATATTGATGCCAGGGCCTCAAGAAAGCAGGGTCCATATTTTAAAACTGATACACTCAAGCAATGAGCATTTTACAAACTAGACAAAAGACAGAAGGAAACTGCTCACTACAGTAATCATAGGAGAGGAGTATCATCATAAGACAGATTTCTAATAGATCAAGGAAAGGAAAGACCCTACAGAGACGGAGATTTCCACCACTGAAGGAGAAATCCCTGAAAGAGAAATAGAAGTGAGCTTATAGCAAAAGTTCATGCAGAGCACAGAGAGATCCATAATTGAAAGATCAACCAGTCTGGCATCAGAGAGGTGAAAAATGGGAAGAATCCTGGCCAGCGTGGAGGGAAGTGTCTAGTGTCTCTCTACTGAAAGGGAAACCCTGAATTATTACATATTTGTGATCAATATCTATTGCATAATCCTATCCACAGACTGGAAACGGAAGCCCTGATGAGCAGATGCATGGAGAGTACAAAGATATGTAAATACTTTAGGTGCAGAGACCAGAGAAGGCAAGATCACCTGAAGAGCAGACCTAGGAATTTCTATCCAAAATGTTGATTGCCAGGTACTAAAGCTGACAGGCCAGAGTTTTAGAGTGAGATGAGCCAAACTGTAATTGTTTTATTATTTTCTGACCATTAAAATCTAAATCAAGAGAATAACAAGCATAGAAATAACTAGATTCATTACAGTGATTTGTTTAAACCAAAAATTTTCAATAAAACTGTAATTTAATACACTGCTAGCATTTTAAAATTGGAAACAGAATATTGTTTGTGGACCATACATTTTATTAATTTTATATTTAAATCTTAAATATGGTCCATTGCCAAAACAAATTTGAAAGCTCCCAATAAAAGATAAAATTGCAAAGCATTATCATAGTAATAAAAAGTAATTGAACAGTTCCCTGGCTAAAATAGGACAATCTGAACTAGACAAAATGTAAAAGTAACATAGAAATCATGAAAGAAAACTTTGGGTACATTAATCTTCTGGCAAAAGAGAACTACATCACTATAACCTTGCTAAAGAACCTGGGAACAGAGGCAGGCCAAAAGAAAGTGTCAAGAATTTCAGTGTAGGCTAGACAATCAAAGATTAGGACAGTAAAAGGTGGGAAAGAAAAGAAAGATGGAGAAAAAAACCCCAACCCTGAATTCTATCATACTGTTACTTGTTGATAGCTGGAGTGAAAAAGATGTCAAATGTTTGAGCATAGTGCTGCAGTCTAATGTGCTGGAGATAGCCTGCTCTGCAAGATGAGTAAATATGGTCTCTTATTAAGATAACATCTAGGCTCCATCTGAGTTCAGTGTGTTAGGCACTGTATATGGTACATAGAGTATCTAAACTTGAAGAGCTTATAATTTAAAAGAGAAAAGACAGATGGGAGAACAGAATATTATTCCTAGTTTATAGGCGTGGAACTGAGGCACTGGGGTCCAGTAACTCAATCACAAGATCAACCCTTCCTTTTGGGCTGTATTTGAGCTTCAGTAACACTTTTTTAAATAACCTCTTACAAAAGAGGAGATGCTTACTTTCTCCAGTTTAGGGAAGTGGATTAAAGAGGACATTTTAGTGATATAATTATTATTCTCCCATTTGCACTTGAGCGCCTGCAAAATCAGTGAAGAATAAATCAGAAAAATACTTATTCTTTTTAGAATTCCTTGTTAAGGGTCTCTTTTCTTTCCTCTTTGTCCTTGGAAACACAGAAAAACAGAGTAGAAAAGAATACAGAAGGAAGAAAATTGTGGAAGGATTTCATGCTACCAGAAGAGGAAGAAAAAAATTAAGTAAATTTTCACTATGTATGTATTTCCTCAGATTGACAGAATATTTACAGATAGTCTCTGTACAGTATAGAACAGCATTCTATTTTAAAATAGTGCATGAAAAAGAAGTATGTAAATAAAATGAAAAAAATTACTTATCTATAAAATTACTTTGTCACTAAAACATATGGGTTAATAGAGTACTGAATAGGAAACAGTGTTGAGTGGCAAAACTATCGGTAAATTAGAACCACCTGTCTAGTGATTATATTCACTCAGCTTTCATTTGCTAAGCATGCAGCAGAATCAAGAGACCATTCACTTGCTTTTCCTAATATAAATCTAACATTAAAAGTAAATGGAGATGATCATTTTAAGGGTATATAATCAATTAATTTCTTCTGTATCTTAACAACAGAAGAAAGCATAGCAACTGACAGGACTCTAATTCATTCAAAGATGACAAGTTCAATAATAAACTTATTGTCTGTGTAACTATTCTGCAGTGATAACATGCAATATTTACTCAGCAAACAATGATTTTGTTTTCCGATTCTCCAAGAAATGGAGCACCATGCTAATAAACCTATAGCTATTAAAAATGCAAAGTACTGAAGAAACACAAAATTGCACTAAGTTGCATTTTAATAAAAAATTATATATAAAGCTCACTGATTTGTTCTTACTGCTATACTTCAAAGTGGTATGTTAATTTGGAAATATTTTTTTAAATGTCTTACCTAGACTATTATTAGAAAAAAGTCTACAAAATTTAGATATAGCCCGGACATTAGGATCTTCAGAGAAGTCCAAGTTGAAGAGGACACGTAGATTATAGGTTTGAGAAACAAGAAGAATGTATTTCTTCTATGTTGTCCATAGTTACTATGTTGTCCATAGTTACCAAGAAAGGAGTTAGCAGAGAGGACTTGAGAGGATGGAGTAGATTAAGAGATTTGTTTATATCAAGTTGATCTTGACCTGACATCTAGGTACCCACAAGGAGATGTCAGAGAGACAGGCTGAGAACTTCGCTTGAACAGAAGGGAACAAATGTGGAGCAGAGAGATAAATCTGTGAGCCATTAGCATAGAGATAGCAGTTGAATTTGTGTTTGCAGATGGAGTTCTGGGATTCCGCTAACAAGAGGTCATTAGAGACTTTGTTGAGAGACTTAGCAAGCTTCTTTAGGGAAAAAAGCCAGCTCCTTAAAACATATGCAGTTATACTATTGTCTGGCCATCCTGAAAGCAGAGGAGACACTGGATATGGTTTAATCAGGCTGCAACTATATTTAGGACTGTCTGTCAGATAAAAGTATAAACGCTCCATGATCATTTCAATAATCTACCCAGAAGCGTCTGCCAGCCCATTGCTGGTATCTTACCATCCTTCATCTTCAAACGATGATTAAAGGGAAGTATAAGGAAGGAGACTGGTCCCCTTTATGTCAGTCACAGGAGCCCCCAACTCCACTCCCCCCATTACATTTATTTAACAAATACCTCCTTTTAAAGTCCTTTATCTGGTCACTCTATCCCTTCCCTGCACTTGCACTGGACATCCACCCCACTTGCATAATGAACTGCGACATCACAGCCTAGTTCCGGTCCCTACTCACAACAATAACATATCCACTGTGCTTCAGGGAATAGCCGAGTTAGTCTGTTACAGGAAAAAAAACAGCAAGCAAATGGTCTGGTAGCACTTTATAGACTAACAAAACATGTAGATGGTATCATGAGCTTTCACGGGCACAGCACACTTCTTCAGATAACCGGAGTTATAATTAGAGGATAAGGAAACTCAAAATAAAAAGGAGACAGGAAGCGGGGGGGAGGGATGAAGAGGTGAATCTAGTGATGAAAGAAAATTTCCTTGCCAGTTCCCCACCCCAAAAGAAACTAGAGCACCATGCTCACAGCAGGTCCTGACCAAACTGGTCTAGAGAAAAGGATCTTCTCCTATTGGGCTTGCCCTTTATCAATTCCCCAGCACTCCTGGTCCTTGTGGGTTGAATCAAAAATCACCATGTGGTGATCCACTCCCAGGAGGTGTTAAGTGACCATTAATCAGCAGGGAAGTAGACAAGGGATTTACAATAAGAAGGCTTCACATGCATCACACCAGGGGGGACTGATCAACTCTGACTCAGCAAAGCTCAACAGGACATGTCTGGGCTAGTATTTTCTAGACTCAAGAACAGAGGAATGAAATAGAGAGTGGGATCATGCTTTTGCCTTTTTCCTCCCCTACTTCTGCTGGAAACAATAAGAATGCAGGGAAGACAAAGACGTGAACTGAGGAGACTGATCTCAGGCTTAAAGGGGAAGTTTATATATTAAGAACTATAACTTATCTGCAACATCCAGTGGAGTGAGAAAACTGCTTGATTCAAATACTGCCTAATACAATAAGGTTTTAGATTTAGACTGTTTACCTTTTATTTTCTGTTAGCCATCTCTGACCTTTTGTGCTATCCCTTAGATTCTAATAATTTAAAATTTATCTTTCTGTAGTTAATAAATCTGTGCTGTATTTAATCAAAAACAGGGAGTTTCGCTTGGAGCATTTGGGAGATCTCAACTCGGTTTACAAAGGCGAGTGTGGGCCCTTTCTACATCAAGAGTGTGGCGGGGACTGAGTAATAAAACTTATGCTGGTCAGGCTTCTGACCAGGGCAAAATGGGACAGTTTTGGGGTGCAAGGCTGGGGGCTTGGGAGATTTGCTGATGCCTTTCTCTATGTGATTCATGAGCGGCTTGTGGCATGTTCATGTAAGTTAGCAAAGTGTGAGGATCCACATGCTGTTGTGCCAAGTGAGGAGTTTGTAGCTTATCACTCGCTAAGCCTTTTGAGAGAGGACCCAGGCTGGTGAGTTAAGAGGGCACAACAGTATCCCAGTTCTAGATTGTACCCCACTCAAATCTCTAGTCCATTAGTGCCAGATTCATGTGTTAAGAAACCAGCTCACATTACATTATCAAGTAAAATGCTGAAGATACTTGTTGCTATTAGATTCTTTTTCCAGAATAGAAGACAAGCGTAGTGTAGAACAGTGTTCAAGCCAAGAATTTCTGACACAACCACTGAGGGAAAATTTTATAAGAAAGTTTAGCTATTGTATCTTTGAATTTCCTTATTTTCAGATGTGTGCGTTTTTGTAAATTTCTTGTGGTTTTCCTTCCTGGACTTTAAAAATAAACATTATTTTAAATATTTTTACTCTAAGTTATAGGTATATTCCTCATTCTTAAATTCACCTTAATGCATTTTTGTCTAGGAGTTTTGGCATTTAGTGTATTTATATAGTCAAAGCAACATAATACAATGGTAGGTATGCTTGCATCTTTCCATAAATAAATAAATAAATAAATATAGATTTTTAGAGTATGATATCAATATTCACTTTCATAAAGTGTTCAGAAACATTCTGTAATCTGTTATTGTGACAAGCTCTGCGAGGGTATCCAGCAAGTTGGTGCACTAAAACTAGGAAGGGAGGTGTGACAATATATTCCCCAAATACAAAAAACATACTTTAAACATAAAATTGTCAGAAAGTTCTGCATGGTTATCTGAAAGCAGGAATGTCCAAAAGTAAAAAGTAAAAATGTTTAGCATCAATGTAAATCAGCAAGTGTCTGTATGAGAGCTTTCCCCATATAAAGGTGGGATGTCCCCATAAGTTTCTTTTTTCTTTAAGAAAAATGAAATGTGATGGTGACTGACCGGGTGTCAGCTCTTCCCAAGATGGCAGGCATGAGCTAAGAACTGAAACTCAGTTGGAAACCAGACTTGTACAAATCATTATTAGTGTTATAAGAATTATTTTGTGTTTAGACTTGCTGCATGCATTAACCTCACTTGTAATGTCTGTCGTGAGCCACCCTGACAATGTGACAGAAAATAATTAATATTTTTAATTAAAATTGTTTTAATAAAGCATTCTAAAAATGCATATTATCCTTTTGAAAATAAGTTGGAAACATCTTAAATTAATCTGTATTTTAAAAATCTGTTAAAAACAAAGCTAATAAAAAGACTGGAAAGTCTGTGATAGGAACTTAGGCCAGGGGAGACAAACTCAACTTGGTAATTTTACCTTGCAGTGTTTTAAATTACTAGGTTTTTCAAATTATGATTAACTGTCATTTTTGCAAGATTTCTGACTTTTCTTCAAATCCTTCCTGGTTGATTGCTGGCACCAAATCCTTATGGGGAATAACTTCAGTATTTAGAATGTATTGTTGGTTTCAATCCTGCAGTTGACTCTGACTGGGCACTAGGGCCTGCAGACCTAGAGCGAGCTGTGGAATTGGGACCTTAGTATTTCAGATCATCTTGTTATCCTTTTCTGTTCAGATACTTTCAATAACTGCATATGTTATTTCTGCTAATTTCTCTTCAATCATTTACTTATGATGTCCTAACCATCCGATAAGAACGTATCTAGATACCCATTGTTCTACATTTTCCATAGACTTCTAACGATTAATAAAGTTCAGTATTAATAATGTATGACATCCTACATACTTTCTTCTAATCACATCTCTCTCAAAGGTTTATCAAATCTATTAGTTCTGCAACTACTATATTAAACATTTATTTTCAGTTAATAGTTTAACATATACTATTATTATTCTGGAATAAATTAACAATTTTCAGATCCAAAAGAATATATTTGAAAAAGGATTCTGATTTGAACATTTCTGATTAGAGTACTAGATGTGCAGTTATAGAATATTAATTTACAATTCTAAAATACATGTTTCACATAGAGCTGCATATTAATTTAAATTAATTGAGATTTTATTGGCAGGATATATTATACAAGTGTCACCCGAGTGAGAAAATGACAGATTGCTAGATACCTGTACTGGGCATCCCTTATCCTGTCTTCCGAGTGCCAGAGCTAACTCTAGCTCCAGGGCAGCCTGTGTTGGCTGTTCAGCTGCTCCCGCGGGGAGGAGGGGCAGGACGCAAAGCAAATGCCATATCCTGTATGCCACTCCATAACCCACCCCACCTCCCTGCCTTCCGGGCATCCATAGCACAGTTATATATTATGTTTGGGGTATGAGACCTGTGTCCAATATGAGTAATGGAAGCTGACAAAAGAATACTTAGAAAATATTTGTGGCATTCATGATATTTTAATTTCAGACATTCAGTCAGTGATTTTTCAGGTATAGTGTCAAACTTCAAAGAATTCCCTCAGAAAAGGGAACTACTGCAACAATTCAACAAAAAGGGAAAAAAAACAAAACAAACAGTACTCACATATTTATAACCCCGTCTAGATTGTGTTTTGAACAAAGCTGCTGGCTGCTCTTCTCTTGTTTATGTTGATTCTGCCCCAAATGCACAAACCTATGAGTAGCAGTAGATAAAATTACAAGTCATAAAGGGAGCAACAACTATTTGCAATAACTTCAATGAATTGATGGAAGTGACATAGTTCAGCACAATTTGCAGTCATCCAGTTTCAGTAAGGCACACTGAGTACACTAAAGGACAGCTGGAACATTTACTTTACTTTATACAAAAGTGAGGGTCTTGACTAATACACTAATCTTGTTCTCATTTTTTAAAGTTGCTTTTAAAACTTTAGTTTGGGTACATTTGGGGCCATTTTCACTTTAGCTAGGAGGAAGTCTTGGCACTGGTAGGCTTTATTTACTATTGTACAGACAGCACATAGGGCCATCAGCAAAAAGAGACAGAGTTAACTGCTGTTTCCGACAGCATGGACTCCTCACAGAAGATCTTTAGGAGGAGAGAGAAGGATGAGCACCTAGGTGCCATCACTGAAATTGAGCATTAGGGAAGCTATATAGAGAAGCAAGCTAAACAGATGGAAAGTTGGCTTAAGTTTATTTTAGACAATCCTGACCCTGAGCTCTCTCCTACTGTGAAAAGCTGCCCTCCCATTTCACATGATAATGAGCCATTTTAAAGATAGTTGCCTTTACTGAAAAAGAAAATGTCTACGTATCTTCTGAATAATCTGGCATATAACAAAAAAAGTCTAAAATATTTGAAGAAAAAGGCTGAATATCAGGTAGAAACATTCACCCTCCAACAAAAATTCTGATAAGATGTTATAGTTGACACTTCTACCTCTATGCAAAAGACAGAAACATAATACTTTTCTCACAAAAAGGTTAATTTATGTAATTTAACATGAATTTTATACCAACAACTGTTTAACGGGTAAGAAATTTAGATTATTTTTAAAAAATCTGTGAAGTTGCAGAGCTTTAATGTTGACATTTTGTAAGTTAATGTAATGCAACACTTGAGAACAAATGTGAAAAAACTGTAAATTATGTATTTGTGAATTAAAGAGCCATTATTAATTTGAGTGTGTCCCTTTTTCCTTGAAAAATGTTATTGGATAGATAAGTCAAATGAACTTATAGTGAAATAATTATCAAGTTTTGCACTTGGAGGCATCTGCAGAGCTTCACATTGATGTTCAGAGAATTGTGTGCACCTATATGAAAAAGAGTTTGATTTTAAAAAAGAGTTATCTTTGGTGCTAGTGCCATCCCAGAACAAGGTTTAAATAAATTCTGGAGAAAAGGAAGCAGTTTCTCATACAGAGAATTTAACAAGCTCCAATTATTAGTTTCTGATTATGACTGAGAATTTTCTTACCTTGTATATATTGTGAGGTCATCTTCTGAAGGAATATCTGAGAGGTTAATCCCATATATATCTTTCATGGACTGAACTATGTTCTGGGAGAGGTGGGAGGAAACAAATATGTCTTTCAGACACAGAATACATTATACTAATTTCCAAACAAAAGTTTATTGGAGATAATTTAATTCTTCCTGGATCAGAAAAAAGTATTCAATAAAGGAAAATAAAACCAATAAAAAGCCTCTCCTGTATTTCCTACCAATCTCTCTAGGCTTATGCTGAATTTTTTTAAGAAGAATTTTATTAAAACATATTCTTCATTTTATTTGTTCAGTAAAAAGGGAAAACATTACTGAAAAGACAATAGGAAAGCATATGAAATAATACATCAATCTGGGAAGAATCTGAAATTTCTTTTATTGCCAATATAAAACACAATATAAGTAATTCATATTTATGGATATATTACAAGCTGCTTGCTTTTATATTTTATTTTTAATTAAGGAAAGAAAACATACACATTATACACCATTTATCTTTAAACTTCTTGTGCTATACTATGTAAAAAAAAACACCCTAATTTTCTTTGGACTAATTATTTTATTTCCATTCTAGGATAAAAGAAGTTACATGTTCATTAAATATACAGGTCCTCTCTTAACAGGATGCTGATGTACCCTATTTTAAGGTTCAACCCCTAAAAATGAATAAGAATCATGTGACTTCAGGTTGCAAGCAGTACTTGCCATACCACAGAGCCAGCCTATCCTTAGCAGTGAGAAACCCAGGATCAAATATGGAGTAGGGAGAGTTTTGTGTCCTCTAGCAAGAAGTGGGAAATATTTCTTACCAAGTATTTTGTATCACATTGAGTCTTTCGTATTGTCCATTATTAACAAAATGTTCCCTGAACTAAAAACCCGACTTACATATTTAGAATGTTTTTGACTGGTGAATCTGGCACTAGCCTATATTAACATTAGGTATAAAAATCACATTAGTAAAAAACACAGGATTTGTCAAATCTAAACAACAGTTCTTTTTTTTTTTCTTCAGAAGAACCTTTTTCAAATTATTACAACAAAGACAACACTGGAACTTTTTTTTGTACTTATTACAGATCGTCTATCTGCTTTGTGTTACTGTAAGATAGGGTTAGAAAAAATGATAGCAGAGGTTTCAAAAAAAATTCTTAACATTGAGAGGACGGACCAAGTTGAAGTTCCATGTCTCAGAAGGTTTTATCAGAAAAGAAAATGTTCTCACGAGGCTTTCAAGAAATGTACTATCACAAGATGAGTGAAGAAAGAATGGTTAACAATAGGAGGTTGACAGGCACTAAGAGCTGCTAAGCATACCCTTACTGAGCTCAAGGAAAGACCTAAGACATCAGAGGGACTTGGTGCGATAATATGCATTACTGGAAAATTGGTATAGAAAGGTACGGCTTGCTCAGGAAGGACAGGCAGGGGGGAAAAGGGAGGAGGTGTTGCCTTATATATTAAAAAATGTATATGTTTAGATGGAAAGTCACTGGGTAAGAATAAAAGGGGAAAAAACAAGGGTGATGTCATGGTAGGGTCCACTACAGATCATCAAATCAGGAAAAAGATGTGGATGAGGCTTTTCTAAATAATTTAATGATCAGCCAAGGCACAGGACTTGGTAGTGATGGGGGACTTCAACTACCCAGACATCTGTTGGGAAAATAACACAGCAAGGCACAGATTATCCAACAAGTTCTTGTATAGTATTAGAAACCCTTTTTTTATTCCAGAAAGTGGAGAAAGCTACTGGGGAAAGGCTATTTGAGATTTGATTTTGACCATGAAATGACAGAGTTTAGGATTCTAAGAAATGGTAGGAGGAAGAACAACAATATAAAGACAATGGATTTCAAGAAGGCAGACTTCAGCAAACTCAGGGAGTTGGTAAGTAAGATCAAATGGGAAGCAAATCTAAGAAGAAAAACAACTGAAGAAGTATCAGAGGGGTAGCCGTGTTAGTCTGAATCTGGAGAAGCGGCGAGGGGTCCTGTGGCACCTTATAGACTAACCGAAGTGTTTGGAGCATAAGCTTTCGTGGGCAAAGACCCACTTCGTCAGATGCATGTAGTGGAAATTTCCAGAGGCAAGTATAACTGAAGAAGCTGGCAGTTTTTCAAAGACACATTATTAAAGACACAAGAGCAAACTATTCCAATGTGTAGGAAAGATAGGAAGTATTGCAAGACACCACTCTGGCTTTAACCTGGAGATCTTGAATGATTTAAAAATTAAAAAACAGTCATACAAAAAGAGGAAACTAGGTCAAATTACAAAGAATGAATATAAACACCATAAGTATGTAGGGGAAAAATTAGAAAGGCCAAAACAAGCTCAAACTAGCTAAAGACAAAAAGGGTAACAAGAAAACATTCTACAAATATGTTAGAAGCAAGAGGTAGGTGAAGGACAGGGTAGGCCCATTATGAATGATGAGAGAAAAACAAAACAGAAAATGTGGAAATGGCAGTCATGTGTGTAAAAGCAAATTTCTCACCTCTGTTATTTTTATATTATCGCCTGTATCTGTCATCTTCACTGGAGTAGAACGCTGAGAAACAGCTCCCTCATCTTCTTTGTCAGTCCCAGAATCATCCTCTGAACTACTCGACACTGCTTCCTCACTTGGGGGAGGCGGGGCACTAGCAGCTGTTTTGCGCTGCAGCACAGTTTCTTCCCTATTAGTTTTGTTCCTAGATATTAAAAAGAGAGTGTTCACACACTTTATGAGATGAACACAAAATACTTTCAATATACCATAGATACCTTCATGAATTTTGGTTAGGATTTCATTTGGCATAGGGTAAAAAGAGAAATTCTACCTTTTGTACTACTACTGTTATTCTTAAAGAAGGGATTCACCTATCTATTAAATCCCCTATTTTATCTTTTCTGTGATTAGTCATTATTTCTGCATCTCTTCTCTCATTGCTGAATGTCTGAAATAATTCCTATGACTATTCCAGCTTTCCACCATTTTTTTGCTCAGTCTTTTTTTTCATCCCTGCTGTCTTTCTAAACAACTTTATGTATCTTTCATGATTGATACTGGCAACACCAAACCCCTTAAGTTATTTGTCTTTCTACTTAAATTTTCTTCCCAGGTCTTCAAAATTAAAAAATAAAGCCATAAAACTGTTGGATAGTGCTAATGACTTTCATCCTCCCCAACAGTGTCACCTCCAGATCAAGGAACTCCCTGCTCACATTTTTTACTGTCTGACATTTTCTTTCGGGTGTTCTATCATTGTCTCAGAGTCAGTCTCTCCAAAACTGAGTTTATCATCTTTCTTCCTACTCCCTCTTAGCCACGTGGTGTCTTCAACACCATCAACACATCCACTCTTTGTCCTGTTCCCAGGGTCACAACCTTGGTGTCATCCATGACTTCTCTTTCTCCCCCCTTCCATCCTTTATTTCTTCCCCTTTAAACATCAATTTTCACTTTTTTTCAAAAACTACACACTTTCTCACGCCACACTCTCTGAAAAGCTTTGATCACTTCCTGCCATGGCTAGTCTCTTCTTCATTTCAATTTACAAATAACATCTCCCTCTTAATTTCCACCAATCTTGTCTACCTCTCATTACTGTTTCCATATAGGAATCTGAAGCCACCTTATGAAGGATCTTTCCAGGATAGATTAAAATGAACAGAGAGCTTAATATTCTGTCCTGTTTTCTTTACATTAGCAAATTTATTCATCAGAAGGTGCACTCAAGATATAATTTACAACCAAGCCTAAAGATTTTTTCTTTGATGAATTTTCATAGCCTGCTACAAACAATGGATATTAGTGTTTCTCAAAAATAAATACCTTTGGTAAATTAGAAAAATAATTCAATAACGTTATAATAGAAAGTTTATGGACAATTAAATATATGCACCACTGCCAGTTCTCCCTACCACAAGTTACATATACATATTTTTAAAATATATTATTATATTGTAATGTTCTTAACATGGAAATATATAAAATGCACAAAGATCAGAGGAGGAAAATGACTAGTTTTTGAATTTCTATTTACTTGGAAGGCTCTTAGAGTGCTTTATACACTGTGTATAAAGATGCCATCTCACCCATTATTAAATATGTGGTCACCTCAGGTATTATGTTTGTTCATAAAAAACATAAAAGATATTTTATGAAGCCAGTTTTACACAACTATTTAATGTGGGAAGGTAATAAGTAAGAAGATAATTTAAGATTAAAACATTCTGGAAGTACTATAAAAAAATCGATGAATATAACACCACCATTCTGAAAGTGCAACTTTTTACATATTAAGCTAGCTAGGTAGGCCACACAGGTGGTCCTCCATCTCAGTGGGCTGCAAGATTGTTGCAACCAAGATGGTTTCCTAGGATGGAATAAGTTTTGCTAACCGTGCTTGCATAGCTAGAATTTGTAAGGATGTGCCAACTGAACCATATCAGTGTTTTGAAGGCAGAGAAAGCACATAGCTCTCACAGTCAATGCTGCATGCAATCAGTATGCACCTCAATTCACATGTTCACATAAGAACAGCCATACTGGGTCAGTCAAAAGGTCCATCTAGCCCAGTATCCTGTCTTCCAACAGCGGCCAATGCCAGATGCCCCAGAGGGAGTGAAGAAAAAAGGGAATCATCAAGTGATCCATCTTCTGTCATCCATTTCCAGCCTCTGACAAACAGAGGCTAGGGACACCATTCCTACCCATCTTAGCCAACAGCTATTGATGGACCTAACCTCTATGAATTTATCTATCTAGTTCTTTTCTGAACCCTGTTAAAGTTCTGGTCTTCACAACATCCTCTGGCAAGGAGTTCCACAAGTTGACTGTGCATTTTATGTAGAAAAACTTCCTTTTGTTTGTTCTTGCTTTCAGTCTGTGTCACTTTAGTAATACAAGTAGGAACAAAATCCTTGGTGGACAGAAACCAGAGGAATTGTGGACAACAGTAAACAAAATGTCTTGTGGACCACACAGACAGAACCCCGATAGGCCACATATGTCCCTCAGGCTGCTGGTTTCCCATCACCTGCTTAAAGAATCCACAGGCCTCCTCCAGCAATATTTGATTCTATACATATCCTGTTGTGCTTTTATGTATTTTACTTCTTCTCTGGGACAGGAGAATAAAACAAGGGATAGAATCTTTGGGCCTGTTCCTTTGGCAGATCCAATAATACAGGAAAAAAGAAGTAGGGATAAAGGAATCTCTGAGCCCTGGTCAAAATAGTAATTGGAGCATCAACAGTACCAACCCTAAAATTTTGAAACAATGGGTGGATTTTTTTTTCAAAATCTGTACTCCTGCTTTCCTCAGGGAATAACACTTATTTCAAAATAGCTATTTTGGATGCTCTGCTGTTGCTATTTTGAAATAACTACTCTACAGTGCTTCCTAGGACTCTAAGTCAAGATAGCGCATCCACTATAACTGAGTCTGCCTTGGACTAATTTTAAGGTTCCCCCACAGTATGGCCATGCTATTTCGATTTTATTTTGGGAGTTGTTATTTCAAATGTCATTATTTTGAAATAATTTCTTAGTGTAGACATGCTCTATTCCATCACTTGGCTTCCTTATCCATTGACCACTAGGTAAAAGTCTAGTCTCAAAAAGTAATTTAGAGAAGTTTTGCCGCTGTTCTAATTTCCACTGACTACATCAGTCCTCAAAGGGTCAAGTGGTTAGTAGGGGACCACTGATGTATTGCTGTGCCCTAGTCATGCCTATTTTGCTCAGTCATACATCAACTGTGGCACTAGCAGATGGTGTCATAAAGTTGTCTATGTCAGTTTTAAGTGGCCTGGAAAATTCTCAGGAATCTATTTAATTCAACTTTAAGGTTTGATTGTTTAGGGACTTTTGCTGGTTGTCAATGGCACCGTAGAAGACAAAACAAAAAGGATTATAGCTGAAGGAGTTACTCAATGCAGATCATCAGATGAAGAAAATGGAAGAAAAAACAGAAGCATTTGCTAGTACTTACAGCTTGGCAGTCAGTAAAGGATATTAAACTAAGTAAGTAAAACGACTCCAGACTAAGTTCAGAACACCCTGACACTGTAATACCCTGGAAATATGGACCCAAAAGCAAGAACCAGCTGTAATACCCCTGGAGATTTAGTGCTAGACTTTGGGGGGAAAAATACAATTATTCTGATCCGTCACTCACAGCAGACAAGGCACACTATCACTTCTTGGAATTTGTATTAAGAGCATATACATCTTGATACCCTCTTGTAGATAGCTACAACTAGTAATTTTTCCCTTGGAAAAATACAATAAAGATATGTTTTGCAAATGGATTTTTAAGACCAAAACCAGGAGTACAAAGAAGGATGCTCTACTTCATCTAATGTTTTAAAACAAGAAGAGTTCAAGCACACAAGTTCACAAGGATATTTAAGCTGGGAAGACAAGAGATCTCAGAATGGACCCTTGTAAATAAACAGAACAAGTTGTCCTGCTACTTGAAACAAATCAATATTTAGGTACTTATTAAATCATTTGTCTCTGTAACATTACAAAAAACAAGGAGGGGATTGGCAAATCAATATACATTTCAGAGATGCCTCAATAAAATGCTAGAAGTCTATTGTATCAAACGAAGGTACAGTTAGGTGCCTTTTTCAACCAGTAGTTACTGTTCTTTTAGAAAATAAATTTTTTAACTGCATTCAGCTTTACTGATGTTCTATGCCAAAAATGTGAGACATCACAGAAATGTCTGAACAATGTATTCTTTGTTTGGGGACACTGATGTATACTACCTTGGAGAGGAACAAAAATCAAAGTAGCTTTGCACTACCTAATACAAAAACTGGAAAGAGCAAAAGAGAAAAACCTACTAGATAGTGTACTCTATCAAGTCCTTATTTTGAAAGAACAGAATTTTTTTCCCTTTCATCCTTATGCTTTATCTTACGTCAAGACCCCCTTTTCCAGTCTCCCCTTAAAGATTAGAATATTTGAAGTTCTGAAAACAGGAATGATATGGATATGAAGGGCTCAAGGCCAGCTTTTTAAAATTTAAATACTTAGAAGCCAGACAACTAAATAAGTGTCCTGATTTTCAAAGATAGTGACTATCCACAGCTCTGACTAACTCTCATTGAATTATTTCATTCTATTTACTCTTATATCCAATAACTTTTATATAATATTAGCAAGTAAAAACTATGTTTAGAGACCACTAAGATTGTGGGTGGGACATATGCCCTCCTTTCAAAAATTTAAAATAATGGAAATGAGAAGTTAAGGAAATTATTTGTTCAATCCTTTCAACCTTCATATTGATAGCATTGTATATGATATCACACTCTTATATCCCAAAAGGCCATTTCTCTTTCATTTCCAATAGATATCAAAAAACAATACATACATAATTTTCATCAAACTAGCTCTCTAACACAAAACCTTAATAGTGACTTCACCAGTGTGAAGATAAAATAACTTCTCAAATGCATAGAATGAGACTCAAATGTGCTTATTCATTGATATAACAGAAACAAAATCATACAAGATCCTTACAAAAGTTTTGTTAGAACATAAGTTTGATTAAGTTAAGGGTACATACTGTTCACTAGCTGTTGTGTTCTAGGTTGTGGTTAACAGCTTTAAATCAATAAAAAAAGATAGGAAATCCTCATTGATGAGCTAGAGGTCACTAGATGAAATTAACAGACAGCAGGTTTAAAACAAACAAAAGGAAGCATTTTTTCCATATAATACAGTTATTTTGAACTCTTTGCAACAGGATGTTGTGACGGTCAAGATGATAACAGGGTTCAAAAAAGAACTAGATATATTCATAGAGAATAGGTCCATCAATGGCTATTAACCAGGTTGGACAGGGATGGTGTGCCAAGCCTCTATTTGTCAGAAGTTGCAAATGGGTGATGGGGTGGATCATATGATGATTAACCCTTCTGGGGCACCTGGCACTGGCCACTGTCAGAAAACAGGATACTGAGCTAATGGAACTTTTGTCTGACCGAATATGGTCATACTTATGTATTTATGCAAATTGCATGAAAATTTAAACAGAGCATAGAAGAGGGAAGATCTGAACTTCCCTTTTCTGTCTCAGATGAAGGAACCGTCTCCTAGACTACAGTGCTATTTGGATCCATCTTTTTCCATCATCAACATTTGTGCAGCCTTCTCATTAAATTATATTGAGTACATTTAGCAAGGAGCACATATTTTTTGTTGCAGTGAAAATGCTCTGTAGGCGCATACCAATATATCACTGATATTCTCAGAATTGGCACATGAGAAGCCACAACATGGACAGAGGAAAGGTTGCAGATTTTAAGATTTCTGGCAGAAGGAGTACAAAGGAAAGTTACACAATCTCGGGTTAATACTCCTGTTAAAATAGAATTTTAATACAATCTTAGCTATGGCACACCTACTGCTGCACCATAATACAAGACAATAAAAATCACATACAGCAGCTCAATCAAACCAATGCTTTGTAGCCTTTGGAAGAAATAATTTACAACATAAAATATCACACAGGTATTTTTTTAGAAATACAACCACAACAGTCACTCCATTCAGCTTTTACTTGCTGCTGAACATAGGGGGAAAACTTAAGTATGATTCCTTTTATGAAAGTGTGAGTGTTGTGTGTTCAGCATATTTAAATATATTATATGGTTTCTAAAAATGTCTATAGAAAAGCAGTTAACACAGAAGTTAACATAACATCATGCAGACATAGGATTACTGATATGTCAGAGTATCTATACAAATGAGTTTTTTAGGCCTTCCCATGACTGTTGTTGTTTGCCCATTCCAAATGACCACTCCACTCTTGGGCTATGTCTAGACTGAAAGCCTCTTTCGAAAGAGGCTTTTTTGAAAGATACTTTAGAAAAAACCTCTTTCGAAAAAGTGCGTCTAGACTACAACCAGTACTTTTGAAAAAGCAAGCCACCCTGTAGTCCGGATGCTCTCTTTCCAAAAAGCTCAGTTTGCATTACATAGCGCCTTTTTTTGAAAGAGCACTTTCAAAAAAAGGCGTTCTTCCTCGTAAAACGAGTTTTTACACAGTCAAAAAAACTGCCGCATTTTTTCGATTTACTTTTGAAAGAATGTGGCAGCAGGAGTCTAGACGTAGGGGAAGTGTGTGTTTTTTTTTTTTAAGACCACTTTTTTTGAAAAAACCCTGTAGTCTAGACACTCCTTTGGTAGTAAGCATGCATCCTGCACAAAATCATTAGAAATTTCCCCCCCTGAGGGGTATCCCCTGAGGTGGCTCAAGTATCCTCTGTTGCTGCACACCATTGTAACTGCCATCCCTAAGATTCCTCAGTTTCTTTTTGGTGGACAACTGCAGCACCGGAAGAGTAGGAAGGGGGTGGGGGTCATGGAATGGACAATTGGAAGAACAGCAGTTACAGAAGGTTAATAGCGTTTTTTTCTTCGAGTGATTGCATACGTGCATTCCACTTTTGGTGAGTAACAAGCTATACAGTAGAAAGAGGGATCAGAGTTCATATACCCATACATGCATACAACTTGTCCAAATTTAGCATAATGTCTAGAATACTGTGTGATGGCATAACAGGATGCATGTCTGTGCACTGAAGATCAAGTCACCATCTACAAAATTTCTTGGATAGGAATTTGTGCAAGGAATGACATGAAGAACTCTTTTGATCTAGTGGAATATACCATCACTTTGCTCAGCAGAGAAATGCCTGCCAAACTAACATACATGAATGCAAGAAGTTATCCAAGTTGAAATTATTTGGGAAGAGATTGGGAGAACCTTCATGCTGCCTACAATGACCACAAATAGTTGAGCTGACAAATGAAACTGTTTAATACTATGCACATTGTTTCTCTCTATTAGCATGTGGTTTTGGGTAAAATGTGGGTTAGTAATCTGACAGGCTTTTATAAAAATGAGACTAGAAAAAAATCTCAGATGAGGACACAAGTATATTTTGTTCTTAAAGAAGACTATTTAAGATGGTTCAGAGGTCCAAACACAAAGTTTAGCCACTTTCCAAGTCTGAAAAGCTACTAAGAAAGTCACCTGCAGTGACAGATACAGTAAGGAGTGTGTGCTACAGGCTCAAATAAAGGCCCAATGAACTTTTATAAAACTGGGTTCAAGTCCTAGGGGAGGATGAGAGGAGAGCTTCTCTAAAGATACAACCTGTCTAGACCCTTCAGAAATATGATGGTCATGTAATCAGAAAATACAGAACATGAGAAAATACAGAACATGTCCACATGAGGATGGAAAATAGATATTGTCAGGAGCTGGATCTTAATAGGAAAAAATTGCCAACCTTTGCTGTTTTAGGTGCAACAGATCATCCAGAATGCTGGATAGAGGACTGCCTCTTGTTGCTCAGTAACAGGCCCAGTACAATGCAGTGCCTGTTCAGCAGACTCACTGTGCATCTCTGAAGACATAGAGAAGGAACACTATATATCTGATCTGGAAACAGGGAGCAGGAGAGACCCGCGGGCTACTAGACTGATGGTGAGCCTGAGTGACACTCCAACCACCGAGCCACATGCCTGATGGTACTCCCATCAGAAGGTCCCTTGTCAGAGAGCATGACTAACCGCAAAGTAAGAAAATGTAGGTGGATCTTCCTATGCTGACAAGGGGGAGTTGCTGCTGATGGTGGTGCCAGAGACTGGTGCTGGGTCATAGTATAGTCAACATTGTAGGCTTCCCCTTTAATGTGTGTGACGGTCAGGTAAAATACATTGTTTGAGTAGAGAGAACTCCTCAATGCTACTGGAGCCCATCTGTCCACCAGTATGGAGAGCGTAGCCTCCCGGACCACCAGACATACCCGTACCAGAAAGTTCACCAGATCTCTTGCTACTGCAAAAGCCTCCAGCATGCTTGTTCTGAAGATGCAGAAGGTTGTCCTTTAGGCACTAAAGTCAAAGATAAAATTGCCTTGCTGCCAGTGTCAAGGGGGCCAGTTTCTGTGGAGCCAGAGAAGTGCTTGAGTTTCAGCTGCTCTCTACTCTTAATTCTCATGCCTAAAGGACTTCAGTGCTGGCTACCTTCCTCTCTTGATAGTCTGCTTACTAGGGAAGGGTACATGATGCTGCATCTCAGAAAACACAGGAAGCACTCCATACTAGGTACTGAATTTAGTCAGGTTCTGACAGAGATCTCAGGATCACTTCATTGAGCAAAATCTTTTGCCTGGCTTTTTCTGTCTTTCGTATCCCAGGCTTAAAATCTTTACAAATTTGGTGACAACCCTGGAGTATAGGCTTCCCCTACACACTTCAAGAAGCTTGAGTGTGGGTCACTCATGGGTATTGGCCTGGTGCAAGAGACACAGTATTTAAAGGCTAGTGACAGAGGCATCTCTTGGGTCCAGCAAATTGAAACCCCCCAAACTGGGGCCCAAGAAAGAAACTTATCCTATCTACACTATTAACTAATATCAATCATCTAGTAAACTGCCTACAACTAATGTAAAACAAGCACAGTTAAAGCACTGAGCAATTCTAATGAATGTCATGGCAGAAAGGACCAGTTGTGGAATTTTGTAGGCAGTTGGGCCCTTTATACCAGCATGTAGTGGCCCTCAACAATAGAGGGTACTTGAGCTACTCCAGTGGGTACCACTGATGGAAAAAATGCTTTACGACTGTGAGTGGGTGCTCGCACAAATCACCAAGAATGGAATGAACATGCACAATCACTTGAAGAATGACTATACTTTTTTGAAGATAAACATTCAAGATCAGACCTTCAACTGGTCTTTTAATTTTATATTAGTACACTGAAGACAATTCTAACTTTAATTACAGTCTCAAATGACTTTAGTGATTCTCAGTAGACTTTTTAGGAATTTATTACATAGTTAAATATGTATTATGCATAAAACATAGTGCAAACACCTACGCTATGTTATCATACATATTTATTTAATAGTACACTATATTACAGCTTTCCCTCAATAATATACTATTACGCGTAACACTTACTCTTTCTTACTACCTTAGATATAACATCTTGTCCATTTTGTTCATTCTTTTTTGTATTCACTAATTAGTCAACATTATGATCATTAAAATACTGGACTTTTTTTATTCCATAGTTTTCTTTATCATTGTTTCCTCTATAAATAATGCTGTTAGCACAAGTGAGCCATATATTTTCTTTTTAACACATCAACGTGGTTTTCTTTAGATTTAATTCAGGAGAGAAGGCAGTTTTTTACAAAGCTAATTTAGATGCAAATTAATGTTTGTTATATATACACTAGAAAATGTTCACTATTATTCTAAACTATGCCTAATCTGTAATATGTTTTTGTGTGTACACTAACCCATAGAAGTTATTTCATAGATTCTGTTTGTCTGGCATACACAGGGCAATACACAGTAAAACAAGATGCTACCAACCTTGTAATAAATATATTATAGGCCTGATTCAAAGTCCACTAGAGTCAGTAAGAATCTTTCCATTTATTTCAAATAGGCCTTGGCTCCCTTATACTCTTCTTAAGTGCAGGTAGGTACTTGGGTTTTAGCCTTATGCCTCACAAGTCAAGTTCCATGTATGGCTTCTGTGTTCCCTTCAAGTTATAGTTCATCTTGAACTAAATAATTAGGTATTTTGTTGTTAACTGCATTCCACTGTACAATGTTGATGTTATTATGCCAGTAAAATGTCTTAAATTCCATATTTTTTATGTAAATCTTACCCCATCACTGATTTTCCAGTTTCATCAGGTTTACGCACAGTAAATGGACTTGGATCAATTCCAACATTCTTGGGCATGAAATCTCTGAAGAAGGGCAGGAAAATCAGCCATAAAATAAAGCTCAACATGCAAAATATGCTTCTGAAATTATATTTAGTCGGGTTTTGTTGAAAATTCTTCACAGCTATAAGTCTGCACATCTTGTAACATTTAATTCGAAAACTGTTTTCATGAATTAAAAAGGATTGTCTAGGTTGAACTTTGATTAAAAGTCACAGATTCTTCTGTAAAAATTAAAATCCAAAGAGATTTACGAAACCTTCAGTTGTACCACACAGACCATAAAACAGGATTGTGCACACAGTTGTCACGTGTGAAGAAGGCTGTGGCTAATGGAGACTTAAAAAAATTATTTTCATGATGGTGTTGGCCCTCAAATTAGTTCTATTGGCCATTTGAGACATCATTTCTACAAAAGCCATTAACCAAAGCATGCATGCTCAAAATATTTTTTTTAAATACTCATTTGGCATGATCCAAGTTGTCATTGCTTCCATCTGGAAAACACACTCTAGCTAATTGTTTTAATTAACTCCAAATTAACACAACCTTACAGAACATATCTAAACAGAGACAATTTTTCTCCTAAATCAGAATTAGAATGGACTTATATACATGGCACTACAATCCAGACAATGACTTGTGTAGGTCTCTAACATGCTGCATTCTACAGGGCCCATATAAAAAGTTGCATGCACAAAAAAGTTACCTAGTTTAAGTTAACATGGTCCTGTTTTAAATGGGACTACCTCAAAGCTAACTAGGTACCTTTTAGTTTGTGCCAGCAGGATCTAGGTGTCTTCATGGGGCTACTAAGAAAGCAAGTTGTTAGAGCAGTCTATAATCCACACACTGTAGCCTGGCCTAAGGCATTGTGTAGACAAAATTGCATGATTGAAATGAAGTAGCATTGTCTAAATAGTCCGCATGTAAATGTCCTCTCTCAGCTGAATAGAGCTCAAAGCCAGAGGTTCTAAATTGAGGTGACACATGAAATTTTCAGAGGAAGAGGGCAGTGAACCTACTAATATTCAGTAATTATAAAAGTGTGGAGTCGAAGTACCAGGTTGCAATGTCACTCAAAGCTGGTTCAGCCACCCCTCATCACACGAGACAGACGGGCAGACAGTCCAAATTTGAGAGATGTTGTGACCCTGCACACCAGGTTGTAACACCACTTGCTCAAATCTTTCACTGATTAACATCAGCAGCACTAATACAGGTAAGGTGTGTTATATACTACCATCTGATCTGTATTTTGAGTAATTTGCCTGGTATTTCCTGAAAAATGCATTAACAATACCAGCTAATAATAACCTTTCCACTATCCCACTATTGGAAGGGTGGGGGAGGGCTCCAAGTATAAACAAATACTAAAAGGGGGCAAGATACAAAAAGGCTGAGAACCCCTGCCTTAAAGTAAGTTTAAAGTTACACATTAACATTATGAAATCTAAATTATATAGCTTATAACACTGCAAAACATACCGTATAGAATTGGTCATTGCCAAGCAAAAGGTGTCATCAAAACTGCTTAATTCGTATGGCCGAAAAAACTCATTGTGAATATCAATCTCTTCTTCATATTTGTGAAATCTCTTCACTATCAATTTCCTCCTGTTTTCAGTGCATGTCACTAAAAAGAGATAACCTGTTCTATTGCTAATCATTAGCACATTTGGAAAAACCTATTTGCATACTTCTATAATAAATTAACCAGATATATTTCCATATGTTCTTTCTAGAGGACAAGAAATATAATCTCAAAACTAGATACATATATTTGAGAGGATACATTACATAAGTTAACTAGTTAATTTGATTTCCCTTTAAAATTGACATTTCCAATTTGAATAGTCTCCAAGCGAGAGAAGTGGTGATGTGTCTTCCAATTATATTTGAATCAGCATTGGCTAAATTATTCCTGTGCATCACCAGTTTACAATACTTCTAGCCAAATATAAATGGGAAAGGCAAAAAAAGGGAAGTTACTCACCCTGTGCAGTGATGACGGTTTTTCAAGATGCGTGTCCTCATGGGTGCTCCACTGTTGGTGTTGGGCTCGTCCCAGCACTGCAGATTGGAAATTTTTCCAGCAGTATCTGGTTAGGCCATGCTTGCATGCCAAGAGGGTGGCACATGCCATTCACACCTTTCGAGTTTATGCACGCAGCCTGACTCCCCTTAGTTTTCTTCATGCATGCTCAATTGCATGGAATAGATCCAAAGAAGAGGGGAGGAAGGGTGGGTTGTGGAGCACCCATGCGGGGGACACATCTCAAAGAACCGTCATTACTGCACAGGTTGAGTAACTTCCCTTTCTTCTTGGAGTGATATCTCCATGGGTGCTTCTCTGTTGGTGACTGCAGTACCTACCTTGAGATAGGGTGGACTTTGGATTATGTGGTATGCGCAGATGACAGAACCATGTGAGCTACAGCAGAGCTTGTCTCCATTTGTGAGGATATTGTGTAATGTCTCATGAAGGTGTGGTTGGATGACCACATAGCTGCCACGCAGATATCCTTAAGAGGGATTCCCTTCAGAAAAGCAGATGAGGCAACTATCGCCTGTGTAGAATGCACTCTTGGGGTGTAGGATGTGGTCTGTTTCACAGCGAGTATCACTGGGTGATATACAATATAATTATTTTGGAAATATGCTATGAATAATGCAGGCCCTGAGAGCATTCCACAAGGGAGAGAAATAGTGTTTGTGATTTGCAGAAAGGCCATGTATGGTCTATATAGAATGATAACGCCTTGCAAACATCCAGAGTATGTTATACTACCTCCTCATGAGAAATATGAGGCTTCGGATAGAAGGCAGGGAGAACAATGGGTTCATTAATGTGAAATTCTGAGCATATTTTAGGTAAGAAGGAAGGATGGGGTTAGAGGACCACTCTGTCTTTATGAATTATGCTGTAAGGTGGTGATGCTGTGGGAGCAGCAATTTCACTAACTTGTCTTGCTGATGGGATTGCTATAAAGAACACCATATTTTCTGTGAAAATGGGGAGTGAGCATGTTGCCAAGGGCTCAAACGGAGGACCAGTTAAGTGTGTTGAGCCCGAGGTCCAGATCCCACCTGGGGGTTAAAGGTCTGTGCAAAGGATTAAGGTTATGCAGCCCTCTAAGAAATCTCTTCACAATAGAATTTGCAAATATCAAAAACCCATCAATCGGAGGTTGGAAAGCCGCCAGTGCAGCAAGATGTACTTTAAGGGAGGTGTGAGATAGACCTTGATCTTTCAGATGCATAATGTAATCCAGTATCATATGAAGGGGAGTGGCAGTTTGTCTGAGCATTGTCGCTGATGCACCATGCTACAAAGGGGTTCTACTTCTGAAGGTAAGTATTGCATGTGGTCTGTCTTCTACTCTGAACGAGGACACTTCCCACTTGCGGCAAACTTCTCTTTTCTGCCTCCGAGAACCAGAGAGAAACTACGCCATCAAGTGTAGAGTTTCTGGCTGGGGGTGGAGAAGCTAGCCTGCATTCTGAGACTCGATGACTCAGAAGCAGGTAAGGAGGTCGATGAGATGTCTGATAAAGACAGGGAAACCAAGTCTGTCTGGTCCAGGCAGGGGCTATAAGGATGATTAGGGCATTGTCCACGTCAATCTTCCTGATGACTCTGGGTATAAGACGAATTGGAGGGAATGTGCAATAGAGAAGAGCCTCCCATGTGATAAGGAATGCGTCTCCCAGCTCTATCCCCATCCTGGATCAATATTGGGGACACTTGGAATTCTGGTATGTTGCAAAAAGATCTACCACTAGAAATCCTCATCAATGGAATAGAGCATGCAGGACATCTGTATGAAGTTTCCATTCATGGTCCATAGTGAAATGACAGCTTAGAGCATCCGCAGTTGCATTGTTGACCCCCAGTAGGTACAATGAAACACGAGTGATGTTGTTGCGGATGCACCAATTCAATAGGCTTACCGCCTCTGCACAGAGGGATGGAGAGCGGACACCAATTTGGTGGATGATATAAAATATGGTGGTGATGTGGTCTGCAAGAATACACACTGCGGAGTCGTGAATGTGCTGGACAAAATATTTGCAAGCGTTGCTCAACTGTGCAGCGCTCTAGGAGGTTGATATGCCAGCGAGATTTGTGAGCTAACGATACGCCCTGAGTGAAGTGATACTGCATGTGTGCCCCCCATCCGACAAAGGAAGTGTCCATAGTGATTTGTGTAGAGGGCTGCATCTGGAGAAATGGAGGTTCCTTGGACTGGTCCATCACATTATGGATGTGCAAATCTTCACAGGGACAGTCACCTGCTTGTGGAGGTGGTGCTTGGATTGGATATAAACTGAGGACAGCCAATGCTGGAGGCAGCAAAAGGGCAGGCGTGCATATCGAATGACATATGTCGTGGCAGCCATATGGCCCATAACCTAAAAATAGGTTAATACTGTCACGGTAGGGCTGGATGTTATGATCACAATAAGGCTTGTTATGTCTTCAAAGCATTGAGTGGGGACATATGCTCTTGCTGTGGTGGAATCCAGATGAGCTCCTATGAACTCTAGGGATTGCATGGGACATACAGTGGATTTTTGGCTGTTTATGATGAGGCCTAGAGATTCGAAGAGCCTCTTGGTAAAAAGAATCATGTCCTGTGTTGCTTGTCGAGATGGACCTCGTATAAAACAGTCGTCGAGATAGGGGAAAATCACAATGCCCTTGCGACGTAGATGTGCTACCACCATGGCCTGGGTCTTGGAGAAGATTCTGGGGGCAGAAAAAAGCATGAAAGGGAGGACTCAATGCTGAAAGTGTTCCGAGGAGACTAAAACAGAGGAAGCGTCTGAGAGCTGGATGTATGATTACATGGAAATAAGCATCTTATTAGTAAGGGAAGCAGAAGCTGGTGTTTACCAAAGCTCATCCGCCGTCTCCATAATGGCTTCATCAATTGGAAGTGCACTCTTTGTTTTTGTGGATGGTTGTAAATTTTTCAAAAGCCTGTGTTGTTTTTCTTGCACCTCAAATAGGATGACTTCTTGACCAGTGAAGACCCTCTTGTAAAGCTCTTGAAATTGTTTTAAATCATTGGTGGGAGATGTATCCTCCTGGATGTCTGCCTTGTCCGGTGAGGAAGATGACTTATCCATTGGAGAAGTTCCCAGCTGGTCAGGGTCAATGTCATCGATAATCTGTCCCTCTTCAGTTTTCAAATCCTCGGGTGGGGAAGAGAGACTATGGGAGCGAGAGACTGGCAATGATCTGTGTGCAAGTGTTGATGGTGCCAACAAGCGATGTCTGATTGGTGCCCAATGCCTATATGGAGACTACTGTGATGGATAATGGGGTGGCAAGATCATACTGGATACCACGGAAGGTGGCGTGAATACCATATTCGGTGTACCTTATGGAGTGTAGTTGGTCTGAATGGGCAGGAGTAGTGGAAGGAGAACACCGCCTGTGATTGTCATCATATTTGCTGTAATGCAAAAGGACCAGTGATCTTGGTGAACAGAAGGACCCTCTAATGGGTGATGAAGACTGAGAAGATTGTCAGTGTGGACCATCATGCGGCCATCTTGAACGCGGTCCAGACGTTGGCACTTGCACGTCATGACTGCTTGCAAATGGAGTGGTGGCAAGTAGATGAATGCTCCAGCAGTGCCGATGAACACAGTGCCGATGGAGGAGGCATCCATGTTAGCAGGGAAGACACCAGAGGAGTCTCCAGGCTGGAAGAGCGGGGAATGGCTCTGGTGGATTTTGCCTTGGCCTTTGCTGGTGCCAGTGTTTTGACCAGCACCTATTGTGCGGGTGGAACCTGTGTTTTGTCTGGTTCCCGGGCATCCAATGTCTCCTTTGTCGGTGCTGAGAACTGTGGAGTTTGCGGTTTCAGTTCCTCGACTGATGTGGCATGGGAGCGCTCGGTGCCTGGCTTATCTTCTGTGCTGACTCAGTGGAAGGAGAAGGCTGGAGTTACTCTCTTTTTCGTGGGTGGCTTAGACGAAGGTGAGCCTTCCCATTCTTTTTCTTAGTGCGGGTCTCCTGCTGAGTACTCCCCTTCTTAGCTGTTTGAGGCTCCTGTGCCTTATCACAGAGCAACATTCTGAGTCTGACCTCTCTGTCTTTTTAGGTCCTGGCCGTGAGGCTTCAACAATGCACACATTTCTGTGGCACATGTGTCTCGCCCAAGCACCAAATACGTGACTTGTGGCCATCTGAGGCTGGCATAGGATTGCAAAACTTGTTGCATTTTTTAAACCCGGGAGAGCCAGGCATTTGTTAGACACTTTCCCTTTTGCTCCACTTGCGTGAGGCAGACTTTTTTTTTAATTGGACTCTCCTCTGTTGTAATAACTCTTGTAATATTTGTGTTATTTTGTAGACGATGCTTTCTATCTCCATCTCCTTTGAAAGGGATGTTATCAGGCCCAGTTTCACTGTGCTGTTTCCTGATGCAGTAACTATTTACGTGAGGAATAAGTATTTCCTTTTTTTTTAAAACAAGTAAGTAAAGAACAACAGTAACCAGAACTTTAAACTAACTGAGAACCAAATTCTTATCTACAGGTAGTCCCACAGGAGGAGAGAATCAGACTCCATCTGCGACCGAGGGAAGTACAAAGAAAACAGGGGAATCAGGCCCAGGCTTGCGAACTCCAAAGGTGTGAACGGCACGTGCCTGCCTGCCCGCCCTCTGCCATGCATGCGCAGCCTGACCAGATACTGCTGGAAAAATCTCCAATCAGCAGCACCGGGACAAACCTGACACCAACAGTGGAACAACCACGAGGACATCACTCAAAGAAGAACTATTTAAAATGCTTTCCTGCATGTGAACTTAAAGAAGCCAAAGTCATATCCACAACTCTACAATAAGTACCATGCACAATATATGTAATTTCTTGGTGGACATTTGGTAGCTGTAATGCAGGCATCTCATATATGCTAGTGAAACCCACAGCTCATTAAGAAAGAAATACTTGTCAGCTGTTACAATGGCACAGCTTTCATCATCAGTTTGTTAATTTGTGATTAAAGGAATACATGCAAACATAATGGCTGAATCAAACTCATCAGTATTTTTCCAAAATATGCTCTAAAACAAAAAGAAAAAAAGATACTTACCCTCATCATAAGGCAGCGGTAAGTGATTTAATACACCTTGTGTCCACCAGTAAGTGTAACTATGGGGGGAAATTCACACATATATTAAAGTCAATTTTATTTTAAATAGAAAATAAATATTCAATCTACTAGCACATCTAAAATATACATACTCCTTTTTACATACTTAATAATAACCTAATTGTGCATGGTAGTTTATAGTGCAGGGGTAGGAGAAAGGAAATAACTATCCTTGGCTTGAGGAGTTCTACAGTTCCCAGTCATGCAACTGCATCTCTGTAGTCAAACCCCTCAAAGTCAGAGGGGTTCTATGCAGCTGCTGCAGTTTGCCTACACAAAGCTGCATTTACTTTAGGTGTTCACCTTTTTGACATTGGGATGTAAACGACTAGTTGAGTAGTCGACTACCCGATAAACCTAGGCTTATCAGGTAGTCGAGTCACTATTCGACTACTCGCTCCCCACCTTCTGCCTATGTACCAGAGGCAGCAAGGGGGCAGGGAGAAGGAGCGGTGCTCAGAGGAGCTGGCTTAAAAGCTGGTTCCCCCTAACACTGGCTCTGCGGTGTGTGTGAGTGGGGGGGGGGGAGGAGAGACAGGGGAGGCAGTGGCACAGTGGTCTGGGATCCAAAGGGAGCTGGGGCTCCTCAGTCCTGGCTCACACCTGGTCCTGGACTTATCCCAGCTACGCATCTGCATTTCAAATGTAGTAACAGTGGGGTGGCTCTCACTACATTTAAAATGCAGAGGTCAGCGGTTCAGGATCTGGTGCAAGCCCCGCGGCACTGGCCTCATGCTCCCTGTGGCTGCTTCAGCCTTTGAAATGTACAAGATCCTCACGGGATTCTTGTACATTTAAAAGGCAGAAGCGGCCGAAGGGAGCACAGGGCCGGGGGGGACTGCATGAGTCCCCCACCTTGCCCCGTGCTCCCTGCAGCGCTTCTGCTTTTGAAATGTAGCAAGAGCCCCAGAGGGCTCTTGCTACATTTCAAAAGCTGAAGCCGCAGTTCCCCTTTGCTTTTCTGCCTTTAAAATGTAGTAAGAGCCATGGGTGGCTCTTACTAGATTTAAAAGGGTTAGGGGCGGCTCCCTCTTATCAACGAATTGAGTAGTCAACTGAAATTCCATCGACTACTTGATTAGCTGATTAATCATAATTTAACATCCCTAATCTGGGACATATCCCCTCTGCAGTTTAAATGTAGTAGGAGCCGGGCTGCCTGCATGCTCGTCTCCTACTGCATTTAAACTGCAGAGCTACAGCGGGGCCCCTTATCAACTAATCATGTAATCAACAATTAGTTAATTACCCACTTCTTAACATCCTTAGTTTGACAACAGGATTGGGGTCTAAGACATATCCACATCAAGGGAGATCAAAGAACCATATGGAGAGGGTGGCTGAGAAGATAATGGTCAGAACAATTCACAATTATCAGATTGCTTACTGGTTAACATCTTTCTGGTCCTTTTTTTGTGTGGTTTTTTTACAGGAAAAATTGTGTTAACATTAAATGTGAAAAGACAGTGTGGAGTGTGGAAATCAGTACTAATATTTATCTATAAATATTTGGCAAACTGACAATTTGCAGTTTTGTGAAAAATACAAAGCTGGGTTCCTAATAGGAGTGATGATAGTCTTAAAAAGACACTTTTCACAGGAAATTTGTTAATAATAGAGGTCTGAGAACCAGAGTGCTTCTTTACTGGAATATTTAACTGCAAAGATGAAGTGCTCTAGCTGCTCTCATGGAAATCAATAATCAACTGGAAAACAAAATGAAGCATGCTTTTTCTTTCAGCTATTCATATTTACTTATTCCTATTTCCCCTCATAATTATATATAATTTTTTTCTAAATTGTACCAACATCATTCCTAGAAGGAAAGAAAAACAGTTATCTACATGGTTTTTTGAGATACACATATGATTCTAAATATTAAGGACCAAATCCTACCTACACCAATATAATGATCAGCAGAAGACACACTGTGGGAGTTCTGCTGCCCAGATCCCTGTCACATAGGTTTTTATACCACACACATCACAGTAGCATCCGAGAATTTTCCAGCTGTGCACTAAGCAACGTGAGTAAACATGCCTCACGTGTTGTTTGTTCTCTCATCCTCTCCCAGGAGCAGAAGTGTGTGTAGTCAAGTGTCTTGTTTTGATAGATTGTGTGTTCATCTTTTTTTTCTTGTTTAAAATATACTTGTTACGTTTATGTTTGAGAATGAACTGTCAAAGAAATGTGTTTTGCACTTGTACCAAAAAGTGGCAAAGGTCATGACAGTCATTAGTTACTCCACAGTCTTGAACTGCACTTGGACAAAGTTTTGTCCCCTGAACACACAAGGTTTACTTTTATAGTGGAAAGCGCTATTGCACCAGAGAAGCATAATTGTTAGCAATGGTCTTTTAGGTATCAAAGCGCTAGGCCACAGAGTGCGTTGAAGATAAGGACAGAGACTCTGAACTTGATTTGAAATTCTATGGTATGCCAATATAAAGACCTGAGGACAACATTCATGGTAGTCCGTGTTGCTGAGGGGATGCACTGCAGTGTTATGAAGTAGGTGGAATTTCCTAAATGCTAAAGCCTTCATGTCTAGGCATACTGCACTGCTGTAATCCAGATAAGAGGTGATGAAGGCATGAACTTCTGGCCAGGACTTTATCTGCCAAGAGCAAATGTAGTTTCCTTGACAAGTGGAGATAGTAAAAGGCATTTCTCACAGATGCTGCTTTGTGAGAACAGTGTCAGAGGAATTCATGAGGTCTCCTAGACTACGGACTAACTTGATCAATTATGTATCTTCAACTAACAGAGACTCCACTGAGGCTGCAAGCTTTTCCAAGTGTTTCACCACCAGTATCACCCGTCTCTCTTCTTCATACAAGAGCTGATCTCACCCAAGCACTGTCTTGCTGCTGGTACTGAGGATGAGCTGCCTGATGGGACAGCACAATTTCCATGATACCAGATGCCTTTCATTTTGTTCTCTCTCCATAAATTTAAGAGGGTATACTATTCATTATGAAATCTTTTCTTACTGAAGGAGAGAGAGGGGAAGGGCCTGGGAAGTTGAAGGGAGACTCTTTTACAGAAAATTACTTCTTCCCTCTCTACTCCCATGGCCCCAACATAGTATTTTTAATAATTACTAAGAAGCACTGCCCCCTGCTCGCTACACTCGCCAACCCTCCTGTTTCTGGGGGTAGGCAGGCCCAGCTCTCCCCATGGCTGCCACGCGTGCACTGCTGTGGGGAAGGGAGGAACAGCATGCACACTTCCCTGAAAGCCAGATCTGGCACAGAGTCTTGGGGCTTTCTCCTCTCCCTCCCACTGCAGGAAGCCGGTGCTGTAATCTTGCGGGGGAGAAGGGAGTGTTCGAGGCTGGAGCACCAGGCAGGCGGTGGCCCAAGCGCAGGTCCGAGTGGAGGAGACCCACTGGGTCTCGGAGTGTCAGGGTCCTGGAGTGCTGAGACAAGCCGCTGCTGCCACCCTTGGCCCTCCTGCAGGCGAGCCGGAGGCCAGCGGGGAGCCCAGGGCATCACCAGAGGAAGGGGCAGGGGAACCCTTAGACATGGCTGCTGCTTCCCTTTCTGGGGACTCTGCTTAGGCTGGGGAAGGGAAGAGGGGGGCAGGGCGACACAGTAATGTGATGATGTCACTGTCACCCCAGATTAAAAGTTTTTTAATGTATATATAGAGAGATTATTTTCTTGCTATAGTGGCCAAGGGCTCCAATCATGATTGAAACCCCTATGTCTGCCTGTCCTCCCTGTGCACCAATTTGTGTTGCAATGACTATCTCTACTTCCCTCCAGGCTTGCCGCTGATCTGCCCAGCCTTCACCACTTTCCAGGTTGAGCTGATTTAGCATGCTAGCTAGGTTATGTAATTGTCAGCTGCCAAACATGCCAATCATCTTGGACCAGGCCTGCCTTCCAGGGCTGGATTAAGCTCTTTGTAGGTCCTATGCACTCTCATAATTGTAGGCCCTTAAATTAGACTATACAGAAATATATAAAGGAAACATCCCATATCACCTATACACCTAACATCACCCACTTTAGTTTTCGCTTTTAAAACTGGTTCACCTTGTAGAAATTCATGGTACTTCATTCTAAAATAACAATAATTTTGTTGTATACTACAATTATACCTAGGTTTCACCTGATAGTTAACCAGCGGATAAGGAGAAAAGTAAGGTGATGTTGTGCTGCTGCAATTGTAAAATCCACAAAGCAATGCATTGCACCACACAGCTGATAACTTGACAACACTGTGTCTCAAGATCGTTCAACATCATTTACGAAATAACAGCACATTGGCTGATGCTGGTCATACAGTCCACCAGAAATAGTGTTTAGCAGTAGCCTACCGTTTCTGAAATACAACTGTGAAATGCAAACACTGGAATAATAAAAGGACACCCAGGGGACATCACCCGAAGAAGAAAAGGAAGTTACTTACATGGTGCAGTAACAACTGTTTTTCGAGGTGTGTGTTCCTGTGGGTGCTCCACTGTAGGTGACAGGGCTTCCCTAGAGCTGCAGATTGGAGGCTTTTTCATAGCAGTTGGGCCGCACATACGCAGCGAGCCTCTCATGCTGGTGGCAGTTGACAGTTGAGCGTGGCCCAAACATCTCCCCTCAGCTTCATCTACTGCAGAGCAATTGGACTCTGAGTAGCGGGGAAGAAGGGAGGGTCATGGAGCACCCACAGGGACACAGACCTTGAAGAACAGTCCTTACTGCACGAGGTAAGTAACTTCCTTTTCTTCTTCGGGTGATGTCCCTGTGGGTGCTCCACTGTAGGTGACTACAAAGCAGTACTTGCTGGGGCTGGTGGGACTCGGAGTCACTGCTTCAGAACGGCAGATAGAACCGCCATAGCCATTGATGTGTCAGCAGCCAATTGAGGCATGATGGCATAATGTTTTCAGAATGTGTGGTCCGATGACCATGTGGCTGCCTGATAAATGTCTTTAAGGGGCACCCTCTTAAGGAATGCCATGGATATTGCTGTAGCATGGGTGGAGTGTGACTTTGGGGCTGTCTTTAGCAGTTTGTTACTAAGGGAGTGACACTGGAGGATGCAGCTCGTTATTAACTCTGAAATGCATTGTGTGGAGAGTGGGTTACCCCTGGAGTAGTTTGCAACAGAGACAAAAAGACGTGGGGACTTGCAAAATGTCTGTGTTCTGTCGATGTAAAAAGCCAGGGACCTTCTGACATCAAGAGTGTGATGCATGGCATGTGTAGCCAACATATGTGGCTTTGGAAAGAACGCAGGTAAAACTATGGGTTCATTAATGTGAAAGCAGGTTTTGACTTTTGGTATAAAGGCTGGATGTGGTCTCCAAGTCAGTTTATCTTTAGAGAAGACCGTGTATGGGGAGCCCCACCTGTAGGGTTCCTAACTCGCCCACCATCCTTGTCGACGTGATCACCGCTAGAAAAAGCACCTTCATTGTGAGAAGCAAGAGAGGGCACGTGGCCATGGGTTCAAAGCGGGACCTGATAAGGATCTCCAGGACCAAATTCAGATCCAAGAGGGCATTGGTGCTCTACAAGGTGGGAAGATGTTCTGAAGGCCCTTAAGGAATCTTTTCATCACAGTATGTGCAAACAACAATGATCCTTCTATGCGGTCATGAAAGGCCATATTGGCTGACAGGTTTACTTTTATGGAAGACATTGATAGTCCTTCACTCTTTAAAGTGTATAAGTAGTCAAGTGTCGTGTGGATTAGCGATTTGTCTGGACTGAGTTCTCTTTGACGACACCAAGATGCAGTGTGTTTCCATTTTTCTGGTAAATAGCTCTAATGGTGCATCTCCTGATATGCATGAGAACGTTTCTGACTTGTTCCAAGCAGGCTACTTCCATGCCTCAAAATCAGACAGGAGCCAGGCATAGAGATGAAGAGTGCGTGGATCTGAGTGCAGTAGCATGCCCGTGTTCTGCGAGAAGAGATCACGCTGCTGAGGGAGCGGGTGGGGTGGTTCGATGAACATGTGTTGTAGATATGGATACCAGGTCTGTCTGAACCAGGATGGGGCTACTAGGATGACCTGGGCTGCGTCCAGATGGATCTTGCGCAAGATTCTGGGAATCAGTCGTATTGGTGGGAAGGCATAGTAAATCGGTTCGTCCCATGGGATTAGGAATGTGTCTCCCTTTCCCCAGCCCCGCGAGGGAGCAAAAGCAAGGGCATTTTGCGTTCCCCATAGCAATGAAAAGGTCCATTGTTGGATAGATTCCATTTTTCTCAGGTGGGGCTACCACTTGTGGGTGGAGTTCCCACTCATGATCGATGCTATGAAAAAGTCTCCAATCTGTGGCTCCGGGGAAGATCTGTCGCCTACAGTGGAGCACCCATAGGGACATCACCCGAAGAAGCAGCAGTGTTCCCTCTAACATTTTCCATCCTTGGGTGGGTTGAATTTTCTTATGTGTACCACCAATACAAACAAAAAACCTAGATACAGTAAACTTCCAATAATCCGGCACCTTTAGGACCCAGGGGGTGCCA
>CM057847.1:111476349-111491993 GCA_030068395.1 Apalone spinifera
CATCAGGAGTGCCGGACCATCAGATGCCGGACGAATGGAGTTTTACTGTATAAATATATATATTTTAAACAGCTCATCGGTATGGAAAACAAAAATTTTAAAGCAAGGGATAATTAACAAGAAGAATGCTTATGATGTTTATTTAATATCAAATAAAAAGAAAATTAACACTACCCTGGGACATGTATTTTATCATCTTTTCTAACAACTCAAGCTAGTAAGCACACCAAAATGTGTATATATACACATAGCTCAGCCTTAAGACGCTAAAGCAATCTATGAGTCAACTGGAAACAGTCATGCTCTCCTTGCAAATATGAATACACTATTTATTTACACTGGAAAGGAGAGAAAAAGGCATACACTCAGGCTTATACAGCTTCTCTGGGATGTCAACTCTTAATTTGATTGATAGTGCACAAACATAGAACAGTAAAAATAAGTAATAAAGTAACAACGAATGGCAGGTCCTTTACTGTCCAGGACCCCTCTTGGAAACCCTGAAAGCTGAAGCCAAGAAGCTCACCTCATTACTACTGCCGAGGCCATGGATCTGGCTGCTGAGTACAGTGTGGCCCGGAGGGCCATTAGAGATATTAGTGTGCCCTCCTTAACGTTTGATTTAAACTGTTCTTTTTTGTTTTCCGGGAGGGACTCAATAAAAGATGTTAGTTGATCAAAAATGTGGTGTGTATATTTTGCTAATAATGTGACATAATTGGCTACTCTAATCTCGCGGCTTGCTGACAAATATGCCTTTTTCCCCCTGGTGTCCAGCCTCTTCCAGTCTCTGTTGTAGGGAATGTTACGTGTAGCGTGTTGCTTCCCTCTGAGTCACAGCTTCCACTAAAAGGGAGTTTGGTGTTGGATGAGAGAACAGGAATTCTGCTCCTTTGGGGGCAACATAATATTTTCTGACTGCTTGTTTGGATGTTGGTGAGATTGTGGCAGGTGTGTGCCAGATATTCTTGGCAAGATCCATAAGTGCCTTGTTCATGGGACTAGCCAATTTTGCATGGAGACACGTGTGCAATATGTTTGTCAGCTTGTGTTGCGTGTGTGGCATAGCTGACAAGATAATCTCTAAAGTATCTCCAACCTCTCTTGAAAAGTCCCTGGAACGATTTAAAATCATCCCCCATGGTTGGTGGTAGGGGCACAACCGTATCGTCAGAAGGTGAAGATAAAGTGTATGTGGGTGGGGGAAAGCAGGATATCCACTCAGCTTGCATAATATACACATCCTACTCTTCTGCATCCAAACTGTAGTGCTCTGCAGACTCTACTATTGGTGCTTGGGACTGCGGTGCTCAGGATGGTTATTGCACCTGCTGTGGTCTATAAGCTGCCCATGGGTCCCAGTATAGCTAGTTAGGCAGAATAGGTGGTGGAAACCATTGTGGAGGCTGCCATTGTTGTTGAGGCTTAGGGGAGGAGTGTTGCGGTAAGTGTGCTCGATTGAACAAATCATCCTTGTCATCACTAAACACTGAGGCAGCTGAAGTGGTTGGAGTGGATGAGGTGGTGTACTTTGAGGTGTTCGGGGTACCATCGGTGCTGAAGACAGGAATCCCTGGTAATGAGTTCATAGACAGCTTTGCTGCCATTTTAAGGTGTCAAGTATCAGAGGGGTAGCCGTGTTAGTCTGAATCTGCAAAAACGGCGAGGAGTCCTGTGGCACCTTATAGACTAACCGAAGTGTTTGGAGCATAAGCTTTCGTGGGCAAAGACCCACTTCGTCAGATGCATGCATGCATCTGACGAAGTGGGTCTTTGCCCACGAAAGCTTATGCTCCAAACACTTCGGTTAGTCTATAAGGTGCCACAGGACTCCTCGCCGTTTTAAGGTGCGGTATTGGTGGTAGTAATGCAGGCTGCAAGACAAATGGACTGTGCAGCGGCGTTAATTAGAATGCCGGCTGCTTTGTGTGCAAGGTCGGCACTGAGTGCTTTGGCGGTGCTGACGCTGCAGCCTCAGGCAAAGCGCTCACGATTGGTGTCGCCTGCAGGCCTGCTTATTCTGTGCTGTGGCTGGTGCCGAGGGACTTTTAGCCAGTGCCGACAAGGAGGCTTTGCGTTTGGCCTCTGTTGGTGCCTTAGCTGAGGCATGTTCTCTGTGCTTGGGGTTGCAGCTCCTTTCATTGCTGGCCCCACTTGTAGGCTGCTTGTCCGACCCCTATTGTGCTGGAGGTAGGGGTGCAGTATTTTTATGGAGAGGATGCTTTCTTAGGGGAGAGTCAGTCCCTGAGGAAGAATAGGATCTTTTCTTTGGGTGAGTATTATCGTGATCCTTTGGGCTCAACCTGATGGGAGCCGCTGTTTCCAACCCAGTCCCAGGTGATTTCTGTCTGGGAGGTGTAGATTGCTCAGGGTCAGAAGCTGACAGAGCCTTTTCTCCAGCTGGAGCATTTTCAGAATCAGTAATTCTCTCAATTTTCTGGAATGTGCTATCAATTTCTGACAATGAGGATACTGTTCTATGGGATGCAGACACACTGCTCATGTCTGTCTGAGACTGAAATGGATAGCCTGCAGCCCGTACACTTTTTGAATCCAGGAAACCAAGCATGTCTCAGACACCAGTCCAGTTTGTGCGGAACTGCTATGGTCACTTAACTGCTTGTTTAAAAAAAAATCTAACTATGGTAGGGCTTATCTCTAGAAGCTTTTTTTTTTTTAAATAAACAAATCGCTAAAATCTAGGAGAAAGTTTAACAAGTATCAACTAGGAAAGGATTTCTGAGGCAATAACTATTTAGAAACTATTTATATAACTTGTCAATGAGGTAAAGGGTGACTGCTGAGCTGCAACCAAAGCTGGTGGCAGTTGAGAAGGAACTGAGGAGGCAGCTGGCTGCACATGCGCAGTAGCCTCTTCAGAATGCATGCTGGCACTCTCTGTGTGCTGCCAGCCATGGACATTGCTGTCACAAATCTCTGATCAGAGGCACTGATGCATCTAAAGGTGGAGCACCCATGGGGCCACTCTTCGAAGAACCATCTTTTCTTACTGTAACACAAGCCATTAACACCTATGTACACCTTCTTTGAAATGTAATCATGCAAAAGTCATAAGCTAGGCCTATCCATATAATACTTATCTGCAAAAGCAATCGAACTGTTTTATAATTTTTTGTTAGTCTCTAAGGTGCAGCAGGACCATTTGTTGTTAATTTTTTTCAGTAACAGACTAACAGAGCTACCCCTCTGAGTGTTTTAAAATAGAAAAACACCAATACAAGAGAAGTCAGATCCTGCATTAAGATCTGCTAATGCAGAATCTCTCCATCATTTGTATTTATCTACTCTGGATATGTCTCCCTCCAAGCAAACTAATTTTTAGCTCAGGCTAACATCTCCAGGCAGATTGCCTCCTATTAACAAATTCAACATGGCCAAAAGCAAGCCCTTTATTTTTCCCTCCTGATACTAGGTGAAAAATATTTTGGTTTAGAACTGCTGAGGAATCACTGTTTTGTGTTTGCTCTACAAGTCTAACAGTGAGTGCTACATTATTCTTGCCCCCATCATATTTTCCTGGCATATTTAAGATTTTGTAATTATGTCACCAATCAGTTGGTAATTAATACCAACCCCTCCTCACTCCAGCCTCAACAAAAAAAGGAAGATATATTTGATTAAGTTCCCTCTGATACATTGAGACAATGAAGTTTCAACAGCAGCATCCCCATTTCTCCTATAGCCCACATACCCTCAAAACTCCAGCATATCAGCATACTACCCCGCCCCCATGCAGCCTGCTTCCTCACCTCTCTCCAAGCCCAGGAGACAGTCCTATGTCTCTCCCTTGCACCAGTAGTTACAGCCCAGACACGAGTGAGTCAGGATACCAACAAACTCCCCCTACCTCACCACACATATGCCAGCATACACCCACCCTCTTTCCCCCATCTACCTACCCCATGCAGTTTCCTCCCCCTCTCCTGCCCTCCCAGCCCAGCAGGCTGGAGAATGCTGGGTTTCTCACATGAAACTGCAGCTAAACCCAGCTGCTGTTATCACACTAATCCTCTCCTCTCCCATACTAGCCAGGATACCCTAAACTCCCCCCTCTAATTCTCTCCCATCCCCCATAGCCACTTATTGCCCCTCTCCTTATGTCTCCTCCCTATCAGATAGAAGAGGCAAACTCTGATTCCAGCATGTAACTGCTGCTGTTGCTCCTGAGGGAGAAGTACCCCTCCCCCAGTAAAGTAGCTCCCTACGAAGCAGCCCCTGAGCTCCTGGGAGCAGCTCATTAAGCAGCTGCAATGCCATGCTGCTGCCCAGCTTACAGGGAACCTTGGTAATTAGGTAGTGACTATCTTCCCATGCACTACTTTCAATAGAGAGTGAGCTTTTGAGGAAAATTTTATTGGATGATGTAGTCTGTGATGTTGCTAACAAAAAGAGAGGCAAAGTTAATATTTAATTGAATGTTATACTTGTATGTTGTTTGGTAAGTAAATATTTAACACACTTGCATTTAATTGATCTTCAACATTTGCACAAATATTCTAATAAAAATGGCAAATTATTAAGTGTGATTTAGCAGTTTTCTTATCTTTGAATCAATTATACATTTTTTTAGGCCCTAAATTTTTCGTAGGCTTTAAGCCCCAGTTTTGTTGGTGCAATACAAATGCATCAATTGTATCTTCTTAAGAGATCATAACTTAATCCGGCATAAGCAAACAGACAGGAGACTGACACCACCCACCCACCCACCCACCCGGAAAACCTTTGTTATCTGGCACTCTGTTAACTGGCAGTGCCCCCAGCCACAATACTGTCACATCTTCAGGCACACAGGCCTGGCTTGGCTTACCATGATTGGCTTAACAATTTTTTATTTAAGAAGTACTAATCATTTTAAACTCAAAATAGAAATGTGAGACCAACTGCCTCACACTACAAAACTACCAATATTAAAAACTTGAGTTTTACTATTATTGTCCATTGGTTTTTCCTAGGTTGATGGGACACTCAGATAACTGGAATTTTTACATAACCAAAATGCCCTAATCCTCAAGCGTGCCGGATAACACAGGTTTTACTATATATTATATACACACACACACACACACACACACTGTACTCAGCAGACATTATGTCAACATGAAACAATTTTGCTTATGTATTATTAATTCTAATAAAAAAGTAAAAATGACAAATATTCTGGTAGAGTTAAGAGATATAAGAAAAAACAGTAAGCAGCAATTTAAACTTTTTAATGTAAAAAATCCCCAAGACATGCAATAACACAAACGATGTGATAGCTTTTGAAATAAACAATTTAGTAGATTAAAGGGAGACTGGGACATCCATTTAAGAAATTGACTTTCCAAAGTATTAGTTGAATTCACTTTGGCATGCAGCATTACACAGAAATATTATTCTTCACAATAAAGGAAGAATAAAGTGAATAAAGATGTTGCACATATTTTATGTGGCCAGACTAACTGGAAGTTGACTGCATTGGTGATATGAATGATGTAGCCAATGATTTTAGTTCATTCATTTATTGCGTGATGCTATGATTGACTAATATGTTTTGACATATCTAATCACTGTATGCTACAGAGAGTTAAGTTGTAGGAGCATAGAGATATAAAACTGATCAGTATTTGGAGGAACCATATATCAGATATAAGATAGACAGGTTGAAATGCAAGAACCTGAAGGCTGAGGCCTGCAAGATTATGTTCTTATGTATTGATCCTATGAAAACAGATGAAACACAATAGAAAATGGTAACTTAGAGACAGTTCTTTTAGATGCAGGATGGCTTGACGCATAGTATTAAGATGAAGCAAGTAGCTATACGGATTTTTTTAAAAAACTGAATCTTCTCCAGATAATATCTAAAGCAAGATTTCAGCTCCAACAACTGAAGTAACCAAACCCACACAAGAATGAACAAGGATGCGGGGTCAAAATAATGTCAGACTACCAAATCAGGAGAAGCTTCAGCAGCAAATTTTGAAACATTCTCCGAACAAAGTTTCCATTATTATCTGTTCTTATAAAATTAGTATGATGTAGAAAGGCAGTTAGTCATTACAATCCTAAACAGAATCATTCAATGTGCTGAAGTTTGAAGATCCTCAAAAATCATCTCTCCTGCACAAAAGGAGTGACAGATAAAACTGGACTGATACAGTCTTCAAATTGTACTGGAGGTGGGGAAGAACAGAAATGTAAATGTCTTGGTCTATATTTTCTGAGCATGAACTCCTACATCAAAAAATATTACATCAATAAATATGATTGGCTGAAATTGAACAGAAATAATTTAGTCTACAGATTAATGAAATGCTGGTAACTGCATTTCAATAAAAGAGCAAATCATTTCATATTCCAAGGTTCATTCACATGAAAGTCATCTTTTTACTGTCCTCTTCCATGAGACAGAAGCATTTCATCAAAACAAAATGTCAGAGTTCATAACAAGAGATTATGATAATCAATGCTTTCACAAATATTTAAAATATAGCAACGATGTTTTTGTTTCAAATAACGTACCTTTGCAAGGTGAGTATTTTACCTGCTTATTTTGCAATGAAAAATGTATTTGAGACAGCTGTTCAAAATCAATTTAAAGATTTTAAATTTTGAAAAATGTATTATGAAAATGAATGATAATACGGAACTACAAAATACCTTCGCCTTGCCTGCGAAAGACTCATAGTGTTTTTGTGATGCAAGTAAAAATCTGTAGGAAGCTCCCAAAGATGAGGTTTTCCTTCTGCAGGCTGAAATACTCCCAAAAACAGATTTATGGAGTCCTGCCTGTCAGCATCTGTAAAATAAGAGGTACACTTGGAAGTTGTTTATTCTCACAAAAAATTGATGGATTCACTTGTAACACCACCATAGTTATGAAATGTGTATTTATTGCAAGACTAAAATTCCACTGGTTTACATTTCAATACTTGAATTTAAAAACTTTTCAGAAGACAACTAGCATTTTAAAATATATTTAATTTGTTCACTAACTTTGCTGCAGAATAGTTTTAAAGTGCTCTCTTTTTAGGCGTTTTGACTTGTTTTCTTCATATTTCTCTTGATTCTAACAAGGGCCACAGGACTTTCCCGAACTAATTCCCCTTTGAACTAGAGCACACTGTTTAAGAAAAACATTCAATCTTTATTTAAAGATTGCTAGTGATGAATAATCCTCTGCAACCCTAAATAAGTTGTCCCAATGATTAATTACCTTCACTGTTAAAAATTTACAAACTTACTTGCAGTTTGAATTTCTCTAGCTTCAGCCTCCAGCCACTGGAGTGTTATAAGTTTATTTTCTACACTGAAGAGCTCATTATCAAATTTCTGTTCACCACGTAGGTACATCTAGGCCAGGGGTGGGCAAAATACGGCCCATGGGTCACATCCAGCAGCCCAGTGAGAGCCTCAGACAGGGTCTCTGACTTCTGCTTCCCCCCCCCCAGAGGTCGGCTGCAGGAGCCATGTTTTTCTATGAGGGCTCCAAGTCCCCACCCCCAGCACAATTTGGCATCTTTCATTAGATCTTACCTCCCCCGAACCCTCTGCTCCTCCTGCAACCCTGTCCCAAAGCTATAAACCAAATCCTCTGCACCTCTGCTCCTACACCCATACCCCCTCCCAATCCCCTGCCCCAGGTCACAACCCCCTCCTTCATCCAAACTGCTGTCCAGCCCTAGGTCACAACCCAAACCCCTGCACCACCGGCCTCAGACCCCCCTTCCAGACCCATCCTCCAGGTCAGAATACCCGCCTGCACCATATCCATTCTGCACGCCACTCGCCTATTGTGAGCTGCCTTCTGTACTCAGATTCCATTCCAGATCTTGCACGTCCTCCATTAATATCATGGAAGAGTGCAGGCCTTGACCACTTACAAATTCTTGGAGTGGGCCCCCTCCCATCGAAATTATTGCCAACCCCTATTCTAGACTATAACCAAGTCACCCCTTAACCGTCTTTTTATTAATATAAACACTAGTATATTATAAACATTAATATAAACATAAACAAGCAACTTGAGTCTTTCAATATGAATAGGCTTGGATGTATTTATTTATCATCGTCAGTAAATGTTGATTTCACCATACAGAGACAAAATCAATAGAAACAATATTTCCATCAATAACTGAAATTTACAGATAGGAAAAGCATGAAAAATACTGTTTGACAACAGAGTTTGATTTAAGGACATTTACTTTCTGCATCGTGTTATGTGATGTTGACAGTTTGTATTGTTATCGTTATAAACCTTAGCTTCTGTACCTAATGACTGGAATATAGCTAATGTGACACCAATATTTTAAAAAGGGCTCTAGAAGTGATCCTGGCATTTACATACCAGTAAGTCTAATGTCAGTACCGGGCAAATTAGATGAAGCTATAGTAAAGAATAAAATTGTCAGACACATAGATCAACAACATTTGTTGGGGGGAAAGTCAACATGATTTCTGTAAAGGGAGTTATTTTCTACTAGAGATATTGAGGGGCTCAAACAAACATGTGGACAAGGGGGATCCAGTGGATATAGTGTACTTAGATTTGTAGAAAAGCTTTGAGAAGGTCTCTCACCAAAGGCTCTTAAGTAAAGTTAGTTGTCATTGGATAAGAGGGAAGGACCTCATGGATTGATAATGGGTTAAAAGGACAGGAAACAAAGGGTAGGCATAAACTGTAAGTTTTCAGAATGGAGAAAGGTAACTAGTGGTGTCCCCCAAGGGTCCGTTCTGGGACCAATCCTATTCAATGTATTTATAAATAATGTGGTAAAAGGGGTAAACAGTGATGTGGCAAAATATGCAGATAATATTAAACTGCTTCAGTTAGTTAAGACCAAAGTAGACTTTGAAGAGCTTCAAAAAGATCTCACCAAATTAACTGACTGGGCAACAAAATAGCAAGTTAAATGCAATGCTGATAAATGTAAAGTAACGCACATTGGAGAACCCCCCCCCCCAACTATGCATACAATTATGATGGGGACTAATTTAGCTATAACTACTCAAGAAAGAGATCTTAGAGTCATTGCGCAGCCAATCAACGTGCAGTGGCAATCAAAAAAATCAAATACAATGTTAGGAATAGTTAAAAAAGGAATCGAGAATAAGACAGAGAATATCTTATTGCCTCTATATGAAACCATCATACATCCACATACTGAATATTGAACAGATGTGGTCACCTTATCTCAAAAACTATGTATTGGCGTTGGAAAAGGTTCAGAAAAGGGCAACAAAAATGATTAGAGGTTTGAAACAGGTCCCATGTTAAGAGAGATTAAAAAGACTGGGACTTTTCAGCTTGGAAAAGGGGAGACTAAGGGAGGATATGATAGAGGTCTATAAAACCATGACTGATATGGAAAAAGTAAATAAGGAAAAATTATTTACTTGTTCCCATAACATAAGAACGAGGGGTCACCAAATGAAACTAATAGGTAGCAGGCTTTAAAAACAAAGAAAAGGAAGGTTTTCTACATGCAATGCACAGTTAACCTACGGAACTTCTTAACAGAAGATGTTGTGAAGACCAGGACTTTAAAAGGGTTAAAAAAAGAACTAGATAAAGTCATGGAGGTTAGGTCCATCTATGGCTATTAGCCAGGATGGGTAGAAATGGTGTTCGTAGCCTCTTTTATCAGAGGCTGGAAATGGCTGACAGGAGAGGAATCACGTGCTGGTTACCTACTGTGTTCACTCCCTCTGGGGTATCTGGCATTGACCACTGTCTGCAGATTGGATACTGGGCTAGATGGACCTTTGGTCTGACCCAGTATGACCATTCTTATATTCTAACTTTTTGAATTTCAATATCTTCTGTCATTAAAGAATTGTTGTCTGACTCCCCACAACTGTGCTCTGCTTAGATATAAACAGAAACTATCCATCAAAATTTTAAAGAAAAAAAAACAGACTCTGCCAAGCCTAACTATAAGGCATGTTTTCCATTCCTTTAATCATTCTTGTGGTCTTCATCTGAACCCATGCCAAAGTATCAGCATCCTCCTTCACCCATCTGCCCCACTTTCTATTCTCATTCTCCCCTCCCCACAACTCTTTCCTATCCCCTTGCTCACTCTCTCACATTGCCCCAGGATCATCCATACCCATGTCCCTTCACAGAGCCCTACTTGTCAACATGCTCCCTTCACCTACTTCCTTGTTCTTCAACATGTCCCCGATTTCCTTATCAGATTTATGAAAATTGATACTTATACACACTGATACTCGATTGTATATAGTAGTAGTAAGAGCATATTTTAAATTTTTTTTAATCTAGATTTTTTTCAAATTAATCATTGTTTTATGTTAAAAAGTTGCAATGCATCAAAATTCTATCTTTCTTTCCGTATTCGTATCATATGTCATGCAATTGTGTATTAAATTTAAACAAAAGGTGAAGAATCAATGGATTTCCTGCTGTCATTTTATCTCTAATTTCAGTTTGAAACCAGATGTAATATATAATCTGAAAAATCTTCTATGGATAACTCTTCAGACCTGGACTCAAAAACAAGGACTGAACACCAGAAATTGTAATGAAGTGTGAAGACGCAATCCCCCATATTTTAAGGCTGGATAATTTTATGGTAATTTTGGATCATCCAGTGCATGGAAGGTTTTGTCTTCCTTTGAAACATTGCCCATAAGTGAAAACAGGATACTGAGCTTTACAAACCAGCTTCCTGACCTGGTATAGTAAACTGTGCATTAAACAAGCGTGTGATTTTTTTTGTACAAATCAGTGAATAGTGGAGCATGGATGAAAGTACAAACACCCTTTTCCACTGGCTTTCATTGATTGCTGAAATTATGCACAGCAAGTACAAAGATTCTACACAGATTTTTCAAAATATACTATAAACTGTACGTGTGTTCTGGCACATTTTAATCTTTGTTGAAAAAAACAGGAGCTGAAGGGACCATTTGAATTAGTTCAAAATAATGTGTGGCTCTCAATCTGTTTCAAACTTTTATGACACATTACTAAATCATGTGAGATTTAACTGAGCTGGGACTGTAACACTTTAGAACTAAAAGGACATAGCAGTTAGTTTATTATGTCCACCTCTATATGTGAATAAACAGAATACTTTAGATTCCAGAAACATATAGTTATACATATTCTAATACTAACATTTAGGTCTATAATATCATATAACTTTCTGTATGGAAAGCATACAAAAATTAAAAATAATACCTAGCCACTCTTCCAACTTTTCTGCCAACAGTTAAAAGAAAAAAAATGGTGGAATTCAACTAGTCAGAATGCATGTCAGAGACCTTGTCAAGGGCATGCTTAAACTATTGCTCATATTCATTGTTTTAAAAAGTATGAGAAGAATTTTTACAATATAGTACAGCAGAAATAACTGCAACCGATACATTTAAAGATATGAATTCTAACTTCAATTATAACCCTCTACTTTTTCCAGTGCTCATAATTGCCTCAAAAAAATTCAACATACAGGGAATTTATTTATGCTTGTCTCTGCCTGAAGTAAAATTAATTTGCTTTTTTGTTTAAAGTTACACCAAATTTAACTGAGACACTTTTGAATTTTATTGTCACCTTTGCTACTAACCTGCCTTGGTACTTTGGAAATATTGTTTAGGCTTCAATACCCCCATTAGGGAGGTAACCATCACTACTTACATTTTACAGATATACAAAACGAAAATGAGACACATAGCAAGGAAGTATTAGAATCAGGACTGCAACCCACATCACTTGCTTGCAAGTCCAGGCCTCATACACTAGTCCAGAGAGTCCTCAGGCAAATCGCTTAACCAATCTGTGCCTTATCTAGCTCATCTGTGCAATGTGGCTAGTAATGCTTACCTCAAGGGCTCTGACGACTACAGATGATAAAGTGCTATGTAACTGCCAATTATTGTTATCACACCACACATTTTTATAAATGGAGAAACAGACAAAGTTAAATGACATGGTGATTTAATGGGTTAGTTACAAGCCTAGCAATGAGCATGCAGTTTCTAATACTGGTTGTGAAACTGACTTGATATGTGATTTCAGGGAAATCACAAAATCTCTCTATGCCACTACTTTCTCATCTATAAACAGGGTCAGTACTGACATACCCTAACATACAGGATCAGTCGTTGTGGGCATAAATCATTAATATCAGAAAAAGCAAACACTGTAAGATTCTCACAGATGGGAAATACAAGGCTGTAAACAGAGAATTCAACAGGTTTTAGAGTGAAAAAAGAGTATATGTGAGATTAGCACCAGTAATGAGCACAATATAAACAAATCACCTAATTCTTTACCCTAAATTTCCTAATGTAAAATCCAGAGGATAACGAAGAAAAAAAACCTGAACTTAAAATGATTAATGTGCCTATTTATCAGATACTTTGAAATGTCCCTTATAATATGTGCTCCATCTCACATTTAGCTGTGATGCTTGGAATACTTTTCCAAAGCCAGAAGAGCTATGTGGCCCAGGCTTATGTCTCTTACCAACAGAAAATGGTCCAATAAAATATATTACCTCACCCACCTTGTCTTTCTACTACCATAGAGTTTCAGTGATGAAAGTAGCCAGATGGTTTAAAGGGCTCAAAATATTCCCCTAAATTTGCAGAAACCAATTGTTGACAAGCAATGATTACTAATGCAGAAGCAGGATATTTATGTATATATTGTTGTCTAAATAATGGTTTAAAAGAAAACACTCATGAAGAAGTCCATTTACCTGAAAAAGCATTACTGTAGTATCTTGAGAGCGTTTGCATAATATCTTTGGAATGCTGAGTCCATGGCGCTATCTTTCTGTAGGTTTTTACTCTATGAACAAGTTGAGAACCTCCATATTGAAGAGAAAGTGTGTCTCCATGATCTTCATACAACTCCTCAAACAATCTAAATCAGTGAAACCAAAAACATCTCAGAATTCTATCACCATTGCTAGAAAGTGAAAGCTTCTCTAATCTGTATTTTATACTTTATTTGCCTTTATGTTTTAAAGACTTAAAAGTAAGCAGATGGAAGTCCAAATAAACTATTTTCAGTGAATGTAATGAATGGTATACTTTTGAACCAGAAAAATCAGCTGTCTTCTTTTCAAAATGTTAATTTAGTTAGTTAAAATTACAGAAGTGGCAACTACAGCAAGAAGAGTTAATTGTTCTTTTGCAACATTCTTTTAAACAGACTAAGCATGTACTGAACAACCAACTGTAGTCAACACCTGCTTTGGTCTGAAAGACTCAAAGATCAAAGCACCAAACTTTTCTGATAACCTTCTCCTGTCACCCACTTCAGATATCTGCTTTATCAGGCCATGAACAAACAAATTATTGTTCATACCCTACCAAATTCATGGTCTATTATGGTCAATTTCACAGCAACAGAATTTGAAAATTGGTAAATTTCATGTTTTCAAGCTGTTTAAACCTGAAATATCAGTGATGTAACTGTGGGATCCAAAAGGAGATAAGGGAATTATAAGTCTGTTGTTGGGGGGTGATAGGACTGCCACATTCACTTCTGCTGGACTCTGAAGGCAGCAACCACAGAGCTTCCTGCAGCCACAGGTGGTTCCAAGAGGTAAAGGTGGGTTTGAGCTCCCTTTGCTGCTGGAAGCAACCCAGCTAGGAGCTCCTTGCTGTGATTTCTGGCCAGCTTGAGAAGGACAATACTTGCTCCCTATCTGCACAGCTGCAGAAAGCTCTGCATCCTCAGCTCCACACTCGCTCCTGGCCCCTGTCCTTCCCCTCCCCAGTCAGATTTAGGAAGCTACCTTTAATGTGGCACTCAGCAGCATAGGGAAGATATGATCCAATTCCACAAGCCTCCTCCAGGTGTAGGAACCTCGAGCTGCTGCCCCATCTCAGACAGCATCCTGCATCAGGGGAGGCACCCAGGGGTGGGTCTGGTCTGGTCCCTCACCTCCCACCACTAAAGTAGTTTTCAGGGAAGGGACAAGTCTTGTCCTTTCCCCGCCCAGTCAGAGTTAGGAAGCCCCCTATAATGGGGTGCTCTTAAGAACAAGATAATATCAGATTTCACAGGCAAGGTCTTATTTCACAGTCCATGATGCATTTTTCATGGCCTTGAAATTGGTAGGGACCTAATTAGGTTAACAAGTTACTCAATGAGCATTCATTTTACTGGCATGCTTACTGGGGTAACTAATCAACCAGCACCCAGCTGGAGCAGTCTTCCACCTGTGGTGCTGCAGGCTCAGCCCATAAGCTTTAACCACTTAACTTTTTTAATGAGATTTTACATCCCTAATATATTCATGAAAGATATAAATGGCATGTATCAGGAACCACAAGAAGTATAAGTAAATATATATGTTAAAATAATAACACACAAGTAGATTTTAACAGTATGAAATGGAAATTTAGAAATATTTCCCCATACATTAACTTTAAATCATTTTAAGAAACTATTGTGGAATTCTTCAGAGACCTAGATTTTTTCCATGATTAAACATTGTTTCTCTCCAACAAATTGCTGCCAATTTACAAAAACCGAGGTAACAAAAATTATTACTAGCTTAATCACTCAAGTTTAAAATGCTGTGATCACACATTCCTGGTCCAATTTTTATAGTGTTTACTCAGATAATCACTTCAACAGACATTTTGCTGAAGTAGTGTAACCATTACAGAATTGGGCTCTAAAAACAAACCTATACTTGTTCATTAGTTATGATATATTATAAATTTAAGTATTTATTAAACGAGAACATATACCCTCATAGCTGCCAGAAGAAAACATAAATAAGAGACCAGGGAAATGACTGGTGGACTGGTAGGAGAAAGGAAGATCTTAAATGTTAATAGAAGAAGGTAGCCCTTCAATAGTACCCTAACTCTCTTTTGTGAGAGTAGGAAAAGGGATCAGAACAGAGTCCAACCAAGGACATTAGGGTATGTCTACACTAGCCACCGCAGTTCGAAGTAGGGTGGCTAATGTAGTCATTCGAACTTGCAAATGAAGCCCGGGATTAAAATACCCCGGGCTTTATTTGCATGTTCCCGGGCGCCGCCATTTTTAAATGTCCAGTAGTTCGAACAACCTGCCCATGGCTACACGTGGCACGGGCTAGGTAGTTCAAATTAAAGCTCCTAATTCAAACTACCATTACTCCTTCTTCAATGAGGAGCAACGGTAGTTTGAATTAGGAGCTTTAATTCGAACTACCTAGCCCGTGCCGTGTGTAACCGATGGCAGGTAGTTTGAACTACCGGGCATTTAAAAATGGCAGCACCCGGGAACATGCAAATAAAGCCCAGGATATTTTAATCCTGGGCTTCATTTGAAAGCTTGAATGACTACATTAGCCACCCTACTTCAAACTAGGGTGGCAGTGTAGACATAGCCTTAGTTATTTGGAATGAGCCATTTATTACCATACTTGACACAAACAGTAAATGCCTGCTATCTCTGAGGGATAGTCACAGTCTATAATGGACAGGAGGAGTGCTGACCAACACCTGGTGACTAAGGGGTTAAACTCAGGTAGGTAGCACACGTGTTGGCCAGGGAGCCAAGAGAACCAATCGAGATAGAGGGATGAAATTTGAACTGAATATAGACCCCTTGCCTGCTTTCTTTGTGTGGGAGAGATAAACCAGGAGTTGAGAGACACAGA
>CM057847.1:111492093-111525432 GCA_030068395.1 Apalone spinifera
TGTGGGAGAGATAAACCAGGAGTTGAGAGACACAGAATGATTTAAACCCAGGCAAGACTACTATGCCTCCAAGGAATTTGGGGCATGGGAGTAGACTGAACAAAGAGAAAATTGGAAGGAAGGGGAAAAGTGAATCTAGTTGCGTTTATGGTAATTTTTCTCTATTTTGTGGTTTGGTTTGAACTATTCTGTGTAAATCTACGCCTCCCCTCCCCATTTACCACCTTGCATCGTGCCCAGAGACTTTACTCTGTGTTTTAATTTGTTTTCCTTAGCTGCTCTGTAATGTTGAGCAACCAAGTATGCTCTATCAAGTTTATCTTTTGTTTTGTAAGAAAAATCACTTTTTTTAAGGTTATGATTTGATTCTTGTGTCCAGGAAGGTCTGCCTGTGTGTATCCAGGAGCGGCCCTGGATGAGCTGCCAGCAACTGGTGCCCTAGGAAAAACATGTAATCAGTGCACAACTGATGCCTCTGCCTCCAAACCCCTCAATGGCCATTTAATTTGGCGCCCTAGGCGACTGCCTAGTTTGCGCCTATGGACGGGCCGCCACTGTGTGTATCTGCATGCCTCAGACTGAGGGGTCAGCTACCAGAAACTGCAGCTTGTTTTCTCTTTTCTTTGTTCAAGCTCTTTTGGTGCAAAAGAGGTGGGGGAACCCTGCAGGTGGGTTCAAGTGTTAACCCATGTTTTTTTAGGGATAAAAATCACTTAGTGGCGGCAATTCCCCAAAATCTGCGTATTGTGATTCTGGGGGGAAGTTTTTGTAACCAGTGTCTGTAGAAGCAAAGTTGGGTTTTTTTTTTTTTTTCTTCTTTTTGAGCTTTGCAGGCTCTCACCTTCTGCACTCGGAGTGCAAGAATGGGAAGCAGCCCTGACACAGTTATTAAAAGATTTTATAGTAAAAGCACAGGACAGATGGTGAGGATCATACGTCTGATAATAGACTACTGAAGGCAGTCTTTTGTGGAGAACTGCAGACTGAAACTTGTTTTATAGGCAGACCAAGAAAATGTAACACTCTTCAAGACACCTCTGATTTTGCAATGCTCATCACATCTGGGAGCTCTCAGCATTTGAAAAGATCTGATGGTGGCACCTCTATTACTTTCGCCTGAAAAATGTCCAGAGCCACGGTCAAGGAGACATGCAAGGAGTAAAGATAAAAGCAGCACATGTTCATCTACAATTCTCTTAACCTGTGGTACTTGCAAACAGGACTGCAGGTGCAAAACTGGTCTTTAATCTCATTTCAGGACCCACAGTAAGTAACCTTAGCTGATTCACTGAACTCAATTGGAGACGCCATCAGCAACATCCCATCTCCAATAAATCTGACTTAATAAAGTTGCAGCCTGCCATTTTAAATCTATCCCTCCGTTTTTGTTTAATTCTCCTGTATCTTACCTTCATATTCTAATCAAAGTCTAAAAATAAGAAAGTCAGATTTAGAAAGAACCTATTAGTTATAAACCTACTAGAAGATTTACCTGGTATTACTTGGGTCCTTCAGGGCAATGGGTTGGGAGGTTTGGTTGGGCTTAGGGCAGAGAGTAGGAAGTGCAGGAGTCAGAACAGGGGTTAGGAGGCTCAGAGCAGGAGGTGGGGGGACTCAGGACAGGGTGTGGGGGTGCAGGAGTCAGGATAGGGAATTGGAAGGGGACTCCCCAGGGCTGGCATGCTTACGTGCATCATTGCTATTCAATACAGCAAATAGCAAAAGCATATAGTCACTCATGTTACATTTACAGAGATGGTACAGACTCAGGGCACGTCTAGACTATGTTTTGATTTCAAAAGAGGATATGCAAATTCTGCATGTAAACCTTTTTTTAGGAAGAGCGTTTTTTTCGGGAAAAAAAAAGATTTTTTCTAAAAAAACAAACAAACAAAAAACCACATCCAGACTTTTTCTTTTGAAAGATCCTCTTTCGAAAATGTTATCGGAAGAAGATATGCAAATTCCTCTTTCAAAAAAATCATTGTAGTTTAGATGTAGCCACAGAGAACCTAATACTGAGGAGTATCTTACTGAATCTTCACTATAAGAATGCCCCAAATGCTTTGACTCTGCCATCAGGAGATTCACCATGCACACTAACAATGACTATTAAATAAATCACAAAAGCCTATCTTTACTTTAAAAACAAACAACAGACATATTCTCTCCCCTCTTTCCTTCTCCCTCCAATCAAATAAGTTACACTGTGCAAGAAATACTAAACTAACTACCTGGACCCATAAATTCTGAGATCTCTACAACAGTAACAAGAAAAACAATGTGGCCTCAATTGTCCCTCATATTTATGCAATCAGGTGCAAAAATCTAAATTCCTGAGGGAACATTCTTCCAGCTTTAATGGTAAGCAATATTCAGAATGTTTCAACTTGTGTCAAATGCACATGTGAGGTTGTAGAAGGATGCATTTTTTTCAATCACTTCAATGGACAAAAAGTACCAGGAAGATACTGTAGAAAGGAAAATGAAGAAAAGCATGTTAAAATGTATTTCTGAATATATCCCTGAGTACTGGGAGCACATGGCAAAAAGTTATGTTTAGCCCATTCTAAATCAAAGCACAAATTATAAGCTTCATAATATACTTTTACTTTTATTATGTTTATTTAAAGCACAGAGTTTTCAAGTTTAAGCATCAAACAGAAGTGCTCAGTTTTTTTTATCCTGAAGGGCACCTGATAAGCAAACTAATCAAATAAAGGAAATCTTGAATTCACATTGATTTTGATGTTAAATGTCATACAGAGGGAAGAATGGAAAATGCAGTTAGCTGAAAAAATAAACGATTAAAAATGTATCTGAATTAAACAAATTTCACTTTAAGAAAAAACATGAAAACATCAAAATATAAAGAGAGATAGAAAAGATAATTGCTTAATATCCTTACAAAATTAATGCCAGGAAAAATTATAATGTTTTACTAACAGCGAAATATCTTACCTAACAGCATCTGTGTCAAACTGCAGATTTGGTTTATCAATCAACCCCAAAGAATAGAGCTGATAGGCCAAAGCACACTTCCCCACCATGAACTGGGCTGTGTTAGTGCGATCCAAACAGTCCACACAATTGGTTCGAAGAACACCAGTCTAGGAAAGAAATCCGATTAAATGGGAGATTCTTTAACCAGTCCTCAAATCATTACACTCAAGCCCACTTCACAAGGGAATTTTCTCCTCATTTCCTAATGAGCTTGTCAAAAATTAAATACTTAATTACTTGAAATCTTGTGTGAATGTGTCAAGATGCTGCATCATTCAGGCTACAACTGTCTATGCTACAGAAAGCTGCTAACACATAAACTCCTCTTCTCCCTCAAAAACATCGTTATGATTCATTGCAAAAAAAGTTAGGTGCCACTGTAACTCAAAAATAATGCTTCCATGTCTAAGTCCTGCTACTAAGATTGAAATAAACATGCTAATATATTTCTGTGACCATAAGACAATGGTGTTTATATTTTCAACAATGAAATTCATGGGCAGCAGGAGTACAAATTCTGCTGAAGATCACAGCCTGCATATCACTCTAAACACACTTTTGCTTGTGTGCTTAAATCCATAGCACCCACAGAAGGCTCATATTTTATAAACTGAAGGCTGAAAGCATAAATAGCATATAATATTTTCACATGAATGATATCTGATGTATGGCTTATTTTGTTAATGCACTAAACATAGATAGACATGCAATACTTGAAGGTGTATAAATCAAGGTAATATACAAATGGCTTGCATGTTCTTTATTCTTTTAGAGAGATTAAAATCAGGCTCATTCCGCTGTTATCCTTAAATATCAGACCCTTGATGTTCCATTAATATGGAACTCAGTACTTGTCTCTGATTTCTGTAAAGTATAAAATTATAAATGATCACAGGCAGAAGGAAACAATGCCTCAGCAATATTGTATCTTGTGTGCAGAATATACAATCATGACATTCATATTTAAATTTAAATCAGTAATTCTTTCATTGTGCTACACATAAAGAGAGTGGTATTCTGAATCAAACAAATAGCCTGTTTTTAATTTGTGATTGTAAGCAGAATTATACATGGAATATGCAACAATGTGGAGATGAGAATACTTTTAAATTCTTGTTTCCATAGATGTGAATTTGCTATCAGAATGAAGTATGTTTTTTCCAAACAAGTATACATTTTGATGTTGGAACAATGCAACCTTTTCAGTACTAACCAGTACATTTCTTGTACAAAAATCTTGTAAGATGTAAAAAAATATTTAAAATACTGTATTGTGTAGCTTCTTCTCTGTGTGTCGTTAATGTTCCAAAGGACAGCAACTTTCAGCAAGACTGGTGCCACTATGGCTAGTTTCAGAAATGGAAACTAAACTGAAAAATTTAATATTTCTCAGATTTCCTTTGGCAAGAAGGTTTTTCCAGCAGCAGGTTTTTTTCTAGCACTGTCCAAAGACAATGTGACCCTAAATCCAACTGGAGCCTTTGAGTACTACTGTAATATACTTATCTATATTAGAAAAGTACCGACTCAGAGGAAAGAAAGTCATCTACTGATTCACAAACAACACTTCCTGCAGCACCTATGATAGATGGCTCTTTGAAAGAATCCTGTCCTGTTAGACTACTGATTTATATTAATAAAACTTTGAAATAATTCAGTTTATTATTACAATACCTGTAAGCGACCAGTGGGAACAACAAAACCTCCCAGTTCATTCCATCTAGAAGGGAAACAAAATACCATATCTTACAAAGTTTATTCAAGGATTGTAAGTTTTGTCATACAGGTCTGCTCAATAAAAGAGGGAAAAATTTTAAAACTTGCTAAAATGAAGCTGAAATCTCTGAGTAGCTGAAAATACTCTTACATGGCTGACAACAATATGGTCATACATATTTGTTAGGATATGCGTTGCACTTAGGTTGCAATGCAAGAAATCCAATATTAGAATAAGTGTATGCCAAGATCACAACAAATTTTATCAATAAACATCCTTTTTACCAATAATCTGAAATTAAATAATGTATTTGCAGTTATTTACTGATTTGGAAATATAAAGTGTGTCAGATCATTTCTGTAATGTTCGATAAGTTATAATAAATAATCTTTGTCTGCCCAGAAAACTTATTTTAATTTTTTTTTCTAAAAATAGGAGTTTCTTACAATATATATACAAGCAGTAGGAACCAGCAAGATGACAAGTATATCTCCTGGCACCTCTCAGGAGAATGCTTTCTTTAAATTAAAAAATTGTGCTTGCTTTATCTGTTCACACACTGCATATCTTGTTTTAAAGAAAGCAATATAACATGAAGTGTATGCCCTGAAGCAGAAAAAGAAACTGAGAATGAAGAACTGTGTGCTACATCTTTCAACACTTCAGGACTGTTTAACTATAAAAGGGGAAAACAAACATTTCAGATTTAATTTGTAAAGTATTTATTGTAGCAAGAACCACCAACTACACGATTTTCATAAGTATACATATTTACCCTGAAGATACACGTAGCATAATTAGAGACATATTTTACACTTGTCCAATGTGTGGATAATTATAGACTATGACCTTCCTTTTAGTTGCAATCTTTTTCACTCTAACTGGAAACTAAATTATGATTTTCACATTACTGCAATCTTTAGAATGACACATTGAGAGAGTACATGTTTCAGGCATTTAGGAATATTTTATGTGTATAAATGCTGTTTAAATATGTGTGTGTAAAATTATGTATGTTTACACACACTATCCTTTTTACTTTTCTTGTTTTCATACGTACTTTTCATCTGGCCGCAAGATGCTGCAGTAGGAATCAGGACGATTTACAAAGAACCCTGTTTTCTTCACTACACTTTCTGCAATTACATTCAATCTGTCCAGGACATTACACAGTTTGCTATTAGGAGAAAAAACAAATATTGAATATTTTTATTTAAATGTTCACTAGTTGGAAAGCCTCCTATCAATGATTTTCCTAGTAAGAAAACTTGCAGTTCACACTTTTTCCATATCTATTGACCATGACATGATGTCAATAGCAATGTTTTCATGCTTCTTTTGGTCACTTCACATAATTAAAAGGGGACATCAGTAAATGTTTAAACATTTACCATTCTACCAATCTTTGCACCATCTGCAATTTTATTCGTGGTGGTTTTATAATTACTTTCAGATCAATGTTGAACAGCTTCAGGCCTAGTACCAATCACTGTAAAACCACACTAGAACTGCCACGTTTAATGATGAATCCTCATGGACAATGATTTCTAGATATCTATCAGTCATCTAATTCATAATCTAGTTAAAAATATGCTTTATTAATACTGTATACCATTCCCATTTTTAAAAACCAGAATGTCAAATGGTGGTACTAAGTCAAATGCGTTCCAAAAGGCTAAGTTTATTAAATCCTTGTAGTTAACTGATAGCAACTAAACCTTAATTTCAAAGACTGAAATCGGGTTTATTGACAAGATGTATTTTAAATAAAAAACATGTTGACTATAGTTATCCTGGTCATCCTACTCTCCATTTTGAATATTGGCACAACATTGACATTCTTCTGGCCTTCAGAAATTTCCTCTCTATTCCAAGATTTGTTAAAAATTAACATTGGCAAGACAGATCTTCTCAGCAAACACTTTTAGTACTTCTGGCTACAAGTTATTCAGGTCTACTGATTTTAAAATAATTTATCCTGAGTACACATTGTCTAACATCTTCCTTAGTTACTAATGGACTGTAAAGTATTTTATAATAGATGATAGCCCATCATCCTGCTTCTTTCCAAATACAGATTATAAATATTTATTTCACCAGCTCTGCCTTTTACTATAAATATTACACAAACTCTCAAAGAACTGTATCACTGCAAAATTAAAGTTAGTCCATTTCTTACTTCAAAGTCAAGAATGGACAGCTCAGATTCTTGAAATATAAAAATTCCTCAAGTTTCAACACCAACTTTAATTCTACTTCCTCCTTTTACGATTACAGTCAGGGGTGGCCAAGTCTGACATTGACATACTGCATATCAGTCCAATAAACCCAATCACATCTTGTTTGGAACCCTGGGACAAGTTTGTGTTGATGCCTTCTTCATTTTGTTGGTAAGATTGCAGCTACAGTTACATATCAGGTTAACTTATTTTTTTGTGCCTCAAATAGGTTACAACTTTACTTATTTCTTTTTGAGGAGGGAAAAATAAGATTTTGAGTAGCCAGAAGCCAGATAGTTAAAACAATATTCATTTTTAACATGACAAAAGTGTAGCATTCACACTGAATCAGTGTTTGAAGAAGATATGAAAATATGGGCTATTTACAAGTACATATTGTTAGAGAGTTGCCTCTGTACATTTATATTTGTGAGATATGCACTCCTGATGTTGAGCTGCACAGCTGCCTTAATAAGCTTAATAATAAGCTATGTCTACAAGGAATGTGCAATAAGTGACATTTAGCATTATTTTCAAAATTAGACTGAAACAGCAGCTTTGAAGAGACTTATGGAAGACAAAAATGGCACTACTGAAAGACCTGAAAAAGTGCAGATCACCTGACTGATAAAAAACTCATTCCAATAATACAGAGGAAAATTTAGCCATTAGTCTATTGTACCAAAATAGAAAGTTCTGTTGAAATCAAAAAGTTTTATGAAATTACATTGAGTTCCCCTGAATATCATTTAGCAAGAAAAACGGAAAAAATCTGATGTTAAAATATCCTACTTCCACATTTTTTGAATGGTACATTTTACTTTTGTTTTACCTTGAAATGACTGTTTCAAAAATAAAATCAAAATGATTTTTGTCAAAACAGCTCAATTGAGCAGTATTAAGACTTAAAAAACAAACAACCTCCCGCAAAAGCTGAGAATTTCAATTAATTGGTTTTCATTCCCATGTACAACAAACCTAATTCTGAAAGCTCAAAATCTTTCATGAAACAGAACTTCTACTCTCCTCGCAGCTCTAAAAGATCTCTCAAAGCCACCCTCACACTGGCAAAATATAGCAACGAAATTTAAAAAACATTTATCCCTGTCACTGACCACTCAAGAACTATGATGAAATCCATACAGAAACAATTTGCCCACCTTTTTGTGTATTTGGCCATATCCCAAGGAATATACACAATAGCATGTTCTGGGGGTAAAAACTGATTAAGATATGTCACAGCACCAACAAGTTCTTCACTCAGAATCCTTTCATGCTTTCTTTTTTCACGTTCCTTAATCAAAGCCAAACAAAAAGCATTAACATTTTTGAACTAACAGGTCTAAATGTTAAAAAGTTTATATACAAATTCTCTCAGACAATACACATACTATCCTGATTTTAGTATTTCGTATCTTGTAGGTATAAAAAGGAAGAACAAGCAGCATGCAGAATAAAATAGTGGGGGTGGTAGGGTAGGGTTTATGCAACATTAAGACAGACAGCTAAAAAAAGTCCCATCATCAAGAAATTCAGTAAAGTTCTAAATTGTATATTAGGAATTATAATCTATGAGAAGCAGAGCTTTTATATATACACAACACACATATACACACCCCCACGCTTTCCTGAATATACTCCCGACTCAAACATTTATGGAGGAAAACTTTTTCCACAAACAATTTACTGATCACAGACTAAGCATAGAAAGTTGCACCCCAAAGAGTAAATTTTCAGAATGTTCTCATTCTCTCGATAGTGACTAAAAAATGAAAACTGTTTTACAACTCTTAACTATAATAAGCACTACTAAGGTCCACTATTATATAACTAGATAAACAGAAAAAAGCTGTTCATTTTAACAAATATAATTCCCAGTGGTGAAAATGGAATCCACTGCTTACCAGGAAGGAAGGGGGAGAGGAGGGAGAATGGCCACAGGAGACATGTGGCATACAGTGGTCTCCAGCCTTTTAAAGCAAACCCTAATACCCTTGCCTTACCTCCTTCCATGCCCTTTCTCCAAGGTCCCACTCCGCTCACTGAATCTACATTTCCTCCCCAACTTCCCACACTTTCACCATGCTGGGGCAGGAGTTTGGGCTTCAGGCTCTAGTCTTGGGCCAAAAGGTTTGGAGTGTGGAAGGGGCTCTGGGTTGAGCCCAGAGAAAGGAGTTGGGGTGTGGAGGGAGGGGGGGATTTCAGACACTACTTACCTCAGGTATCTCCTAGGCGGTGATGCAATAGGGCTAAGACAGGCTCACTTCTGCCCTGGCTTGGCACACTCCTGAAACTGGACAGCATGTCCACCAGTGGCTGCTGGGTAGGAGGGGCAGGTGCTCCATTCACTGTACCCCCATTCACAGACAGTGCTCCCACACTTCACATTGGCTGGGAATGGGGAACGACAGTCAATGGGAGTTGCAGGGGCAGTGCTTGCAGCTAAGGGCAGCATGTGGAGACACTTCTGCCCAGCTTGTTCCAGAGACTGCAGGAATGCTTCAGCCAATTCCAGAAGCAGTACAGGGCCATGGCACTGCCGGATTGTTAGCAGCCAATTTCCTGATTTGGCTGCAGGAGCCTCCAGGAGATCAAGTCTGATTCTAGGAGACTCCAGACCAGTGATCAACATATGGATGTAAAAAATTAGAGGGAATGAATTTTGTTATATGCACAGATATTGAGGTATTGTGTTGATGTGCATCACCAGTAGAAACCAAACACCTAAATAAAATACACATTAAAAAAAAATTACCATAGGGATAATTACTCCAGCCATGACACTGCCCCTCTCCTCTACCTCCCTCACCCTGCCCAGCAAACAGGAGGCTCCCAGGGGGCAGCTCCAAGGCACAGGGCAGAAGCAGCTTAGCAGTGGAGGAGAGGCAGCTGAAGTGCCGGCACTTGAGAATCTCCCAGCCAATTCAGTCAGGATCACCTGTTAGAGGAAGGGCTGCTGCTGGGAGCCAGAGAAGACACAGCTCTGTGGAAGGGCAGGGAGTGAGGATGGGGATTCTGCTCCTTCCCTGTGGCGTTTCCCAGGAGAACCCTGAATCGCAAAGGGGAATAGAGCAGAACTTTGGTCTATTGATGGCCCCATGCCTGCAGATCCTCCAGCGCAGCTGTACTGTCAGAGGACTAGGTGCTGTACAGATGGAAGACTCAGTGACCCTTATTGCAGGGTTGGCAGAGGTACAGCTGCACCAAAGAAGCTGCCGACATAAGGCTGCCTAGCAGCACCATACTCTGCTGCTCTTCTTTCTAATATGTCATTCTAGCTATAAATATCTTACTGGTATAGAATACCAGACAAGGCTGCCCTACTTACACTGCTGTTAAAACCTCAAGATGCTATGTATATACCCTGCAGAGAATATAGCTATCAAAAGATACTGTGCACCTCAGCAGTATAACCTTCTGAGGAATAGGGACATTAAAAAAGAGTAAAGGGGAGGGGGTAGGAAAGAAAGACTGGAGAAGTGAGAAATGGTTTGAAGTAAATAGGACAAAATGAAATAAGGCCAAATGAGAAGTGCTCCACTTAGGAAGGAACGATCAGTTGCTCACACACAAAATGGGAAGGAGTACTGCAGAAAATAATGCAGAGGTCATAGTGGCTCACAAGCTAAATATGAGTCAACAGTGTAACAAACATCATTCTGTGATATATTAGCAGGAGTGTTGCAAGCAAGACACAAATAGTAATTATTCTGCTCTACTTTACGCTCATTAGGCCTGACCTGGAATACTGTGTCTAGTTCCAAGCACCACATGTCAGAAAAGATGTGGACAAATTGAAAAAAGTCCAGAGAAGAGCAACAAAAATCTAGAAAACATGACCAATGAGGGAAGATTGGAAAAAACCTGGGTTTATTTAGTCTGGGGAAGAGAAGACTGGGGGGCAGGGGGAAACATGGTAACAGTTTTGTGGGAAGACAGAGCTAATTGCTGCCCATCTCGAGGTTCTCTCACAACCTCTGCAGCTGCCAGGAGCAGCACCATAAGTAGCTCTACGAGCTCTGTGCTGAGAAATGTCAAAACAGAACAAAGCAGCAGTCCTCCTCTCTCTCTGCAGTAGCAGTCTGTGTTCTTAGTGCAGAGAAGAACAGGATCCCTTACATGATTTGCTCTTTATTTGTTCCACAAAAGGAACAGTACACTTTGCTGTCAGATACTTCCCAAAGATATGAAGGGAAGGAGAGATGCATGCTTGCAGGGCAGCAGAGATCAAAGCACTGAGCAGAGCAATCAGGGCAGGTTTTGTGGGATACTGGCAGAAGCCAATTCTGGCAACAAAACAAAAAGCAATATCATCTTCATTGGCATTTTGTCAACAATAAAAAGAGGGGGAAGAAAACAAGTCTTTCATGGAGATGGTATTTTTTTTGTTGCCAAAACTGGGCATTTTTCCCAACAAAGTCATATTTCACTGTGTACATTCAGATGTTTTGTTGCCAAAAGGCAGTTTTTGGTGACAAAACTTGGTGGTGTAAACAAGGCTTTAGCCATGCAGTGCCTCCTGTGGGGTGGAGCCCGCAGGCAGCTGCCCTGTATGCTACCACTTCATGCTGGTCCTAACTTTTTTATGCAGGGCTAAAAAAAGACAGGCCCTGGAGTTTTTAATAGCATGTTGGGGTGGGGGGAGGCTCAGAAAGAAAAAGATTGAGGACCACTGCCTTCCACTTCCCTCAAGCCTGAAATGGAAGAGGAGAGTGAGTTTCACTACTCCTCTGCTGTCAGCAAATACCTCCAAAGCTCACTGGCAAAGTACCTTTTCCCTCTCTACTATAGTCCATAAATTGACTACTGACCTACTACTGCTATCAGTCATTCTGTTAGTTGAAATGACAGAGCTAAGGGTGGATTTAAAGGTTTCAACCCTGCTGATGAACTATGTGGTTATCTACATGATGTTACATGAAGCCACTTCTATTTGTAACAGATTCTCATGACCATAATCCCTAAACACGATGGAGGGGGAGTAGCCACAAGCTATGATTTCCAGTAAATCATGCCCAGTGATATGCGGTCAAGTGGCTTCCAAAGGTGGTGGGCTCTGAATTGGTTCCTATGCAAATGTTCTCCCATCAAATTTGCTCACAGGGCATCAATATATAATGTGGGGCTGAAATAGAGGAGAGTTTGCTCCCCTAGTTTTAATTCAGGCATTTCTGTCAGGATACTCCAATTGTCTGTGATAAGATAGGGCACATGGTCTCTGCTTGTGAAATAGCTGAAGGCTGTGTGGTTGAGGATGAGGAACTGACTTTGGAATCTTTCGGTAAAGATAGGGTGCTATCAGTTCATTGAGAGCTCTGAGCTCTCAAAATAAAAGCCATCATTCATGGCTTGTACCTTGTGAGAGATACTTGAGGCTTGGAGATACAAAACTCTCTATATGGTCATATGCAGGTAGCCATACCCTGGATGGTGCTTCAGATGTATCCATTGCTGCCTGCAGGGCTACCTGGGCCACTAGCTGGCCTTCTTTTGTAGTGTTTTTAGATCCTTTCTCTTTCATGGGGCAGCTTGGTCAGGAAAGATATCACCCTGTCCGATGTTAAAAGGTAATATTTGGCCAATAAAGCCTGGCAGTTAGCCTTGCTCCAAAAAAATATCTAAGCATCTTGGATTCTTTCCCTTAGATGAGTTCTGATGGATGTAAAAATATTCCTACAAGAGTTGGGGAGGATATCTGATACGGTTTCTCTACAAGTTTCAGTGCTGGTGATATAATTTGTTCACATTTGCTACAAAGCTCTTGCCAGATCCTGAAAGCTCTTATTCATGTGGAGAGCAATAGTGGTACCAATGTTGATACTGAGGCCAGGTCTGCCTTTGTTGCAATTTTCTTTGCAGAAATGATTGGAAATGCCTTTGTGCTACATGGAGCACTGAAGATATAGGTTTGACCACTAGATGTGGTTTTCCAGCTTGGATCTTCTGGATCCAATGCCACTCAGATTACTACGGAAGATGGATCTTTAGCATTACATTACTTGACTTGTAGGTTTTTTCCGGGAAGGGAAGGCAAACTGAGAACCTAATTGGGATACGAGTCTTTCTGAAACAGAACAGATATCTTCTATCTTAGTGGAACTGGCCCACTGGGGGTTGGACAAGAACAAGAAACCTTAATTCTGGTATCTCCTAATATTGAGTGCTTCGTTTTGCAAACTTAATAAAGTTATTTTCCCTTAGTTTTTGTGTGTAACAATATAAAAAAAACCCAGTAAGAGCACATACAATTTATTACCCCACATTGCACAGAAAAGTAGAAGATTGAGTTTATAAATTCACTAAACTAAGAAATCTCCAAAGAGTAAGAGTACCTGAGGTAGACATGCTCAGTGATTGTGCTGAAGTTGGATCTACGCTTACATGCACAGGATAATACAATTTTCCCCACTGAACACAAGTAGCAGAAGAGCATTAATTTTAGTTTGCTAGTAATGAGCACCTACAGAGACACATTTTCAGCCACACTACAAAAGCCCCATGAACAAAAACACATAATGATTCACATGTCAGGGTCATGTGAATCTGTATTCACATTTAGTGCTGGCCTTTGAAAACTAAATCTATAAATAAGAGAATCATTTTCTTGCCCACAAAGTATGTCTCAAGCTGTTTACCACAGCTTTGCATGCTGACTCTTAAAAACACACTCAAACAAGAGCTTTAAGAAATAGAAAATAATGAGACTTTGCTATTTACTACTTCAGCTTACATATTCTCAAAATCAGCCTTTGTGTTAAAGACTTATATTGCATGCATAAAAGACACCCTTTCAAAAATGAACATGCTCTACAATATACTACAATGTAACAATAACAAAGATTAAGAGAATATGGAATCAGATCTAATTAAATGAAAAGCTCCTGTGAGACAGTAGTAAGTATATTGCAAAATAAAGACCAATCTGAAATGACATATGATTCTTATATCAAGTACTATATTATCCAAAGAAATAAAAACAAATAAAAATACATCAATAATAGTCATATACTTTTCCTGCATTTTCTTTTTTAGTTAAAAAGATCTACTACATAATTTTATTGTTATTAAATTGTATTTATTTTCTTTAAAATACACATATTTTATCCATATTGTCCACAGTCACAGAAATTATTAAGCAGTTTGTACCAGAAACATTAACATGATTTTACTCCTTTGTCCTTGGAACTTTTTTGTTAAGTAGCAAAACACAAATTAAGCTTTCTTTTATTTTCCATCGTATTTTGCATAGATATACTGCAGTTTTTGTTGGAAATATTCAAAAGTTCAAAGTTTATCCTCTTCAAAATAAAAACAATGAGGAATACTGTGGCACTTTAGAGACTAACAGATTTATTAGGGCATAAGCTTTTGTACCTTTATAGCCTAATAAATATTTTTGTCTCCAACATGCCACAGGACTCTTCGGGGTTTTTTTTGCAGATCCTGACTAGCATACCCCCTAAGCCTCTTCAAAATGTTCTTTTAAATTTATGTTCAAAGTATTAATGCCCTTTTATAAATGAATTATATTGTTAAATTCAAGGTTATATACACATTACTGTACCTAATTTTGTTCAGTTCCTTTGTTTAAAGACCCAATCCAGTAATCATCTACCAATGTGAGTAATGTTCTTTGCATGCATACTTCTTGGTATGATTGGACCTTACTGCCATCACCTATCTTCTTTCTCCAAAAACAGCAGGAAACAAATTGGGGCTTGTGTAGGAGAAATGTATTTGCAATGTTTTTCATTCTCAGAATAAGTTGGGCCCCCTGGATGCTAATCAAGGTCTGTTGATCTCTTCAATAAAGTGGCTACGTTATTAAGGTATTGCATTCAAATACTGCTCAACAATTATTGTGTCACTGTCAAACAGATCCCTATATATTTAAGGCTTACTTATCATTAGCATCTGAAATAGTCTTTTCTCAATACATATCTAAGTTACTCTCTTTGTTGAGAAGACTAATGTGATTTTATATTTCATATTTCATCATTCTTCAGACTGTCAAATCTTTAAGATATGCATTAGACATAGAAAGACAAGAAGAATTTACTGTACTGTTTTCTTCAGCATTACAACAGATTTAATCTGGAAGTTTATCATCAAGACTTCTTGCAGTCATATGATGGTACTGCAGCATAATGTGGTGGCAAGTAGAGTGAAGCAGGAATAAGAAAGATGGCCTTTTGATTATAGTACTGGGGACTGGAATCAGAATGCCTAGATTCAGTTCCTGATTCTGTCACAGATTTCCAATATGACATGAAGCTTAATACTGCTATTACTGTCTGGACATATTTTAAATCCATGGCTCAAATACTGCTGTTCAAAGTGAGTGATACCAACAGCCTGAAAGGAAAGATGAAGTATGTATTGCAAAATATGTATAATTTTTAAGGATATTTTATTTCTGGAAAACTATACTAGCAGTCTAATTATAGTGTAAGTTACACCAGGATAGGGGAAACAGGTAAAAAAGGTCCTCCATTGGCAGGCTCATTGTGAGGTGGAATTAACACATTTATAATCAAAAGAAATGGAGTCTCGTGTTTCAATATATAATTTAATCATTCTAATTCCTTCAAAATTGCATGGAAAAATTCCACTGGGAACCATATTCAGTTCTCCTGTGTTAAAAGGACAGCTGATACATTGAAACTGGCTTAACAATGGATGGGAGTGAAAACAGTAGAAGAGGAATTTTGCCTGTTTGTTCACGCAAGCTTTGCTATAAGGTTTCTTGTGATTTATTAATTTGAAAATGTGCGTTAGTATTACATCTACATTTAGTGCAAAACACAATTATTAAAGTTCTAGAAAACATGAGCTATAAGGGAAGACTGAAATAATTGGGCTTGTTTCATTTAAAAAAGAGAAGACTGAGAAGGGACATGACAGTGGTTTTCAAGTATCTAAAAGGGTGTTACAAGGAAAAGAGAGAAAAATTGTTCTCCTTGGCCTCTGATGATAGGACAAAAAGCAATGGGCTCAAATTGCAGCAAGGGAGGTTTAGGTTGGACATTAGGAAAAATGTCCTAACTGTCAGGGTGGTTAAACACTGAAATAAATTGCCAAGGGAGGTTGTGGAATCTCCATCACTGGAGATATTTAAGAGCAGGTTGGATAGACACCTATAGGGATGAGCTACACAGTGCTTGGTTCTGCTGTGAGGGCAGAGGACTGGACTCAATGACCTCTCAAGGTCTCTTCCAGTTCTAGTATTCTATGATTCTATGATTTATTTGTGCCACACATCAAGTTATAACTGAACAATACTGTACCTTTACAAGATTCAAAATGATAATGGGAGAGCCAAACCTCTGAAGCATTTGATCAAAGTGAAGTGCAGCTACATGTGCAAACGGATCTGCTTGGTCCACTGGAACAAAGTAAATAAATATATGCAGGAAAAAATATCAAAGATTTTGAAATCCTAAATGGTTACTTTTCATTGAATAAAAACAAGGAGTCTGGTGGCACTTTAAAGACTAACAAAATTATTAGGGTATTACAGCATAAGCTTTTGTGAGCTATAACTCTCTTCCTCAGATGCTGGAGAAAAAGAAAAAGTGGGGAAGGATACAGAGATGGGAATGTGGCAACAGGTACTCTCTGCTTTTCTCTTCAGCACCTGAATAAGTCAGTTGTAGCCCACAAAAGCTTATGCCGCAGTCTTTAAAGTCCCACTGGACTCCTTGTTATTTTTGATGAAACAGACTAACATGGCTACCTCTCTGAAATCTTTCCTTTCAATGCATTTTTATAAAAAGATTTACTCCCTATTTTTTTATAATACAAATACAACTCACATCTCTCTATTATTATTGAAACAACAGGGTAAAAGCAAAAGATTTCACTTTAATTTTTTGTTGTAGTTTGCCAAAAATTAAATAGTTAGAAAGAAACTATTGCTTACCTTTTCTCTAACCTCTTTTTCCGCTATTACATATGTTCTACTTCTGTGCACTGTACATGTATAGACATGCCCACTGTACCGGATCCAGATATGTTTTTCTTAGAAGTACCAATGGGCCAGCACTTATGCCAGCTAGCCAGTGATTCAAATGGCAGGGAGTACTGACTAGCAAACTCAAGCCCAATCCAGAAACGAAAATACACATGTTCTAAACTTTGAGCATGTGAGTAGTCCCAATGAAGACAAAGGGAAAATACCTCTTGACCCCACTAAACCTAAAGGGATTTTTGCAATTGGCTTCAACAGGACAAGGACATCATCCAAAATGTTGTCCCCAAGGGAGACAAACTGATAAATAACTGATTGGGTACAAAATCATGAACACAAAGAAAGCTACAGTCTTCAACTACAATCATTGCCACACTGGAGCAATAATGGGCCGATGCAGGCACAAAATTTAACATTAAAAAGACACCAAATCTGGTTATGTTATTTCTCAAGCCCAATTTCAAGGTGGAACTAATTTTTGTGGCTAACTAATAAACATTTTCATGAACTAGAATGTTTATAAAACAATACTGATCCATCTTTAATTGTAGCTTCACAGTGAAGAAAATTTTTTTTACAAGATTAATCTTCACCTAATTCTCTCTGGCGCTTGCCTTTTTTTTTTTTTTTTTTTTTTTAAAGAAAAACCCATTGTTTACCATAGGATACCACAAAGAATATATTGAACATACATGTAATTGGTGGCTTAGGCATCATAGTTGAAATATCTTGAGACCAGTATAGAGGGACTGAGCCTCGAACTTGAACATAAGATGAATAGCTCCCTGCAGAAAATGACATCACTGAAGCATCACAAAGTATTTGTTCAGTTTCAACTTCATTAGCAACATCTCCCTGAAATTAAAATATATATATTACATTTCTGAGCTGTATTCACAGATCCTGAAACAACAACCATGAATGGCAGGATTAATTAAAACTAAAATTAGGGGATGTCAAATCATAAGAGCACAAGAGCTCCCGAGCAAGGACTGTGTTTGATTATGTAAAATGAAGTTACCTTGTAGAGTAATGACTATTCTTTGAGGTGTGTGTCCTTGTGGGTGCTCCATTGTTGGTGATGCGACACCCCAGAGCAACAGAGCAGAGCTTTTTTAAGCTGTTATCAGTAGGCCGCGCATGCCTGAAGAGCGCCTCGCACTGCTCTTGCTTTGGTGCCCTGTGCATGGAGCCCGACCTCCCCATCTCCGACTGAGTGATTAAGACTCCGATTAGAGGGGAGGGTCGTGGAGCACCCAAAGGGACACATACCTCAAAGAACAGTTCTTCTTGCATAAGGTGAATAACTTCCTTTTCTTCTTCAGGTGATGTTCCTGTAGGTGCTCCACTGTTGGTGACTATAAAGCAGTACTCAACATGGATGGTGGGAATCAGAGTCACTGCTTGGTGGCTAGAAATAGAATTGCAGTAGCTACTGCTATATCTGCTGCCAACTGAGGCTTTATTATGTAGTGTCTGGCAAAAGTGTGGTCTGATGGCCAAGTGGCAGCTCAACAAATGTTCTTAAGTTGCCTAGGAAAGCCGTGGAAGTTACTTGGGTGGACTGTGCCTTTGGTGGAACTGTCAATAGTTTGTTGTGGAGGGCAGAGCACCACAGTATACATGATGTTCTATACTTGGAGATATGTTGCACAGAAATTGATATGCCCTTTGAATGTGTTGCAATGGATATGAATAGGTGTGGGGACTTCCAGAATGACTGTGTCTTGTCTATATAAAAGGCCAGAGCCCGGCAGATGTTGAGGATATGGACCATCACGTCCCTGGCAGATGCATGAGGTGCAGGAAAAAATGTTGGTAGTACTATGGGCTCATTGACATGGAAAGCTGTGCTGACCTTGGGTAAAAATGTTGGGTGCAATCATAAGGTCATCTTGCCCTTGGTAAAGACTGTGTATGATGGACCAACCATGAGGGCTCCTATCTCACTAGGCTGTCAAGAATAACACCTTCATTAGTAGGAATTGGAGTGGGCAAGTTGCTGTGGGCTTGAAGGGAAGTTTCATGAGACAGTCTAGAACTACGTTCAAATCCCAGGAAGGGAGTGGAACTCTATGTGGAGGGTAGATGTTCTGGAGACTCCTCAGGAACCTCATTGTTATGGGGTGTGCGAAGACAGACGATCCATCTACCTGTTCGTGGAAGGCCATTATTTCTGCGAGGTGTACTTTGACAGAGAAGATTAAATAATTTTAAGGTGGTATATGTAGTCAAGAATATGATGGAGTGGTATGCTGGGAGGATTGATGTGGGCCTGCTAACACCAAGAGGAGAACCACTTCCATTTCTGCAGATAAGTGTCTCGGGTTGATAGTCTTCTACCCTGCAGAAGGACAGATCTCACTTGTTCTAAACACAGGGATTCTGTTCTATGGAACTAGCTGGTAGCCATGTGCATAGGTAAAGAGTGTGGGGTTAGGGATAAAGCAATTTGCCTCAGTCCTGAAAAAGGATGTTGACACGGGACAGGAGATAAGGCCTTGCTATGGAGTGTAGGTATGGAAACCAGGTTTGCCTAGCCCAGAATGGAGCTATCAAGATGACTGGAGTTCTGTTGTCTGGATCTTGAGTAGGATTCTGGGAATGAGTGGGATGGGTGGGAAGGTGTAGTGTAGGGGCTTGTCCCAACAGATCAGGAACGCATCACCCTGGGATCTCTTGCTTAGTCCTGCTCATGAACAGAAGCAGGAGCACTTGGCATTGCTGGAGATTGCAAAGAGATCTATGGAACGATATCCCCAACCGCAAAAGATGGGAGGTAAGAACTCCTGGGTGTAGTTCCCACTCGTGGTCGATCGAAAAGTTGCGTCTCAGAGCATCCACCAACACGTTGTTAACCCCAGGTAAGTATGACACTTTGAGGGTGATCCCTTGATGGATGCATCAGTTTTAAAGGGGATTGCTTCCATGCAATGATGGTGACAAAGTGGTTGCATGCGTTCATCACAGCCCTGAGTTTGAGGAGATTGATATGGAGCGCAGATTCCTCCGGCAACCATCTGCTCTGAACGACATGTTGGTGCAGGTGTGAGCCCCAGCCCATGAGGGAAGCATTGGTGGTAATCTGTATCGATGGTTTGGGTTGATGGAAGGGTACTCCTATTAGGAGGTTGCTGGGTAGTGTCCACCACCAGAGTGAGTCCAGCACTTTCTTAGGAACGATGACCTGCTTGTGCAGAGGATGATGAACAGGCTTGTAGACTGATGCTAGCTAATGCTGCAGGGTTTGGAAATGGAGCTGTGCATATTGGATGACATAAGTAGTGGCAGCCATATATCCCATCAATTGGAGGCAGGTAAGTACCATAGTGGAAGGGCTTGTGGTTAATATAGTCACAAGATCACGTAGTGCAGTGAAGCAGTGATGTGGGAGACTCTGGCAGTCAATGAGTCAAGATGGGCCCCAACAAACTATGCAGGCTCCAGAATTGATTTCTGTTTATCAGGAGGCCCAATCACACAAATATCTGATTCTTGAGACCATGTTGGTAGTTTCCACATAGGGCTGGCCTTTATAAGGCAGTTGTCTAAGTATGGAAAGATCACGACTCCCTGCTGCTGGAGGTAAGCTGTGACTGCAGCAAGGACCTTTGAAAAGACCCAGGGGGCAGAGGACAATCCAAAAGGTAGAACTCTGTAGTGGAAGTGGTCATCACTCGCAGTGAATTGGAGGTACTGTTGGTGTGATGGGTGTATGGTGATATGAAAATATGCATCCTGTAGGTCGAGGGCACAAACCTATTCCCTTTGTCCGGTGCCGGTATAATGGAAGCCAGTGTTACCATCTTGAATCGTTGTTTCCGCATGAATTTGTTTAGCATGTGGAGATCTAATATAGATCTCCAGCCCCATGTGTGCTTCTGAATCGGAAAGTATTTGGAGTAGAATCCTTTTCCCCAGAAAAAGAGGGTCCAGGACCCTCTCTATTGCTTCTAAATGGAAGAGGTGATCGATTTCTTGTTTGAGAAAAACCTCGTGAGTGGGATTCCTGAAGAAGATTGACAGCTCTAAAGTGAAGCTAGCACCCCTAAAGGACAATTGATTAAAGGATGAGCTTTTCAGAGATGTTTCGAACGTCAACATCAAAAGATAACAGTAACTGGTCACAGACTGACACAGCGAAATCCATAGACTTCAACAGGGAAAGAGGATTATAAAACCAGGGTGCTTTGCTATGGAACTTTCAGTTCGTCTTGCCACCAACTCCAGGAAAGCATCGGATTACGACCAACAAAAGGCCCTGCTCCCCCTCTGTGGTCGATCTACCTGGCCACTAGACTGATCCAGACTCTGAACTGGTAACTACATCATCATCTGGTGGAACTGTGTGTATGGTATTTGTGTATGAGAGTGACTGAAAAGCATATGCTACTGTTGTATTCTCAATAAATGCGGTATACTGCCTTTTCCCCATAAAAGATCTTGCGTGCTTCATTTAAGCATAACATGTGCCAATGTAATTGCCAACAGAAAGTCCACCTTCATGGTGATCAAGTGGAGAGACGCTGTGGCCATCGGCTCAAAAGGTGGGTACATCAAGATATCCAACACAAGATCCAAGCTCCAGGAGGGAGGTGGTAGTCTATGCAGGGGTTTGAGGTTTGTCAAGCCTTTTAGTAGCCTCTTAGTAAGCGGATGAGCAAATACCGACATCTCCTCTATGGGATGGTGAAAGGTACTAATTGCTGATAAATGCACTCTCAGAGTGGCAATAGCAAGACTTGTCTCTTCGACAAAAAGAACATAATCGAGGATTCGGTGCATTGGTGATGTGTGCGGGTCAATCCGGTTATCAGAACACCAGGCTACAAATCTCTTCCATTTAGCAAGGTACGACTTCTTCGTAGATTCCCTTCTGCTATGCAATAAGATTATTTTCACTTGATCCGAACAGAGATGTTCCAATGCTTTGAACCAGCTATAAGCCATGATGGAGGGTTTCCGGTCTCAGATGCAGTAGAAAGCCGTATTTCTGAGAAAGCATGTCCGGTAGGAGGGGAAAAGGACGTGGTGGTTGTATTGACATTCGACTGAGAAACGGGTACCATGGTTGCCTCGCCCATGCTGGGGCTATAAGAATCACTTGGGCTGAATCTGCGTTGATTTTCTCTAGGTATAAGTATCGTAGGTGGGAATGCATAAAGTAGTGGTCTGACCCCGAGGGATCCCTTTCCGATGCGCACTCTTGAACAATAATACTAAATAACAATATTAGCTGTTCTTGCGGGGCCGGGCCTGCCGGTGCCTGTAATGGACAGGAGCCGCCGTCTGGTGCCGATGAAGGTTTCAGTGGCACCAGTGACTATGCCAGAGCTGCCATTTTTTTGGCTTTTGTGGCTGGAGCTGGAGCGGAGGTGCTCGGGATGAGCCCAGAAGTACCCAGCCTGTCTCCTCTGCTGATTCTGGTGATCTCTTCAGGAGGCAAAGAGCGAGTGGGAGACGCCCTTTTCTTTTTTAGCGTGGCTATATCGGGAGAGGAAGCTCTCTGCTTCTGTGTCCCTCCCACCTGAGAAGTTGCTATTGGAGCATCCAGTTGAAGTGCCTTATCAAAAAGCAACATCTTAAGGTACATTTCTCTGTCATGGTGAGCTCTGGCTGTAAGCTTGCTGCAATGTGCGCACTTCTGTGGGATATGGGCCTCCCCCAGACATTGTATACGAGCAGAGTGGTCATCAGAGGCTGGCATCGCCTCATGGCAAAGGGCAAATTTTTTGAAACCCGGTGACCCAGGCATCACGCTATAACTTTGTGTTTTCTAGTTCTCTCTTTTCTTTTTTGGGTTTTTTTTTGGGGGGGGGGGGTGGAAGCGGTAAGGTGCCACTACCTCAGGGAGGGCAGCAAAGCCGCAAACAGGAAAAGAAACAGGTTTTTGGGTTGTTTTTTTTTTCCCCTTAATACTAGAACTATAAAAACAAACTACGTGTGAATAACTACATTTAACTGTCTATCTACAGGAAAGAGTAGGTCTGACGAGAAGAGAAGAGAAGCTCCATCTATACCTGAGGATGGTTGAGAGGAACTGGTGGGAGCCAGGCCGTGCGCGACGATCAAAGGGCGTGAATGGTGCGAGACGCTAACCCCACATGCACAGCCTGGCTGACTACAGCTATTGAAAGTCTCTGATCTGCGGTGCCGGGACGAGCCCAACACCTACAGTGGAGCACCCACGGGGACCACTCAAAGAAGAAGTTACCAAAACCTTAAATGCTTTTCACAAACCTTAAGAAATCCTGCTCTTTATTAAGAAGGTATGATATGATAAGACATTCATGTAGTTTAATTAAAAATGAAAGTTGAAATTTACTTTACCTCAGAGTTTGCTCCTCTTTTTAGAAAACGAGTTCCAGCAAATTTGCTTGATCTTCTAGCTATCAAAGTGACATACACTGGACGACCATAGATTAACAATTCTTGTAATTAAGGTTAAGGTTTACACATTTTGTGATTCCAAAACCTTTCATTTACTTTAGTCCTGGCAAATATTAAAATATACTCCAATCATAGAAAATACATTTCATTTTGCTTTTTTTCTGAAAGGAAACTATTTTAAAATAATTTTAAGACCTCCAGCAATACAGGTAAACATAATTACTTTTTTACTCTTTCAGAATTCTTTAATGGGTGGAAGAGACATTAATTCCCTTTTCAATAAATCATTTGTATACTGCTTTCCATTTTCAAAGCTCTTTATAATAAATCAACTAATCTTCACAACCACCTCAGGGAGGAAGATAAATATTAATTCCAATTTATAGAAGGAATAGTGGAGACTGAGCTATTACTAGATTTATCTAAGACCCCAGAAGGAGTCTCTGTCACCTCTGAAACTCCTAATCATATATACGGGTTATCCTCCAATGATTTCTCTGGAAAGCAGTTCACATACAACAACTGCAGTAATCAGATTAGGTAAAAGCCATAGAAATGTACATAGAAGCAGTGGTAATTTGACATCAGTGTAATACTTTGCCAGGTATTGAATTAATCTACCCTTAATCTTTGATTGCTTTATCTCAGTGGTTCCCAACCACCAGCCTGCAAACTGCTGGGCCGTGGCACACTGCCAGGCCTCGCCCACGCCTTGATGATTGGCTCGGCGGGACTCTGGAGCAAGGCCCAGTCTGCCCAGAAACTCCCCTTCCCCTCTCCCTGGGATTGTCTCTTCTCCCTGTGCTGTGGTAGCTACTCTGCATGGCACTGCCTAGATGTGGGGGACAATGCCCAAGCCCGGGGCAGAGGCTGCAGTGCGGCAGGTTGCTCGCTAGGACTCTGTGGCAGCAGGCAGCGGCTCTGGGAGCAAGGGCTGGGCTCAGCCACGACAGCACGAAGCAGCTCACAGCTGCTGCTCTTGGTTACTCTGAAGCCAGGTTCTGGGGTCTGCTGCTGGGTCCCCAGAGCCCGGTCTGCAGCCAGTCCTGCTGCTCTCCAGGAGCCTCTCCCAGGGCAGCACCCCCAGCCTGGCTAGCCCCTACCCAGCCCAGCACTTGGGGGACAGGTAAGAGAGACTCCTTCTTCCCCCCCGGGGACAGTGCCCCTGGTGCCCTGAGGCTGCAGGGGGAGAGTTTGGTCCTGGATTGCTCCCAGGGGAGCTGGCTGTGATCGCTGCCTAGGGAAGCTGCTACCAGCTCCCAGCGCATGGGGTGATGAGAGCCAGCCCTGGGGGTGGGGAATCAGGAGGAGGCTGAAGAGGGGCAGGAGCAGGTATGGAGGGTGACGGGGAACAGGGATGTGTGAGGCAGAGGCAGGAAGGTGATGCAGGAGGCATTGACAGGAGGTTGGGGGGATTCAGGGGAGATTTATGGGGCAGATGGGAGCAGGGGTGCAATGGAGCAGGGGGTCACAGGGAGGGAAAGGGGGGATGCAAGGAGGAGAGGCTTAGGGGAGACTATGAGAGCAAGAGCAGCCTGGCTGGGGAAGGGAAAGACACAGGGCAGGGGTGGAACAGGAAACCAGGGAGCTACAATGACAGCTCCCCACCCCATGGGGCAGGACGGGGGGAATGACGGCAGAGGTGACTGGTGATAGCACATGGGGGTACCAGCTCCTATGCCCCTGACAAAATTTCAGTTGCTAAATAGGGTGTCCCACATGCCCCCTGTCCCTGTGGGTCCCCCTCCCTGCACCCCTCTGCTTGTAGGCACCAGTCGCCCCTGAGGGAAGTGCTGCCCCACCTAGCACCCAGAGGGGAATTTTAGTGTTTTAGATATCTGCAAACTCTGACCCAGTCTGCCCAGAAACTCCCCTTCCCCTCTCCCTGGGATTGTCTCTTCTCCCTGATCCATTACAGCATGTATTATGCACATACAAATGCAATGTAAAACAAATGATCCCTTACAATTAATTACCATAATGAATATGCAAATAAGGAAATAAAATGTTACTCATCTGCCAAAAGTTCGTGACTGGGTTTGCCGGTCTTCTATATAAAAAAAGGTTGGGAACCACTGCTTTACATACTTAGGTGAATCATGTACATCTAACCTGTCCTTCACCTTTTCCTGAAAACTGGATCTACATTTGGTAACAGTTTTGTCATTCAGAAAATCTGCTGTAAGTAGGCATTAAAAGCAATTATGTTCAGAAATCTTGAGTTTATTTAATATTTTAATGTTCATGCAATAAAAACAGAGGGCCAGATCCTCTATACTGATGAAGCCACATTGTGTTGCAATCTTTTGGCTATAAAGCAGGCATAACAAGGCACTGAAATGAGAGTGGGGGAGGGAAAAATCAATTCTATGACACCAAGCCAGCTTAGAGGCTATGTTCAGAATTCACATCTTACTCCCCCCACCAATACCCAGCCTGGATCGGGGAAGCTCATGCTCCAACCAGGTGCACCACATTCAGTGATGAATCCTAGTCATGTGGCCATCTGATGCATGTTGTGCATCTGCAAAGAAGTTACCAGATTTTTGCTGCTGGCAGCACAGTGGGACTAGCCAAGTTGCTCCTATAAAAACACTGATTTTTGGTTACCATTTTGGCCTGTTTGGTTATCATTTTGGCCTGTTACCATTTTGGCCTAGTTGAGACTAGGAGCTGCTCCTGTAAGCTATAGTAGCCTTGAAACTGTACTAATTTATGCCTGAAAAGCAGCCCTCCACATAACAACCCCAGAATCACAGGAATACACAAGATAGTTTCAGGTCACCTTTGCAACTGTACCCACCTCGTTTTGTGTGTTCCTTAATAACAGCCAATTATCTGAACCCTGCATTAAAGGGTAGTTTGATATCATTTATTTAAAAATCTGAGCTACTCCTCACTCCCAACCCTCACTCTCACATGCACCCCACCCACAGACTCCCACCCCTCGACCCACAGTCCCATGGACCTGCCCTGAAGGAGCTGGGAAACACTGGGTAAGTCTGTTAGTGTATAAAGTTTTTCAGACTCAGATATATTTTTCCAGTAATGTTGCAGTACATATAGGCTGCATCTAGACTGGCCAGTTTTTGCAGAAAATCAGCCGCTTTTCCGCAAAAAGTAGCCAGCTGTCTACACTGGCTGCTTGAATTTCTGCAAAAGCACTGACTTCCTAATGTATGAAATCAGTGCTTCTTGCGGAAATACTTTGCTTTTCCCGTTTGGGCAAAAGTCCCTTTTGCGCAAAACTTTTGCCCAAAAGGGCCAGTGTAGACAGCAGACATTTGTTTTGCGCAAAAAAGCCCTGATGGCTAAAACGGCGATCGGGGCTTTCTTGCGCAAAAGCGCGTCTAGACTGGCATGGACGCTTTTCCGCAAAAAGTGCTTTTGCGCAAAAGCATCCATGCCAATCTAGACGCTCTTTTGCGGAAATACTTTTAACGGAAAAACTTTTCCGTTAAAAGTATTTCCGCAAAATCATGCCAGTCTAGACGTAGCCATATTTTTTTAAAGCCTTAGAATGGAATATTTAAAAGCACTCTTGTCTAGGGTTGCCAGGTGTCCGGTATTCAACTGGCCCTCTGTCCAGTAAAAAAATTCAGAAAATACCACACATGTGCAATGTCCGGTATTTTCTGGTCTTCCAGCTGGGCACCTGACCGAAGCCTGGCGGGGGCGGAGCACGATGGGCGCTGGGAGCCTCTGGTTGCATCTGATGTAGGAGTGACGCCTTGGGGAGGAGGAGAAGCCATGCTCCTGAGCGCTGTCCAAGCGCATTGTGAAGCCGTAGCCGGTCTCACTCATGCTTTGCCGGGACCGTGCGCGGGTCAGGCAGCACCCTGGGATCTGCATGTGCTCAGGTCAGTCCCGCTCCCTGCCGGCCGATTCTCCCTGTCCCCCTCTCCCCAACCCCTCCCACTCCCCCTGACCAGCCCTGCTTCCCACTGGCCACCCCCAACCCCCCCGATCTCCCCCGGCCAGCCCTGCTGCCCCCCACCCCCCTCTCCCCCTCCAGCCCTGCTTCCTGTCCCCCCCGGATCAAGTATGACCAGTATTTTTTCTGAAGCTACCTGGTAACCCTACCCTACTCTTGTCAATTTAACTCTGGCCCCACTAAAGTCAGTAATAGTTTTATCACTGACTTCAGTAGAAGCAGTGTTAGGGCTCAGTGATATTAACATCCAATCCTAAAATAATGAAAAATAATCTCTGTTTTATCAATAATCTCAGCACACTTCTCTGTCAACAATTAAGCTCCACCACAATTTTTTTATTTCCTTCAGAACTGCCTGATAAATACCATCTGCTGCTAAAGGAGTTTGTCAGAGTGCTCTAGAATTCAAATCTGTAATTAGCTCCACACTAGCACAACACTCTGCCTGCATGGAAATGATTGCAAGATTGAAACTTTATTTTTTCTCTGTAACAACACACAGTGATTTAATGTAAAATATGTGCTTGGGTTAAGAATTTCCCATGTATATCTTTTTTAAGATCCTTATTTTTAAAATCTGGCACAATAATGCAAAACTAATCAAATGACTGTCATAATGCATGTGAAAGTCATTTTAAACAGAATTTAGGAATAACTTATGGAGTAACGAATCTTTTGTCCTGTGAATTGCTCTCATATACAAAAATTTTAAATGCAATAAACCAATATTTGCTCTCTCGGTAAAAAGGATACTAGACTGTCCACAGAATCCATGAATAACATATAACAGCCAGTCATGATGAACAATGTTTTTTACTGTATCCAGCAACTGACTATTCCACACGTACTTTTTATATGGTTCACTGCAAATCCCAAATACACCTAAGAAGTGAAAATGAAAATACATCAACAATAATTTTAAAAAAGCTCAACCATTTTGATAATTTCATTTTTAAACAATTGATTATTCTTGGCTTCAATTTAGGAAACCACTTAATTATGTGCTTCAGGACTTTGCTGAAGAGGGATGAATTTAGGTACATGCTAAATTTTTATTTTTATATGGCTACAATCATTGTAGTATATGAATAATGCTTTACACATAAAACCAATAGCAACAAAGTCCCTAATGAACTGCATGGGAGTCACTATAATCTGTCCCTATAATGTGTGAGAACATCCTTGGTGACTTGGGAGGGGAGAGAAGAGATGGACTTGGGAATAAAAAAGATGTATGAACTGTGTACTTATGGAAGAATGGCATTCTTGGAGAGGAAGATTATACAACATTTTTTAAAATAGTCAGACTCTGGATTCACTTGATATACCCAGGTCCTACATGCTCATGGTGGCCTAAGCCATATAGAAAGCAAGCAGCTGCATTCTGCACCAACTGAGCTCATGCATTGTCTTCACTTTCAATTTCAGGTATAGTGATCTACAGTAACTAAGTTAGGTGGTGACAAATGCATGAATCACTGTAGCCAGGTCTTTGGGAGAAAAGGACAAAGTTGCCTAAAAAGGTGGAGGTAAAATATGACATTTTAGGAAACTACTGCTACCTGGTCATCTAAGTCTAGAGAGGAGTCAAACAGGACCCCGAGGTTTCAAATCACTGACAAATGGGCTGTTTGCTATCAGTGAAAGGTGAAGACAATGTCTTGGTCACATCTTTAAATCACTTCTCCTTTCCATCACCTTCATCTTGTCTGAGTTCAACCTGAGTCAGCTGCTCTTCATCCAAGGACTAGTTTCAGATATTTTAGTTGGATTGTGGCTGCGTCAATTGAGAGTGAGCTATACAGCTGAATGTCACCAGCATGCTGTTGGTAGAGAAGCCTATGGTGTCTCATCTCTCCCAGTAGTCTTATCTACATGCTGCAGATGTGGGATACTCTGTACCCTCTGGAACCTTACAAGTAGGAGCCTTCAGAGAGGAAAAGCTCTTACTTCTTACCACTCTGAGTGCCACAAGAGAGTACTGTAACGTGGGCCATCTATTCTTGTCATTTAGGCAAATAGGTAGTACAAAAGACTGCAGAGAGGTCCAGCAGTATGAGCATGGAAACCCCAGATGTCATTTAGTGCAACTAGCGCAGCATCTGTGGTATGCCCTGGTCTCAACTTGACAGGCTATTGAATTATGTCACTAGAGCTTGATGGTTACTACTTTCTCAATTACTCAGGAACAGGAAGATGGGACAGTGGTTGAAGACATCTTCAGCATGTGATTTTCTGAATTGCATCCTACTAAAATAACTCTTTTCTAACATAGCTGTTAATGATTTCATAGTGTGTTTGTTCAAAATGCAAATGTTTCTGAATTAAACTCTTGTTTTTTTGTTTGTTTTTGAGAGAGAGAGAGAGAGAGAGAGAGAGAGAGAGAGAGAGAGAGAGAGAGATATTCTCACAGCGTCACATTCCAAGTCCTGAAGGGTTCACTGCAATCATCTAGTTTGATCTATATAATGCAAAATAATTCCTTGAGCATACCTTTAAAATATAAAACAAAACATCCAGTCTTTGTTTAAAAATAGGCAGACACAGAATCCACCATGACCCTTCGAACATTGTTCCACTAGTTAATTACTCAGTTATACATTTACATCTTATTTCTACTCAATTTATCTAGTTTCAACTTCCAGCCATTGCATCGTGTTACACATTTCTTTGCTAGACTGAAAAGCCTATTATTAAATATTTGTTCCCATGTACCTACAAAAATGATTAAGTCACCTCTTAACCTTTTCTTTGTTAAGCTAAGTAGATTGAACTCCTTGGCTGTGTCTAGATGGGCAAGTTTTTCCGCAAAATCAGCCGCTTTTGCGCAAAACTTGCCAGCTGTCTACACTGGCCGCTTGAATTTCCGCAAAAGCACTGACTTCCTACTGTATGAAATCAGTGCTTTTTGCGGAAATACTATGCTGCTCCCGTTCGGGCAAAAGTCCCTTTTGCGCAAAAGTTTTGTGAAAAAGGGCCAGTGTAGACAGCTGAGATTTGTTTTGCGCAAAAAAGCCCCGATGGCTAAAATGGCGATCGGGGCTTTCTTGCGCAAAACCGCGTCTAGACTGGCATGGACGCTTTTTCGCAAAAAGTGCTTTTGCGCAAAAGCATCCGTGCCAATCTAGACACTCTTTTCCGCAAATACTTTTAATGGAAAAACTTTTCCGTTAAAAACATTTGCGGAAAATCATGCCAGTCTAGATGTAGCCCTTGAGTTTAATGCTATAAGACGTGTTTTCTAACGCTTTAGTCATTTTTGGAGCTCTTCTCTGAAACCTCTCTAATTTAACAACACCCTTCCTGACTTGTGGACACTAAAACAGGACTCAGTATTCCAGTCACACCAGTGCCAAAATTCAGAGGAAAATAACCTCAGAATCAATAAGATAGTCTCCCATTCTATAAGGATGGCCTATATTCTTTGTTGCTAGGTGTATATGTTTACATTTAGCCATATTAAAACACATATTATTTGTTTTGAGCCCAGCTTACAAAGAAATCCAGATCAGTTATATGAGTGATCTGTTAATTTACAACTCCCCAAATTTTTGTGTCATCTGCAAATTTAATCATGAATATATGTTTTCTTTCTATCATTGATAAAAATATTCAAGAGTTGTGTCAAGAACTGATCCCTATGTGACCCCATGAGGAACACACAACTTCAATAATGATTCCTTTTTTTACAGTTATAGTTTGAAATCTACCATTTTAATCCATTTAATGTATGCCATGTTAAAAAATCTACCAAGATATAAAATTATCAAAATGGCACATAGTTCCAATTCTTACATATATCTAAGTATACTAGAACAACATTATTACTTTCATTAACCAAACTTGTAATCACATTAAAAAAGTTGCTAAGTTAGTTTGACAGGATCTATTTTCCATAAATGGATTTTAATTGGCATTAATTATATCACCCTTCTTTAATTCTTTATTAATGCTGCTCCATTATCTTGCCCGGAATTCATGTCATACTGAGAGGCCTAAATTACTTAGGTCATAACGTTTACACTTTTAAATATTGGCACAACATTAACTCTCGTCTTCTGGAACTTCAGCATAATGTTGTCCTGCTTATACAAGATAAAAATGTTCATTGTATAATGCAGGAGGTACAAATGCCAGCCTGTGCTAAAAATATAATTTATTCTAACTTAAAAATGGGTTACAATTTAGTGGGAAATGGCTTTTCAGTTTTAAATATACAAATCTGCATTTACAGTAAATAAAAAAAGTTGATCTGTGAACTCTGCAAGCAGCTCAACTGCTTTCTTATTGATACCAGAATATGGATGCAGCAGCCAGGTGCCCTATGACAAACAAACCTCTATTTTTAGTAAGTGCGTGGCTCTTCAAATTCCAGCAATTTTCTACATTTATATTTATAAAATTTTTAACTTTGAAAAACCTTATACTTTTTTCCATAAAAATGGGCAAGGACCAAAGTTATCAGCTCTGTGTTCATTGATGTGATCTCACACATTTCTACAAAACTAAACAGATACAGAAAAAAAAAAACCCCAAAACCTTTTTTTTTTTTTTTACAATCCAACACTATGCTGTGCTAAAAATGATTAAAGGATTAGAGGAAAAAGAAACCAGGTAACTCACGTAAAATAAAACAACTCTCAAGTGTTTCTGTGGGGGAGAGAGCAGTAGAGGGGGACTGTGCAGAAAGACAGCAGAAATCAGACATGAAAACACATCTTAATTAATATCCCTTTTATTTGGCTATGTTTGTCAGATTCAAAACAGAAGACTTTCATTGCATTTCAAATTAATGGGTGTTTTGTTCCGAGTCTTTGTCGAGCTTAGTTGTTTAAAATGGTAGTAATATTATCACACAATTTCCTTGTCATCAATAGTTACCAACATTAAACAAGACAGAATCTATTAGCACTATTTATAGTTCACTGAAAATTGATTACTATTTCATTTGTAAATTCATACCTATTGGGTGAGCTGAACAATCAATTGCTCAAAAATGTCAGCACTCTCAATTATCTCCCCGAACTACAATGTAAATTACCAAATAAATGATTAATCACCTCTAGAAATTATGTTGCTCATATTCAACTATCTGTAATTGGCACTTTATATAATCTTTTATGTTACAAGATTGAATTGATCAATACAAAAAGCTGGATGTTTCTATAAGGTGAAGTAAAAAACTGTTCTAACCACATTTCCCAGAAACGATATTATTAATAATTTGGTATGTCTAAAATACACTTACCACTTCCACCTTGTGTAGTAAGTCCCTCATCTTCAAAGATATCAAAGCCCTCCTGTCGACTCTGAGTTGTTTCATTTTTTAATATCTCAAGTGGCATTCTCAAAATGGTAAGATTATATTGAAGGGAGTGTGACAGATCATAGCTGTAGCTAAAACCAAGATTTAAATTTAGTAAAAATGATGAGAGCATGGAACACCTCTGAAAACCCTGGTTCTCTACATATATTGTTATTTAATGCTGTGTAGACTATTTGGGGTAAAACAGCAAATGACACTGCAACTAGACAAATACACTGTAATTACATAAAAGGTAGCTTACACAAGGGATCTTGCAAACAACACATTACAAGATAATGGTACAATGACTTAAACATTAATAAACAAACAATTGAGATTGAAGATTTCTCAGTAACAAAGAATGACTACAGTCACTCAGTCCGGACATGAGCCACCCTTTGTCCTGAATAGACACACAGAATTACAGACTACTAGAATATGAAGGGACCTCAAAAGGTCATTAAGTCCAGTCCCCAGCCCTCACAGCAGGACCAACCACCAATTAGGTCATTCTTGATAAGATGTCAGCCAGCCTGATCTTAAATATCTCCAATGATGGAGAGTCTGCTACCTTCATAGGCAATTTATTCCAGTGCTTAACCATCCTGCTAGTTAGGAAGTTTTTCTAATGTCCAACCTAAACCTCCCTCACTGCAGTTTGAGCCCACTGCTTCTTGTCCTATCCTCAGGAGAAGAATTTTTCTCCCTTGTCCTTGTAACACCACTTTAAGTACTTGAAAACTGTTATCACGTCCCCTTTCAGTCTTCTCTTTTCCAAACTAAACAAGCCCAATTCTTTCA
>CM057847.1:111542346-111552762 GCA_030068395.1 Apalone spinifera
TGTAAGTCAGACAACCAGTTCCGACTTACATACAAATTCAACTTAAGAACAAACTTACAGTCCCTAACTTGTACGTAACCCGGGGACTTCCTGTATTTGCCAGGATCTAACCATTACAAAGTGAGAGAGACACCAAAAGTTCAAATCTTAGTCCAAAAACAAATCTTTAAACATTTCATTTGAACAGTACTGCTAATTAAAAAAAATCTGCATTTTTAAAACAATGCTATTTATAATATTTGTATTTCTACCTCTTAAGTGAAATAAGAAAAGAAAAGAAAGTGGACATTTGCATTGTACTCATTACATAACAAAAGGGTGAACAAGAAACTAAAACTGAATTATTTTCTACATTTAGGGTAATTAACAATAAGTGCAAATTACAGACTGACTTGCTGTAGGAAGCTCTTGATTTCCTAATTCCTTCCATCAGTACTCTCCTAAGCACAACAGGGTGTAACCTTTAATGATTCTCAGCCTCGCAGGAAAACCTGGTGTAATCATGCAGCTCTACTTAGCCTTTCTTGTAACTTGAACAGTCACATGGATTTATGATGTTTGAGGAGGATCAGCAATATGATTTACACTATTCCTGGGTATCAGAATTCATACTAGCTAAACACTGAAGATGAACAAAAGGCTTGTTTTTGAAAATACACTCACAAACTTAAGTCCAAATATTTAAAATGAAATTAAACAAAATTTAAAGCCCTATTCAGCATTCTTTACTCCTCCCCCAAAAAAATTCCAACTGGTATGAGTGAAGGTCTTTATTTCAGAAGAGGAGAAAATGTGACTTGCTTTTATGCATTTAAGGCAGTTACAGCACATATGACCTGCCCCTGCCCTGGAATCTACACTGTACATCACATGATTCTCTGCAAAAAGGTTTCCACTTACAGTACTGTGCCATATTATGTATGCATGTGGTTCTTTACAATTAGGACTACAATTGTCCACCAAGCCATAACACTATTTAATCCCTCTTCCCAGTGTCCTGATTTAAAAAAAAAAAAACAAAAAAACCCCCAACCAGCATATTGTCCCATATTTCCCCTAGGGTGGGGGAAGGGTAGGACGAGGAGCCGCCAGTGTTCTGGGATTCAGCACCATGAAGGAGAGGGGAGCTGCTAGTGTTCAGGGCTTCAGCCCCACAGCGGGGAAGGGAGAGAGCCAGAGCCACCAGTGCTCAGGGCTCTAGCTGCTAAAGCTCTGAGAACCAGCAGCTCCTCTTTCCCTCTCCCTCTCCCCCCCCCCCCCCCCCCCCCCCCCCCCACCTTGCCTGCTGCAGGGATGAACTTCATCTACTAAGCAGAACAGAGAGGACAGGGAGCCCTTGGAGTTTCAGCTGCTGGAGCTCCAAGTGCTAGTGGCTCTTTTCCCCGCCCCCACTCTGGGGCTGAAGCCCCAGGCTCCAGCAGACTTATCCTCCACCACCTTAGTGTCTTGTATATTGGGCATGGGGAAATATGGTCACCCTACATAACATACACGCTTCATTTAGATCTCCATTGAGAATACCAGCTGCAAGTAAATCAGTTTTAGCCACCTTATCTTTAATTTTGATATACAATAAATGCAACAACAAAAACCACACAACCACCAAGACACAGACTTTCCTAGACTGACCAACCATGTGATCTTAATACTTCAACTCTTAATTTCACCCTTTGCTCTCTCCTCTGTATCACCCTCACTTGTAAAAATTTAGATTGTAAGTTTAGAAACAACTACCATATTCTCTTTTGCTGTGTAGCAGTGTTCCCTCTAATTTTTTCCATCCATAGGTGGATTGAACTTTGGCATGTGCATAATATTATGATAATGTTTGGATATGTGGCACCAGTACAAACAAAATACCTGGCATTGGCCACCGTTGGCAGGCAGGATACTGGGCTGGATGGACCATTGGTCTGACCCAGTATGGCTGTTCTTATGCCCAATATATTGTTTAAAAGTTCATATATATGGAAGAATATTAAAACAAGGTACAATTAATAAGGTCACTGCTTAAGATATTTAATATTAAACCAAATAAAAATTAAATTAATTTTAAGGCTGGTCACCCCTGCCTTAAAAACACTTGGCTTTGGAGTTTGCATCCCTGCTTCAAAGAGCTTGTAAATAAGGTCATCTTACAAAGCATAACACTAAACCTAATACTTATTACTTATCAATCACTGAAGTACTCTTAAGAGCCAGAACTACATTAAATAAAGATCTGGCCATGCCTGTCCCCAAACATATTCTAAAACCTAATGAAAATCGCTTGTCTGGAATTCAAGTGATTTCCATTAAGTTTTGAAATTGTTTGGAGAGAGGTATCTCTCCTGGCCAGTGCCACTGTAACCCCTGAGCTGGAGCTCAGACATGACAAGTTAAAAATACAAGAGTTTGGATTCCTTTTAAAAAAACAAACCACAGTCATTGGAGTATTCTCCAGGCAGAACTTGTCGCTCTCCTCTCAGCCCCCACAGCTGGGGCTCAAAGGGAATCAATCCCACTCCCCTCTGACTGCAGTCCCACGATAGTTGGAGCTCAGATATTCAGTCTCTCCCAGTTCCCACAGCCCAGCTAGGGCAGAAACTGAGGCAGACTCTCCTCTATGAGGTGCCCCAGTGCAGCTGGAAGAGTGGGGACTTCCAATGTCTCCCAGACGCACGAGCAGGTCAGCTGAGGCTGAAATGGAGTCAGATACTCCTCTGCCTATCAGCTGCCGCTACAGCAGAAATTTTCCCTAGCTGTCACAGGAAGCCCAGCTGGGAGTGGGACTCACCAAACATAGTCCCCAACCCCACCTGACCCACTGATCCTCACCCACTCTTATATCCCCCCTCCCACCCCAGCTCACTTTCCATGTCTTTTTAAGGGTCTAGGAGGCACTTAATTAGTGGAATTATTACCATACCTGTACAGCTCCATTAATTAGATGTGCAGCCCTTCATTTCTTCCTGCACAGGTACACAAGCATGCACCCTGCAGGGAAATATGCAGTGAAACACCTAGCACATAATAGGTGATTACAGTGGCACAAGAGCACTAATGAAGTTAGGGCAACATCACATTTTGAAAGGGCAACCTTTTGAAGTCCTCTAACATGGACACAGTCCAATTTCTTTATAATTTGGTGTGCCTGTAGAGTGTGGTTCATAGATTTAGTGACCCGAAATTGGGTCATGCGAGTCAAAGTTTCCAGATATAAGCTCTGGAAAAAAAGCTATTTTTAACAAATTTCTACAGTTTTGTTTGTTTTTGCAAAGAGGTGGATATCAGACTATTGATGTGATGCAGGTCAAAATGTTTTCAATTTTTTTTAAGTTTTACCCTCAGTATCACATGGTACTCATTAAGTCTTTGGGGATCTGGCCTGGTCTATACTAGCAAATTACGTTTGTGTAACTGAATCACTCTTCAATCCTGCTACTGATTCCAGTTGCATCCTTGCTAGGGACAGAGAGCCGGGAAGGATTGCTGACCCATCCTAATACAGGATGTACACCATAGACTTCTAAGCTAGCAGTCTGTAACATCTCTGCTAACAGCCTGCATCAAGAACTTGGTGATTGATGTATGTCATGTATTCTCCTTAATCTTACTCTCAACCTTTTCTTTCTTTTATTAATAAATCTTTATATTTTAGATTCTAAAGAATTGGCTCAGCGTGCTCTTGTGGGTAAGGTCTACAGTGTAAATTAACCAGGGACTGTAGCTGGTTCTTTGGGACTGGGAGGATCTGGTCGGAGTGGGTGAGTTTGGGTTTTATAACCTCTCACCAGTGTGTAAGACCCGGGGCTGATTGTGGCACAGGGAGAACTGGAATGTCTGAGGGGTTTTGTTCGTGAGGCTTCCTGCTGGCCAGATTGGCAGTTGAAGCCCTCTGTGTGATTGGTTTATGACCTATTTGGGAAAGGTCTCCAAGTAGCCCTGGTTTTGAGCAACTCCCCTTAAGCTGATGCCCTCAGCAGTGCCCAGACCTGTCCCGTCCCATCCCACTGCAGTTCTGCATATGTAGACAAGTCCTCAGCTTCACAGAGTAAAGGAATCACCACTGCATTACCAGCTCAATGAGCAGCACTTGACCTTGAATCCACACCCAATGGTACGCCAACATGGTGAAGTTTAAAGCACCACTTTACTTGAACTAGCAATTTGTGTGGGAACAGAAGTCAGGTTGAGGCATTCAACAATATACCTTGTGCTATCACTGCAGTAAGGACAAGCCCGATGCTTGCCAGATTTGAAAAACTAAGTATTTTATATACTTTATGCAGTTGCTTGCATAGTTATTTTCTACAGTATAGTCAGCCAATTTGTTTGTGTGGGTCTTTCACAGAACAAAAGGGGACAGAAAAAAATCATTAGGGAATACATGGCTGCAAAACCTCCAACAGCGGCAGTTATGACTGCTCAGCAGGTTTAAAACCTGAAATTGCTTTCAATTTATATTAAACTGGCTAGGTTTCCAGTTGATTACCTTTAGTAATTCAATTTAAAATACAGCCCAAACCCACTACCATTAAGATATTACTCAAAATTTATTTTCTGAATTATAAATATTAGCATGGATTACAAATATCTGCCAAGAAACTAATGAAGGTTTTCTGAGAGAAAGGACTGCCTATAATATCTGCCTTCAAAAGCCAGTAAAGGATATTTTCTAAGGTGTGCGAGAGAATATTTTTATTGAGCCAACTTTCATTAGTGAAAGAGACAAGCTATCAAGTTACAGCAAGACCTCAACAGAGCTCTGTACATTTCAGAAACTTGTATCTTTCACCAACAGAACCAGACCCAATAAAAGATCTTCCTTTACCCATTTTGTTGTCTAATATTCTGGGATCACTTCTGTACCTGAGGTTTTGATGAACTCATACCGACAATAGCAACACTTTCAGTTTTGCAGATTCAAAACAAAAATTTGACGAAAGCTAGGGATGTTAGATATCGTGTACCTCAATTGTCATGTAACTGCACAAAATTTTAGCCATTACATGACTATTCAATAGTCCCCGGGGGCAGGGCCTGCAGTCAGTACACTCTGGCCCCACTCCCAGAGAGCCCCCTGCCACCCAGCACTGCTGCCTCTCTGATAGAAGCAGCAGCATGGAGTAGCAGGCAGGAGCTGGTCCACAAGGGGAGACACATTAAAAACTAGCTCCCCTCATGAACCAACTGTCTGCTGCCTCTCATACAGAAGCAGCAGCAGCACAGGGTGGCAGCAGCTCCTGTCCATGGGGGTCCGAGCTCACCACTGAGGCTGCTCCAGGGGATGCAGGGCAACCTCTGTCCATGGGGAGCTCAGACCCTCCTTGGACAGAGGATGTTGCCGCAAAGCAGCTTCTGCCTACAGTGGGCCCAGGCTCGCCATGACCAGAGGCTGCTCTGTGGGATGCAAAGCAGCCTCTATCCACGGGGAGCTTTGACCCCCCTGCGGACAGAGACTGCTTTGCGGCAGCTTCCTCTGCCATTCCCCCCACTCAGAGGCAGCAGTGAGCGACTAGACTTCTGGGGAGAACCGGCTTTTAAGAAGGCTCCCCCCTGCACCAGCTCCTACTGCCCATCTCTATAGAAGGGAGTTGATATGTGCGGGGAGTTGGCTTGAAAGCTGGTTCCCATGCGTATCAGCTCCAGCCTGCCCTCCGCACTCCAGTGAGCGGGGGGCACCCTCACCAGTGCAGGGTTGGGGTGGCAGGTGTATCCAGTGCTCAGGGGGAAAATGCTTAAAGCCACATGCCCCCTTGCTGTCTCTGTATTAAGGATGTTAAGTATCATGTAATTCACTAATCGAATAGTCAATGCATTTTTGCATCGACTATTCAATTAGTCGATAGGGCGGTGCTGCCCCTTTGAAACGCCACCACAGCATTTCAAAGCAGCAGCACTGCACAGAGCCTGGGATCAGCTAGGGACTCCAGCTGACCCCGGGCTCCGTAAGGCGCTGCTGCTTTGAAGTACCCCTGTCCTCCCCTTCCTTGCTGCCTCTATCTGAGGCTATGTCTAGACTAGGCTTTATCTTCGAAAGAAGATATGCAAATTCCACAGAATATCTTCTTCTGATCTCATTTTTAAAAGCGGGTCTTTCGAAAGTGAAAGCAGTCTGGACACAATTGTTTCAGACACCCCCCACCTTTTTCGAAAAAACACTCTTCCTTAAAAAAAATCAGGTTTACACAGTTTTTCCACGTCCAGACTACTTTCGCTTTCGAAAGTGAGATTGGAAGAAGATATGCAAATTCCTGGGGAATTTGCATATCCTCTTTCGAAAATAAAGCGTAGTTTAGACGTACCCTGATAGAGGCACGGATAGTCGACTAGTCCTTAACATCCCTACTCTGTATCCTATCAACTTCATATACTCCCCCTCTTCCTGCCTCTGTATCAATAGGATTAACCGATAAGCGCAGGTTTATTGTTTAATCGTTTATTTGACTATATGCCAACATGCCTAATTATAGCATTAATCTATTAACAAAAATATCCTTTTGTTATAGTCAAGTTTGTTTTGCAAGTCCCTAATCTCATGATAAAATAATGAAACAAGTAACAGAAGTGCCTCACCTTAATATTTGCCCTTATTACTGGGGAATGCTGCAGTGTTTAAAGCAGTTATCCTCTTTCAAAACATCACAAAACTTTCTTTTTTGCAATGTTGCCTGATGGTATGCTAAAAATCACAGCCTATTATGCTGACCGATAGTGTCTCATTGTTCCCTTGTACTCCCCTGCCCATTTCCTGTCTGTATCCATCAGTTGGATCTTGTTTTATACCTAGACTATAAACTCAGGGCAAGGACTATCTTTTTATTATGGTTCTTATCAGCCTCTTTTAACTATTTGGTCTTTAAGGTGCTAATAGACTATTTGTTGTTTTTACATTTTTCCTGTTACAGACTGGCTCGGCTATCCCTTTGAAACTTATCTACCCAATGTCCTCTTCTTCTCCCCTCCAATTGCCCACCTTCCTTTCCCTTATTTATTCTTGGTTCTGGACTTCCAACACTCTGGTCATCTGAAGAAGTGGGCTGTGCCCACAAAAGCTCATGATACCATCTACATGTTTTGTTAGTCTTTAAAGTGCTACCAGACTATTTGTTGTTAAGTTTTTCCTGTTACAGAGTAACTCAGCTACCCCTCTGAAACTTTTGAACATGCAAGGCACTACATTCAGCCGTATGGAGTGGAAATCAATCAACTACACAAAGAAACTCGCACAGATCCAAACAGACATCATCTTCCTTTCCAAGTGCAAACAGATGAACATCATACCTAAAGTACTAAGGGAGAAAAACCCACTACAATTTACATATCCCACAGACTACAGCCAGAGATTATGCCACACTCTCGCAAAGAAACTCAAGAATCACCTTATCAGCATTCTATACAGCAAACAGAAAAAAATCAAGGAGGAACTCTCAACATTAGAAACTATCATAAAAAACCCAAGCCTCCACACACACGATCTTTTCCAGTCTTTATTAAAATTCAATAAACCACCTACAAGGTTCACTTCATCTTCCTTCAATAGAAAAAGGACAATAAAGTATCCAAACTGCTACATTCCTCTGGATCTCTCATCCCAGATACTTTCAACTCATCTAGCAACATTGTCAACCTATCCAACCACTCTCTTAGGACAGATTCCTCCGCAGGGCTATCTCAAGGATGCTCCACTACCCCTATTTTCGCCACCTCTGCCGATGTACAACACACTGACCTTGCTACTCCCCCCACCAATCCCAGAAGAAGGCAGCTTCTAAGTGGACCTCTACTAATGGTCGTAACGAGAGTCTTGATTTCTACATCGACTGCTTCCGCAACCGTGTTCAAGCTGACACTGTCAGCAAACAATATATAACATATAACCTCAGTCATGCAGAATGCAATGCTATTATACACAACCTCAAAAACAATTCTAACATCATAATCAAAGAGGCTGACAAAGGAGATGCTGTAGTCATCATGAACAGAACAGATTATGAACAGGAGGCAACCAGAGAACTCACCAATACCAGATTCTACAGGCCTCTCTCCTGTGATCCCATAAAGAATACCAAAAAAAACCCTGAAACAACTGCACATGAAGCTCCCTAATGCTGCTCAGGACCAAATTTACACTAATACTCCCCTCCTCCCTTCTTCCCCACCCCACACACATTCCCTGACCAGGAGTTTTCTACCCAAGATACACAAACCTGGTAATCCCGGACGACCCATCATCTCAAGCATTGGCACACTTACAATAGGATTATCTGGCTATATTGACTCCCTCCTCAGACCCTATGCTACCAGCACTCCTAGCTACCTCCGCGACACAACTGACTTCCTGAGGAAACAACAAAACATCAGTAATCTATCTGAAATACCATCCTGGCCTCACCAACATTCCACATGAAGACCAATTACAGGCTATCAGAAATACCATTCCTGATGACAGCACAGCAAACCTGATTACAGAGCTCTGTGACTTTGTCCTCACCCACAACTACTTCCAATTCGGAGATAATTTGTATCTCCAAGTCAGTGGCATGGCCATGGGCACCCACATGACACCACAATATGCCAACATCTTTATGGCTGACCTTGAACAATGTTTCCTCAGCTCTTACCCCCTAACACTCTTACTTTACTTACGCTACACTGATGACATCTTCATCATATGAACCCACAGGAAAGAGACCCTAGAAGAATTTCACAAGGATTTCAACAACTTCCACCTCATCATCATCCTGGATCAGTGCACACAAGAAATCCACTTTGTTGACACTATAGTTCTATTAAATTATGGACAACTTTCCACCACCCTACACCAGAAACCTACCAACTGTTACACTTACTTTCATGCCTCTAGCTTCCATCCCAGCCAATCCCTAAAATACACCCGGATTTGCTCCAATCCCACAGACAGAGACAAACACTTACAGGAGCTATATAGAACATTCCTAAAACTCAAATACCCACCCTGTGAAGTGAAAAAACAGATTGACAGAGCCAAAAATGTACCCAGAACTACTTCAAGACAGACCCAAAAGATAAAACAGAATTTCACTTGTCATTACCTACAGTCCACAACTTAAACCCCTCCAACGCATTATCCACAATCTACAACCTATCTTGGAAAATGACCCCTCACTCTCAGAGGCCTTAAGGGAAAGGCCTATTATCGCTTACAGAAAACTCGCTAACCTGAAACAAATCCTTTCCAGTAACCATGCTACTCAGCTACATCATAAACATCCAGGAACCAACCCCTGCAATTAATTCCACTGACATCTCTGTCCACACATCTATACAAGCGATTTCATCATTGGACCCAAACACATCAACCACCAAATCAGAGGCTCATTTAACTGCACATCCAGTAATGTGATGTATGCCAGCAATGCCCCACTGCGATATATATACTGGACAAACTGAACAGCCCCTATGTGAAAGAATTAATGGACACAAATTAGATATCCAAAAAGGCAACACACAAAAACCTGTTGGGGAACACTTTAACCTCCCTGGACGCTCATTAAGGGATCTACAAGTTGCTGTTTTGTTTCAGACCAATTCCACAAGCCAAATACACAGGGAAGGATTGGAACTCCACTTCATTCTCAAGTTTAACTATCATGCAAATGGTCTACATCACAATATCGGATGGCTCACACATTATAAACCAAGCAAACAATGAAGGTAGCAATGATTTTTTATGTCTGTGTAGAATCTGGTGTTAGTACTCTTCCTTTCCTAGTGCAAACTAATAGTTATCAATCAGCCTCTTAACTATTTAGTCTTTAAGGTGCTAACAGACTATTTGTTGTTTTTTAAGTTTTTCCTGTTACAGTCTGGCTCAGCTATCCCTTTGAAACATATCTACCCAATGTCCTTCCCCCCAAGTTATTCTTAGTTCTGGACTTCCAACACTCAGATCATCTGAAGAAGTGGGAAGGCTCATACCATCTACATGTTTTGTTAGTCTTTAAAATTGCTACCAGACTATTTGTTGTTTAAGTTTTTCCTGTTACAGACTAACTTGGCTACCCCTCTGAGATATTTGTTGTGTGTTTGTGCACCACTTAACATAATTGGATCCTGATCCACTACAGGGTCTCCTAAGCACTACAGTGATACAGCAATTAACAGAAATATTACTAAGAAATGCCTCACAGCAGGGAGCTCGGGCTTGGCAGGTCCGTGGCCACTCAGCCCGGGATACTCCGACTGGGCGGGGGAGAGGGGCTCTCGGGGCTCTGATAGACGTGGGGAGGCGGGTGCCTTACCCTCCTTCCCCAGTTCCCGAGACCACACGCCCGCCCTCAGGGTACCGGGGCGCAGGAGCCGCGGTTACTCACAGCCCGGGTCTCGTACAGCACCAGCTTCTGCACGCAGCGGATAATCGGCGCCGCGGCGGGCATGGCGATAGCGGGGGGG
>CM057847.1:111552862-111570673 GCA_030068395.1 Apalone spinifera
CTCCCGGCGGAGCCCCCCAGGCTGCGCGGGGATGTGGCGCTAGGCGCAAATCTGACGGGGGCTGTGCCAGAGGGTTCCCTTCCCCCCTCTCTCCTTAGGCCCCGGCCAGAACCCGAGCTCCCTGAGCCTCTGTGTCAGGGCCCCGTGCGGACTCCGCAGCCCAGGCACAACGTGACCGCGCCGCCCCGTCCCCTCCGCCAGCCCCAAGGCAGCCGCGTGACATCTGCAGCCCGCCCCGCGCCTGCCCCTCCGCAGGGACAGGTTGGTTCCTGATTCCCAGTCCAAGACCAGAAAGTTATACAGCTGTATCGGGGAGAGGGAGGTTTTAGAAATTCCATACAGTTAATGTGATAAGAACTTCAGCGAGCGATGGGTTGTGTGTTTATATAGTTGTTTGTTTGATTGACTGATTCAATACAATAATCAAATCAGGAGCTGGTTAGTTGTACAGGATGACATAGGTTTCGGGTCAGCCAAGTGACCGTCAAGTCAGCCAGTTCTGAAGGAGCTGGGATAAGTCACTTCAAAGCCTCATCGGAATTTGTGACACGCCCCCTCGCCCCCAGCTGCTGCCATGGGATGATTCTGCTCATGTACAAGCAAAACAAACCAGATCATTTTCTGCCCAGTCCTTTTATTTCCTGAGGATTGGGAGTGTGCTACGTTAACAACAAATAATAAAACAAATTCCATTTCCCCGTTGCCAGAACTGAAAACACCAATCAATCCATGTTAATGTCTTGTGATATATTGGCATAGTAACTTAAGGAGGGCATTGCTCTCTGTTGCCCAACTAGCACTTTGTCTGCCTTCTTCTTGTGTAGTCTGCAGTCTCTGACCCTGCCACATTATTTTTGACTGTACTAGCAGAGGATAAAATTAGAGTAGGTTTTGCTGCTTGCTGGAGACACTGTGGTGACTGCACCTCATCTGTGACTCTTCAAAGGAGGAGGTGAGGACTATTGGGATTCAAGTGAACTGGGAGTTGTAAGAAGATTATAGGGGAAGAGCTGAAACTTGTTTAACTTTTTCCACTATGAATAGTCCAATTGATATTGATGGGCTATTCACTATCTAAAATTAAGCATGTAAGTCTTTTCAGAATTGGGGCCAATTTCAGAGGCAGATAGTGAAGCTGTAAGGATACTGAATATGAGAATAAGAGAAAAGTGGAACAAGAAAAGGGGTAGTTGGATCTTGTTTGAGGATCATGAGAAACACCTGCAGTCATATTTGGAGTCAGGGATTGAAAAAGAGGAAGTCTATCAAAACCTGTAGAGATGTTTAGGGCACCATTTAAGATTTTGTTAGGGAGGGCAACTTTAACCCTGATTCCAAGAGCTATTTACGCACATGAAAACTAGGGTGGGTTTGTTTATTCAGGTAATGGGAGAAGGGCACAACAAAAAATGGTGCTCAAAGAGAGGGCTCATTTCACAAAGTATGAGATTTGCTCAGGTATAGTGAGGGGATAGCTAGGGGATATGTGCGGAAGGGGTGCTGCTACTGTTTCTGCAAAGGGAAATCATGCCTTACTAATCTGCTAGTTTTTTGAGGGGGTCAGTAAACATATGGATGAGGGGGATCCAGTGGATATGGTACACTTAGATTTCCAGAAAATCTTTGACAAGGTCCCTCACCAAAGGCTCTTAAGTAAAGTAAGTTATCATGGGATAAGAGTGAAGGTCCTTTATGGATTGATAACTGGTTAAAAAACAGGAAACAAAGGTCAGGAATAAACAGTAAGTTTTCAGAGTGAAGAGAGGTAACTAGTGGGGTCCCCCAAGGGTCTGTCCTGGGATCAATCCTATTCAACCTATTTATAAATGATTTGGAGAAAGGGATAAACAATGAGGTGGCAAAATTTGCAGATGTTACCAAACTGCAGACTGTGAAGAGCTTCAAAAAGATCTCACCAAACTAAGTGATTGGGCAACAAAGTGGCAAATGAAATTTAATGTGGATAAGTGTAAAGTAATGCACATCGGGAAAAATAACCCCAACTATACATACAGTATGATGGGGGCTAATTTGGCTACAACTACTCAAGGGAGAGATCTAGGAGTCATTGTGGATAGTTCTGTGAAACATCCACTCAGTGTGCAGCGGCAGTCAAAAAAGCAAATAGAATGTTAGGAATCATTTAAAAAGAGATAGAGAATAAGATAGAAAATATCTTATTGCCACTATATAAAACCATGGTACACCTGCATCTTGAATACTGCGTACATATGTGGTAGTCTCATCTCAAAAAAGATATATTGGCATTGGAAAAGGTTCAGAAAAGGGCAACAAAAATGATTAGGGGTTTGGAACCTGTCCGATATGAAGAGAGATTTTAAAAGACGGACTTTTCGGCTTAGAAAAGAGGAGACAACGGGGAGATATGCTAGAGGTCTATAAAATCATGACTGGTGTGGAAAAAGTGAATAAGGAGAAGTTATTTACTTATTCCCACAATATAAAAACTAGGGGTCACTACATGAAATTAATAGGCAGCAGGTTTAAAACAAACAAAAGGAAGTTTTTCTTCATTCTGCGCACAGTCAACCTGTGGAACTCCTTCCCAGAGGATGCGGTGAAGGCTAGAACTTTAACAGGGTTCAAAAAAGAGCTAGATAGATTCATAGAGGTTAGGTCCATCAATGGCTATTATCCAGGATGGGTAGGAATGGTTTTCCATAGCCTCTGTTTCTGTGGAGGTGGGTGACAGGGGAGGGATCATATGAGGATTGCCTGTTGTGTTCCTTTTCTCTGGGGCATCTGGTATTGGCCACCATTGGCAGACAGGATACTAGGCTGGATGGATTGTTGGTCTGACCCAATATGGCCGTTCTTATGTTCTTATGTACTGTGGTATGTGCCCAGTTCCTAACTGGCACATTGAAGGCACGTCAGCTCTGCAAAGTAAATCAGGAGTCAGGCTCCTGCTTCCCAGCAGTATGGCCAGTAGTGACTCTATGCTCTTAGAGAGGGCAGCAAAGCAGGGCAGCTGGGGAAGGAGGGACAGCTCAATGTGTTCCCTCTTGCTGCAAACCTTACCCAATAGTGTACAAAACTTTTAGGGTAGGTCCCCCTCCATCCATGAATGGTATCCCCGTGTAATGGGATTAATGAAGGCTTTTATAATCTCTTCTTTTTCTGCAATTATTCTCTGCCCCCTGCATTGTATATGTTCAATAGTTATATTTGCCTCTGTCAATATCCATTGTTTACTAAGATTATCAATTGTTATTTTCTGTCTGCTTCCTCATATGTAAATCACTGTGTCTGGTATTACATAAATAACATTTTCCCCTTTAATTTAGCTTATTTTAATAATGGCATCACCAGAGAAAAAACAAGATTATCCTTTTGTGGATATATTTGATGAAGATGAAGCTGAAAAATCCTTTCTGTTGTCTAAACCTACCTGCTTAATTATCCTTGGAAAGCCAGTAAGACAACCAATATCTATATTTTAATTTAAACATTTCATAGACATTATTATTCCTTCAGATAGATTTGATAAAGGTTTTTAATTTTCTTTAAAAATAGCTTACTAATACAGTCAAAGCCACTCTAGGATCTGATACTGCATTTTTTTTCACTCCAAAAGTACTGTTGAGATTAGTAAGAATTTTAGAAATGAAGGATGAAGAGCCTAAATCCTGCAAGGTGCTGAACATCTTTTGCTTTCATTAAAATCTTTAGGAATTGAGGATATGCTTTGCAGTGTCACCAGTTGTCTCCTTTAATGGGACACAGATAATCAGGAAAACTACTTTAATAAGATAAACCTAAGAGAATAAGGTTTTTTCCTATTACATTCAATTCATGTTCTGTTATCTTAATATAAATATGACAATTGCTCGGCCTGTTCTGGTAGGGGTTTTTTTTTTGGGAGGGGGGTGGCTAAATTATCAGCTACAATTAGAAGTATTCGTACTATGATTATAGGTTACAGATTTCTCCAAGATTTTCTTCTGCTTTTTACGTCAGCTAAAATGTTTATTTTATATTCATCAAATTTTAATATGAAAAACATATGATAAATTGCAAATTAAAATAAGTATCAGTAATAGACAAAATTGTATAAACAAATATAGAAATATATGATAATACTGAGTGATATTTACATCTTTTTTGTTTAAATACAACTGCCCTTTGATCATGAAAAACTGGAATCCACCAAAGGATCCTGATTAAGATGCTTGTACTGTGTTATTGTTGAAATTTAAGAGCTCTTTTTTTCCTTAAACGTTATGTGACCTATTGGACTAAAATAATTAGATTAGAAAGTTTCAAGTAGTTGTGGTGTTTTCCTTTGAGCCAACAGAAGTTAAGAAGGAATGGCCTTCCCTATTTTAACCTATAAGGGCCACCTCTGGTCTATAAGAACAGACAGGTGGATTCTATATATTATTTCAAGTGGTTGCTCTCTACAGTTCAAGACCTTTCCTTTTACAACCTTCTTCCCCCGCCAATTGTCCCCTTTCAGGGAGTCATAGCATAAGGACCTTTTGGGTACATCTACACAGCAACATTATTTCAGAATAACTAGCATTATTTCAAAATAACTTAGTCTGCATCTACACAGCATGCAGTTATTTTGAAATCATGTTGAAATACTGTCAAGCTGAAGGATTTCTTACTCCATCTCCTGGAACCCTCATGTACAAGGAGTAAGGGAAGTCAGAGGAAGAGTGCTCTATTTTGAAATAAGTGCTGCGTAGATGCTCCCAATTTCAAAATAAGCTATTTCAAAATAAGCTACGCTGTTGATGTAGCTCAAATTGCATAGCTTATTTCAAGTTAAGCCCTGCTGTATAGATACACCCTAAGGGTCTCTGCTCTCTAAGGATATGCATTTTGCATTATTGCATGGCATATCTAAAGCCGACTTGCCTGGTCTAGTGTAGACCAGTTAATTTTAAGTGAAAAAAGTTGCAGAAATATTACATCTCCACCCTCCAATATGGCAGAAAGGTTTTGCTCAAACTTGCCCCAAAAGTTTACTGTAGCCTGAGATGAAAGATGTCCAGTTATAGTCCCACAAAAACTTTTTGTAGAAACTCATGAGTAACTCATATTAAAGGTTTAAAATAGCCTTATTTATAAATACAAATATATTTATTATGAAGAAAATCAGTTTAAGGGAACAATTATATTAACAATAGTAGGAAATACTTTATATGTTGCCCTTAAGGAGGTTTATGTTATAGCACATAGCACAGAGTCCCTGATCCTGACTAAGGCTTTTAGTGCCTACTGTATTACAAAGAAATAACAGGACATGCATTTCATTTGCATTTTCTTATGTGAGTAATGGGAAATTCATTCTAATTTTAAGAAACTATGTCTTTTTTCATTTTAAGGGTACAGGAAAGAAAACATTAGCTAGAAAAATAGCTCAGTTATGGAAGTGCACACTCATTGAAGGTAAATATCAACTGTAATCACAACACTATAACACTTTTTGTTTTAGCTTTCTTTACGTTCCTAGAAATTCTAAATGGTACATTATTGACCAGAGTGAAGATCACTGGTAAGGGTAAACTGTGATAATCTTTCAGGAAACACATCGTTGAACATGGCAAATGTATCTGCTTTTAGCTCCATATGTACTAAATAAGCCAATTTCCTCATTTACAGGAGGAAATGTAAAACCTAATAACCAAAGGTAGGGCCCAGAGTCCTGTCAGATGATCTACATGAGGTGATATAACCCATATGTTTCTGTGGAACCTTGCTGAAGTCTGTAGGGGATCCATATGGGCACTGAGGTCTGACTGCTTGGATTTAGTTTCCAGGATCAGATAATGCCTGTTTTTTTGTTCCGTGTTTGTACAATGCTTAGCACAATGGGGCTTTAGATGAGGCGTTGGGCTCCTCAGCACTTCTATAGTAATAATTAATTAATAATTAATAGTATTATAAATAATAAATAGCAAATCTGTGCTATTACCCTGACAGTTCCAAACCCTCACCAAATAACATCCTAAGGCTAATTTGAGGCAGTTGAGTTTTCTCATCTCTCAGTCTTCAGCAGATCCATAAGAAGAGGAAATTCCTCTTTGATCTCCTGCTCTCTACAGCTCCACCTCTCTTCTTCCTCATCTCAGCCCTCCCAAAATTGGTAAAGATCTGCAGGAGCAGAGCTAAGGAAGTGTGTCATTTGAGACATCTCAACAAGAGAAGGGAATAGAAACTATCATATATTAAAAGAATAAGCTCCAGGCTCCAGCTTTTTATTGTTTTATACTAAGCTTGCTAGAACAGATATTCAGTAGCAAATGAAGGAAGTTATTATTGGTTTTGCTACAAAGTTGCAAACAAGAATACTTTTTAAACTCTGGTTAACACTTCTATTTTAGAATGTAAATCAAGAACCCTTGGATTAATTCACTTACATTTTGCAGGGAATTTTTTGCCTCTGCCCGATATATAGCCTACATTTAAAAATGGGGGAAGTCTAAATTGGGCCCATAAAAACTTTAACTATAGTGAAGCAGAAGTTATTTTAAACAACTCTTTGTTCAAGTTAATTATAATATACATGATTAGGCTGATTTTTATAAAATTAACATGTTCATTAAACCTTGTTGTTAATAAACATTATACATTTCAATTTTTGTACTATTGATTTTCCTTGTAAATATTAATGTGGTTTTAGTGCATTAATTAGAAAATATGGAAGCCCTCTGGTGGTCAAAAAATACTTCAGGTTTCTGTGCAAACCAGAGGCTTTAAAATATATACAATAAAATGTCTTTATCATGTTTTGAAGACTTTGAGTTCAAAGTATGATACAGTTTCTGTTTTAGTAAAATCTCTTCACTTTATTTCCATCAAGCAAATATAAATTACTTAAGTCATTTTGCTTCTTTAATATAAAGTGACATCTGATGTAAAATATTTCTTATGAGAAAAAAAATAGAAAAAGAATTTTTCAATACATAAGGATCAGCCCCTTCCTCTGCATGTGGAACACCTATTGACTTCAGTGAGGCTTATATATGTGAAGGATTTGCAGGATTATCCCGAGGCTCCACCGTATGATTGCAGTTCATAGAGCCATGTGTAGGAGCTTTGGGTATGTCTACCCTAGCCCCCTAGTTCGAACTAGGAAGGCTAATGTAGGCATGCGAAGTTGCAAATGAAGCCCGGGATATTTACACCTCGAGGTGTAACAGTTAACTTGAACTAAGGACTTAGTTCGAGTTAATATTTGACTGCCGCGTGTAGCCGCGGGCAGTTAGTTTGGACTAAGGGGATTTAAAAATGGCGCCTGGATGGGAAGATGCAAATAAAGCCCAGGATATTTAAATCCCGGGCTTCATTTGCAACTTCGCATGCCTACATTAGCCTCCCTAGTTCGAACTAGGGGGCTAGTGTAGACATACCCTTTGAGCGTCAGGGGGTATCAAACTAGCACTGTCATGTTTAATTTGACTTTTAAAGGGTAATTTTTTTATCAGTTGGCCATTTTAAAAACTGACATCTTTGTATGGCTGTTCTCTTTTTGAAATTTGATTTTTTAATATGTGAAATGTTTTTTAGCTCAAAGATGCAATACCAAATTTCATACTAGTTACACTATAATAATAAGAAATTACTAATAAAGACTACCATATTAGATTAACAATGCACATGTAAATGTACTATTTAATGTACAATATGTTTTATAAATTGTTTAAATTTTGTTATGTATGATGTACATTTTTTAGCTTTGGAAGTAATAGAAGAAAATATTACTGCAGGAACAGAATATGGACTTAAGGTAAAATGTACTGTTTTATTACATTTCATGACATTCATAAGGTTCAGTGTTTTTCCCTTTGAAGTCAATGGCAGCAGGATGGGATCGCAATGCAAATATAAGAAGTTATGCTTTATGTTTTACTTTAGATGCAAGAATTGCTTTATGGAGGTCAAAATATTCCTGAAGAACTGATTACAAAGATGATTCTGAAAAAGATTGAGTCACCAGAAGTTGCTCACTTTGGTACGTGTTGTCATTTTTTCAGAATTCTCAAGGTATGCCTACCATAGCTCTCTAAAACTTAGTTTTGTCTTTTGTATCTCTAGAGCATATGGCTATGCTACACTACAAGGTTTTTGCACAAAAATGGCCATTTTTGCACAAAAACCGGCAGAGCATCCACACCTTGAAAGCATTTTTGTGCAAAAAAACCCAGTAAATTGACGGGACAGAGGGCTTTTGCTGGTAGAGTTATTCCTCTCCCAACAAGGAATAACTCCTTTTTGTGCTACAGCTCTTGTGCAAAAAGGCACGTGTGTACTCTGCAGTGGTTTCTTGTGCAAAAAGAGCCTATTAGAAAAAGCACAAGTGCTCTGATGACCATTCTGTTAATGGCAATCAGAGCTTTCTTGCGCAAGCGCGTCCATGCAGTGTGGACGCTCTCTTGCACAAAAGCACATTGCTTTTGCGATGTGCTTTTGAGGTGTTGACATGCTCTTGCTCAAGAAGTTTCTGCGGAAAAACTCTTCCACAAAAAGCTTCTTGTGCAAAAACCCTGCATTGTAGACAAAGCTTATAACTAAAAACAGAATAATAAACACTTTGAATTCATGTCATGATAGTCTAAATCAGAATATTTTCTTCAAAGGAAAATCATGTTTCACTAATGTCAGAATTCTTTGACTGTGCCAATGAAGTAGTGGATAAAGAAGAATGATTTGACATGATTTTGATATTTGTAAGTTCTTTAACAAGAGGCAACAAAAGAAATGAAATAATCATGAAGTAAGAGACAAAGCACTGTCATGGATCAAAAATTGGCAAAGACACAGGAAACTGTAAGAATAAATGTTCCGTTTTTGTCATGGCAAAAGGTAACAGGTCTCTCTGTATTAAGAGTAGTAAAGTATTGTCTATTATATTACTAATGATCTGGACAGGAAGGTAATTAGTGAGATAGCAAAATGTGTAGATAAAAGGTTGTTTGAAGTAGTCAAGGCCAGAGAAGTCGGTGAAGAACATGGAGATTTAAGTAAGCAAGGTAAATGTGCAACACCATGGCAGATGGAGTTAAATATTGACAAATGCAAAATAATTCACATGAGAAGCAAAATTTCAAACTCATTGATTAATTTATTAGGCTTCTAAATTAAGTATATCAAATCAGAAAAGGGACATGGAAATCATTGTGCACATCTCAATGCTTATTGTGCAGTTATAGTAAAAAAACAAACAACAGGTCAGGATGGAGAATAATGTGTAAAAAGTTATGGTGCCATTATGTAAATGTGTGATATGCCGTCATCTGGAATATTGTGTGCAGTATCTTTTCTAAGAGAACAGTGCAAAATTAGAATGTGGGGCTGTTCAAAGAAGGGTGACAAGGTTCATATAGAATTCAGAGATGGTGAAAAGATTGGGGCTTATTTTAGAAACAAAATAAATAAGAGTGAACATAATAAAATAATGAATGGCACTAAAAAGGTAAATAGGAATTTCTGTCCTCATTACACAAGAACAAGGGACATTTAATGACAGGAAAAGTTTGCAGATTCAAAACTGATAATACTTTTACACATAAACCCTGATTAGACTCTGGTACTCATTATCACAAGGCGCTGCTAAGGACACAAATTTCACAGAATCCAAACAAGAATTGGACATTTTTATGTGGGTAAGTATAATATTTAGAGTTACAATAGTTAATGTTTTTTAAAAAAAAAGTATTGGAAGGGATATAAAACCTCATGCTTCAGGATTTAACGCAATTTCTAACTACAGTATAACTCCAGTTGTTCGGCATCCAGTGGTCCGGCACTTCCGATAGTCCGGCACCAACTGGAACCCGGAAGTACTCTGGCCAGCCAGACAATTGGAGCTGCTCTGCCCCCAGCTTCCCCATGTCCGACGCTGGTCAGTTTCAGCAGCTGGGGTGCGGCCGGGTTGGTCCCAGAGCACCGCTCAGGTGAGGGGCGGCGCTGCGGTACCAATCCGGCCGTACTCCAGCTGCTCTGCCCTCCCCCCGGCTTCCCCAAGTCCACCGCTGCTGAAACTGATGAGCAGCGGACTTGGGGAAGCCATGGGGCAGAGCACCCCAGCTGCTCTGCCCCTGGCTTCCCCAAGTCTGCCGCTGCCGGGAGCAGAGCATCTGGGGTGCTGTTCACACTACGCAGTTCCCTGCCGATCCCCTCCTCTCCCGACCCCTTATAGCCCCCCTTCCGGTACTCCGGCATATCCAATAATCCAGCACCCCCTGGGTCCCAAAGGTACTGGATTATCGGAAGTTTACTGTATTAGGAATTAGGATTAAACTGGTAAACTAGTAGACACTATAACTAAAAACAGAATAATAAAACATCTGCATGGCATTTTCATGTCTGCCTACTATGGGTTTTCTTGCACTTTTGAAGCATCTAATGCTGCTTGCTTTTTTACACAGTATACTGGTCAAAATGGATCAGAAGACTTATCCTGTATAAAAAACTGTTGCTTACCTCGTAACTGTTGTTCTTTGAGATGTGTTGCTCATGTCCATTCTAGTTAGGTGTGTGCACCATATGCACGGATCCTAGAGCTTTTTTCCCTTAGCAGTATCCATTGGGCCAGCCAGGGAATCCCCTGGTGTGGTGCCACTATATTGGTGCATATATGCCCCTTTTGCCTTCCACCCCTCAGTTCCATCTTGCTGGAGTCCTCTGACAATGGGGAGGTGGGTGGGATTTGGAATGGACATGAGCAACAAATCTCAAACAACAACAGTTACAAAGTAAGTAATCGGTTTTTCTTCTTTAAGTGCTTGCTCATGTCCGTTCCAGTTAGGTGACTTCCTAGCAGACATGTGGAAGTGGGAGTACTACAGGGACTAATCTGCAATGGACTGCAACACAGCCCTCTCAAAGGCTGCATCAGCCCTGACCTGCTGTGTAATGGCTTGTAAACATATGAATAAAGGGCCACGAAAAGAGATCTACGAAACTCTCATGTTCTATCAATGTAGAAGGCTAAGGCCCTCCTTACATCTAAATAGTGCAGGGACTGCTCTTTAGGCATTGAGTGAGGTTTTGGGAAGAAAACTGGGAGGTAGATATTCTGAGACATGTGGAAGTGGGAGACAACCTTAGGAAAAAAGGTAGAGTGGGGCCAGAGCCTGATCTTATCCTTAAAGAAGACAGTATATGGGGGCTCAGATGAAAGGGCCCTCAGCTCTGATACCCTTCTGGACAATGTAATGGCCACTAGAAAGGCTACCTTCCATGACAGGTGCTTCAAGGAGCAAGTGGCTGAGGGGTTCAGACAGGGGGCTCATGAGTCTAGTAAGAATCAGGTTAAGATCCCAGGGGGCACGGGCTGCCAAACACATGGGTACAACCTGTCCATTCCCTTGAGGAATCGCTTAACCAATGCATTTGCAAATACTGTCCTACTCCATTCCCCCATGTGGAATGCTGCAGTAGTCACTAAGTGGAACCCACAGGGACCAACTGCATTGATGGGCTCTGTCTGACAAACAGGATGCCCTAGCAGACAATGGACTCTTGTAGCCACCAGTCGAGTGACCAGGTAATGTCGTCCAGTATCGTGACTAATGCGTCCAGCAGTGCATGCACTGAGTTGTGCACTGTTACCAACTATACCTGTAGAGGCTGAAGCTATAGTGTGGCATGCTGTACTACATAAGTGCAGGCTGCCGTGTGGCCCAGCCTCATGCACATCCTTGCTGTCATGAAGGACAAAGACTTGAAGCCTTCGATTATTATCCTGATAGCCATGAATCTGGCCTTGAGGAGGGAAGCCCTCACCAGGTAGAGTCTAGGTGGGCCCCAACAAAGTCTATTATCTGAGTAAGATCGAGCATGGATTTCTCCTCATTTATGAGGAGTCCCAGTTTGAGAAACAGAGCCCTGACTAGGTCTATGTGGCTCAGAAATTGTTCCCTGGATGAACCCCTGATCAACCAATCGTTCAGTAAGGGAACACCTGGATCCTGTTCCTCTAGAAGGCCATGACGGCAACCATACATTTGGTAAAGACCCTAGGCATCTTGGACAGGTTAAATGGGAGGACTGCAAACTGGAAGTGGGTTAGGCCTACTGTGAACCTTAGGAATTTTTTGTGGCCAGAATCACCAATATATAAAAGTATGCATCCTTGAGATCGAGGGCAGCGTACCAGTTTCCTTTCTCTAGGGAGGGGATGGTGGAGGCAAGAGTGACCATTCTGAATCTTGTTTTCTTTATGAATGAGTTGAGCTTCCTTAAATCCAGGATGTGTCAAAGGCCTCCCTTGGACTTTGGGATAAGTAAATATCTGGAATAAAACCATCTCCCCTTGAATTCCTGTGAAACAGGCTCAACCGCCCCCAGATGCAGAAGCAAAGATTACACCTGAAGCCACGCACGTCACTTCTTGACAACCCCTGTAGCCATTGTATGGGCCCGCAAAGTCCGCAGCATCCAAGGCCGCTTGCAGCACCATACAAGAAACTACCTTGCCTTCATCCGACAAGGCCCCAAACTGCTGTCTGGACTCCTGAGGGAGGAGTTCTTTGAACTTCTCTACAGAAGACCATGTATTATAAGCATATCTGCTCAGCATTGTTTGCTGATTTGCGATAGGCAGCTGTAGGCCCCCTGTGGCATAGGTCTTCCTGCCCAGGAGATCTAGTTTTCTCGGGTCCCTACTCCAAGCCTGAGTGGACCTTATCTCTCCTTTTGACCCACTAGGGAGCCCGGAGCGCAGTGCACATAAAGCTGTTCGTGTTCTGATGTAAGGATGAAGTAACGCCTCTCTACCCCTTTTTGGGTGTGTGGTATAGAGGTGAGTGTCTGCCACAAGGTTTTTTGCTACTGTCTTGTTTTAATAGTACAAAAACCTATTAAATAACTATTGATAGCAGGGCATCAGCTATCAATATGTCGGGTCTGAGTCCTCTGGGAGCTCCTCCACTTGAACCCCTAAATTGGCTGCCAGCCAATGTAACATATCTTGGTGTTCCCTGACATCCATCACAGGCATGGGGGGCACAAGATCAGCCAACGTCTCATCAGACAAGGAAGAGGATGACTGCCTTCCTGGGAGCTATTGAGCCAGATTCCCCCACTCTTGGGTGGTGGTCTCACCGCCTTAATGTAAGATGACTGGGTGACCTAAGAGATTGGGGCTCTCATGAGGGGAGTGGCCAAAGGAGTAACCTTTGAGTGAGTGGCCACTGACAAAGGCCTCAAGGGAGGTGGCCCCTGGGCCTGATGATATGCCCACGGTGTCCAAAATAGTCACTGGGCCTGTGCTTGCCATTGGGGCAGCCATGTCTGTTGTATTGTGGGGCTTGGGTGTCGGGAATGGTACCGGGATCAGGAGCAATGACGTGACCTAGATCTATATGAAGAAACTGTTGAAAAAAGAGACTCAGCTTCTGATTTGGATGAGTAGTCTGAAGCTGACCATAGTGAGGCCAGAGACCGGTGCGATGATCTGTGGTGAGCCACTGCCGTCAGCTTCCCCCTGTGGGTTGGTACCAGTGGGGACATCGAAAGTGCAGGTGGCAGCAAGGGCTGTAAATATGTGGTCTGCGCTGCCGGTACAAGAGGTGCCCCTTGTACTGACACCCCTGGTTCAGAAAAGTATAACTGCGCCACAAACATTCGGGGTCCAATAGGAGGCCTTGGCACTGGTGCCATTGCCGAAGTCAGCAATGTAGCTGGAACTAATACCACAGACAGGGCTGGTGCCAGTACTGTGATTGAGACTGGTACTGGTGCGGATGTTGGTACCGGTGCGGAAGGCAATGTCAGTGCCAGTGTCTGTGCCGGTGCCAGCGCACATGCCAGTGCCAAAGAGCGAGGCTGCACCAAATGGTGATGATAGCAGCTGGGTCAGTTCCTGTACCATGGAAGGTCCAGGGTGCACTGTCCCTGGGTCTGGGCCTGGAGAAGATGTGAACTCTATGAAGTCATGAGCCATGTGGAAAGTCTTGGGGGTCAGTGGTTGCCAGATCTCTTCAATCGCTATGTCTGGAGCTAGACTCTTCCCATGTGGTGAGCTCAACCTGTGCCGACATGGCACAGGAGTCTCCTGATGCATTGTTGTAGCTGCGTGCCCATCACCATGGCACACTTTGTAGCTATGTTAGGTAGGAAACCGCCCCCTGTTCTGCCTCCTCTTGCTCAGTGTTGGAGACTGGGACTGGTACCTTGATGTTGAGGGCTTGGCCAGTGCCGCTGAAAGTTCCAGCACCAAAGCTGTGCACCTTGGGTGCCGCATCCAGTGCCGCTAGTTGTAGAGCGGACTTCATGAGGATGAGCTTAAGATGGAAATCATGATCCCACTTTGTTCTTGACTTAAAGCCTTTGCAGATCTGGCAGCTGTTTGTATGATGGCCCTTTCCTAAGCACGTCAGGCAGGAGTCATACGGGTCACCACAGGACATAGGTTTTAAATACTTTACACATGGCTTAACACTGTATGGTCCAGGCATTCCCTCTCCAAGAGGGGGAGAGATAAGAAGGGGAATTCCCTTATGTATAACAACGAACTAATAAAACTATTTACTCTAAGAACTATAACTAACACTATTTACAGAAGGCTAAGGGATAGACTGTTTGCGTAGTCAAGCTCTCCAGCTTCCATCACAGGCAGTAAGATGGAACTTAGGGGGTGGAAGGCCATCAGGGGTATATATGCATCGATATAGCGGCGCCACTCCAGGGAACTCCCTGGCTGGCCCAATGGATACTGCTAAGGGAAAAAAGCTCCAGGATCCATGGACATGGCACGCACACACTTAACTGCTATGGACATGAGCAAGCAGTCAAAGGAGAACTGATCCTATATTAATTTGGGCCCTCTTGAAGCCCTCAGGTTCCCTTAGCCTTCAAGGACAGGGTTCCAAAACTGGTCCTTTGCCACAACAGAAAAGATCTGGTTATAGAAGAAAATGTCAGAGTAACTTTTATTTCCCCCATCTCCATTCCAAACTAAATACTAATCCACAGTGCAACACTTACTTATCCACTTACGATAATCCTATGGTTATAATGACAAGAATGAAATCCTACATGGGCATTGAAGTCACAAACATTGTCAAACATGCTGCTTCCAGAGCTATCACAAGATAGAATATGATTAGTTTAGCAAAGGTTTCTAAAGTTTTGAATGGTCAGTACTTAAAGTAGTCCATCCCATACCAGGCTTCAGACACCAGCTGGGCACACTCAGATCTTTTATCAGGATGGGAGACCTTTTGCACTTCTATCTTAATGCAAAGAAAACAGACATGCTTCTCACTTGTCTACCTGTTGACCTATGTTCCTGGAGAAAGATATAGGTTGTGGATGCAAAAGGTGTTTACTGTTGTAACTTTGACCACTGACCTTACATTGAAAAAATCTAATCCCCACACATTATAAAAGGAATTTGTCCTTCATCCCATGGATCTCCCACTTCCCTAATACAAGGGTGACTCTCTACATCCCAAGAAAAAGTGATCTAGTGTCTTTCAGAGTACGTCTACACAGCAGCGTTATTTGGGAATAACTGATGTTACTTCGAATAGCATAGTGCATGTCTACACAGCAAGCCATTATTTTGAAATAATGTCAAGATGGAGGACTTCTTAGTCTGACTCCTGTAACCCTCATTTCACGAGGAGTAAGGGAAGTCGAAGGAAGACTGTTCTCTGAAGTTATGTATCTTAATTTGACTTTTGTCCTGCAGTGTAGATGTGCCCTTAGAAAGTTCTAACCTCCCAAATCACAGGAGGTGATTCCCTCTCAAAATACAGTTAAGGAATTCCTATTCTCTATGGAACTCACCTCCACATGTCAGTGTGACTAAGTCTGTTTGCAGAACAAATGATTTCTATTCAAGACTCTTATTCCATCATTTTCAATCACCCTAATATTCCATCTGCCACTCAGCAAAGAACAGAATGAATAAGATGCTACTGAACATGCCCAATATACATAGCCAATGTAATTTCATGCAAGACTAGTAATTGCTACGATTCAGACTTTTCAGACTGGATTTCAAGATAATATTTAGAACATATAAAATTGTTAGCATCTATTTTGGGCTATTTTTTCTCTAATAACTGAATGAACTGTTTTTGAGAATTATATAGTTACCTAGAAAGTATTACAGCTTTGTTATGTCATGGTGATTACAGGTAAACCTTAGCTAGCAAAGTGTGTGGCCAAGTCAAATGGATTCTAGTTATGTTCATGTCTAGAAGTGATTTTATAACTAATAAATATAAATCTTTAGTATATTTGAAATAATTTCCCAAAAGATGTATTTTACAAATTTCTTTTGGCAGGTTATGTTCTCAGTGGATTTCCTTCTCTCTCAGAGGAATACATGACTATTTCTGAGCAATTAGAGAAAATTAGAAATCTAAAATTAAAACCAGATTTCCTGATTAACATTAAGGTAATATTAACTTTGATAACTTGCTAATCATTTAAATACTTATTCTTAAAATAAGTTTAATATTCTATAGGAGTCAGAGTAATTTTTTACATAAATTGAAGTGTGATAGCTGTTGCCAAGGGTCAAATTCTTCTTTTACAATGGAGTGGTCAAAAACATTAATCTGGCTTTATGCTGCTGTAATAGACAGCAGAATTTGGCCCTACAGGTTAGGGATATGAATGGTTAACCAGTAAGCATCACCTTTACTGGTGAGAGTGATGTTTACCAATTATGGTAAACTGGTGGTTGCTGGAGCAGCCCAGCTGGAGCAGCCTCCGCCCACATTGGGAAGCTACTCCAGCCCACCTAGTCCCATTTAATCACTTAACCCAGGGGTTCTCAAACTTTGCTCGCAATCACCCTCTAAGTTGCTGCAACCCCCCTCTGAGTTACTCGTGACCCCCCCTCCCCCGTGGGGTCGGGACCCACAGTTTGAGAAATGCGGACTTAACCTGTTGAACATAATATTTAACGGTCAACTAATTTAATGGTATTTTACATCCCTGTTATAAATCAATCCTGCAAGGTATCTTGTATAACTTCCGTGGAAGTAATAGTCAGTAAGCACCTCATGATCAGTTTTTAAGACTGAAACAAAAGGCATGTGTTCTGAAAAAATAAAGCTTTGGGATAGTAAAAGGATATGGATATTATAAGTCAAAGCCAGTAGAAGTGCTGTTTGAGACTGTCTTCAAATATTCTTGGGAAAAAATAATTACATATTTGAATGAGAAAATGAGTTACTTTATAGTTTATCCTTCTATCTGATTGCAAGCAATATTAATTACAGATCAGTTATTTACAAAAGAAATTTGGACTGAATTTGTAAACTTCTCTGTTCTTGCTTGCAGAATTTACTGAAATACTCCAATTAGACGTATCGTGAAGTACCAGCCAGATACTTTCCTAATATACAATTAGAAATACACATTATTGTAAGAACGGTAGACAAAGGCCTTTTTATTCCATAGATCTTATAAAGAACCAAAAAATATACTCAATTTATTAGGTCTTTTCCCACTCTAACATCTAAAATAATGAATGCGCTGACGAAGCAACAGTCTGTTGCATTGTGCATGTATTCTCACTAAGGGTGTGTCTAGACTACAGGGTTTTGTCAACAAAAGTGGACTTTCGTCGACAAAACTATACCTGCGTCTACACTACCGCTGAGTTCTGTTGACAGTAAGTTGACAAAACGTGGCATTTTGTTCGATGGCGGTAAACCTCATTCTACAAGGAATAATGCCTTTTGTTGACAGAGTTCTGTTGACAAAAGGTGCTATTGCATCCATACTGTGCTTTTCAAAAGAGAGCATCTGGATTCTCTGTCGAAAAAGCAGCTTGCTTTGTCAACAGAACTGGCTGTAGTCTAGACG
>CM057847.1:111573788-111596409 GCA_030068395.1 Apalone spinifera
GGCTTCATTTGCAACTTCGAATGCCTACATTAGTCTCCCTAGTTCAAACTAGGGAGCTAGTGTAGACATACCCTTAGAGAGGTGGTAACCCCCCTTCTAAGCACAAATCAGTCCAGAAAATGATATGGGCATTCCACAAAATAGCCCAGACTTACCCAGTAGTCCACTTCAAGGTAAGAGGTCAGTAGTCTCTGAAAGGAATCAGAAGTATTAACCCATTCTGCTATAATGCCATAGAACATGATCAACATTTTCTTTAGGTTTGCACATATTACAAAGTCCATCTTTATATCTTTAGTATGTTGGCACAATGATCTGATAACAATCTAAAAATGAGTACTTCACTTTTTACAAGCATGACTATAGAGTTAAATATTATCTTCAGTTTTCTGAGCATACATCATAGAACTTTTCCTTTTGTTTCCTTAGTCCGTAGTTCTTGCCATTAACAACCATACTTTCAAATTCTTACCTACTCAAGGCAACACTGGATTTAGAGCAGGGGTGGGAAACTTAAGGCCCAGGGGCCAGATGCAGCCCCCAGATTGCCTGGAACTGGACCCCTGAGACTCAGGGCTCCTCCCACTGGGTCTAGAGCACACAAAATCTACCATGCTGGGCTCCCCTAAGCTCTGGTGTGTGAGGGAAATGTGTAGGGTGTCTTTCACCTTCTCAGTCAGGAGCCACTTCAGTGAGGGTTGGTTCTTTTTTTCTTTTCTTCTTCTTCTTCTTCTTCTTCTTCTTCTAATTACTCCCAAGTGCTTTCTGGAGCTCTGAATCCCTGACTGATTTTTCTGTGGGTCAGCAGCCCATGACCCAAAAAAGGTTTCCTACCCCTGATTCAGAGGCAGGAGGCTCAGGCAACCGCTTGGGAAACACCGGGCTTGGGGTGGTGTTTTTATTAGTGACGAAAGGGAAAATAGAATATTTAAAGAAAAAATGTCTCAGATATTCTATATGTAGTTTCATTTTTTCATGTTTTTTAGAATGTTCTGGAGCACTGTAGAATCTCATAGAACCTATCAAACTTTCTGGGAAGTTCATTTTTTGAACCTCTTTGGACATTGTTAGCCATGCCCTGTACATTTAAGTGATTCTTAAAATATTAAAATTTCTATAATCTTAGGGGAAAGAGGGTTTTTTAAAAATTTGCTTATATATGGCATGAATAAATATAAATGTATAGATCCTAGAATGCAAGTTTATCTTTTTATATGACAGAGATAAATCATGCATGCAATTATGCATCATAGTTGTGAAATAGGCTACAAATGCTATGAAAATAAGGTATTCCAACATTTAACAAATGAAAAGGGGGCACTGAAGCTGCTTCTTGTGTGGGGCGTCATTTAGTCTAGGACTAGCCTTGACTCAGGGGTATGTTAAAATCCACCTGCTCTTTTTCTAAAACATGTTTTGCTCTTTTGTCGCTCGTCTCATTTCCACAAATTTCAGTATGTGCTAGAATCAATTCTGTAGTCACACAGATACCAGCCTGCATTTTTCCATAGTTAGGAATTTTATTTCACTTATTATCTCATTTCTATTTTCTGGAATCCCTGTTTTAAATATCATTATTCCTGACAAGAAATCGGATAAAATTACAGCTACAATTGGTCAGATGTCTCTTTTATTCAAATTAGTGCCAACATTATTCCCATTAGGTTAGCTATCTCAATGGTCACATAATTCAATAGCCTGTTAGATTTCTGGATTCCAAGAGTAGACAGAGAAGAGTGTTCCTAATTCCCCCATGCTGTCATTTTTCGATTCATTTATATACACTTTGTAAAACTGGCCCTATTTTTTATAAATAAATTTTAAAATGTCATTGGTCACATGTGTGGATTTTTCCTTCAGCTCCAAATCCACAAATGGGGAATAACTGTTCAGATATAATTTGAGTTACCTTTACTACAAATTTTTAATTCTCTCAATCTTTTGAACTATCTGAATTTTTTCACCATAAATAAATGTCACCGTCTTCTGTAATTTTCTGCATGGTTAAAAGCAGAAAGAAATTTTCTGCAAGAAAGAATTTAAATCTCCAATCATTCCCCCATTTAGAAATTCTTTGGCATTCCTCATTTTTCTTTTATGCTCTCCAGCTTTTCAAACTTTATCTTGTTCTTATAGGTGTAGTGTAGTGTATAGCCTCCCACACAGCACCACTGGCACCAGCAACCCCTGTACCTTTCCCTTTCACTACCGTGGAGGAGCTTAGGGTAACTTCAGTGCCAACAACCCCATTATTTGGCACCACTGGCATGCCCTCATCTGGCAAGTTTTCACTCTCGACTCCTGCAGGGTCGGCACCTCTACTTCCAAGTGAGGAGGAGGATGTGCTCTTGGTCAGTATCCATACCCGAAGGCACTCATCCCCAAAGAATCTACAACAGCAGCAACAAATAGCATTGCAATGGCAACCACCTCAATCGCTGTTCCCTCCTGTGCCCCTTACAGCTAATAGGCCTTACTGGGACCCCGGGCATCATATTGAGCCCAGAAGCCACAGTAGGTACAGCCTCAGCCAACTACATCAGCTCCATCAAGAGCCACCTCCCTGGACAGGTCAGCCTACCAGGAGAAAGATGACCCAGCCTCAAGTGATGAGGACTCTTCCGTGTCTTCTTACCCTGCAACTCACATATCATCATCCTCCCCATTGACACTTTAATGCCCCCTCCTCCTACAGCAGGAGATGACTTCCACTCATTCTAAGAGTTATACAAAAGGATGGTGGACATTCTGTAGGTCTTCCTGGTGCGTCTCCCCGAAACACAACATAAATTGACCAGCATACTGCATGCCTCCCCATCTACTGAGCTGGCCCTACCAATGGATGAATCCTGCCAAGGTGATCTGGCAGACACCAGCCACAATCCCACCAGTCTGCAAAAGATCTGCAAAATACTATGTTGCACCACAAGGTGCTGATTTCCTGTTTTCCCACCTGTCCCCAAATTCTTTAGTGATGGACGCTATCAACCAGAGGTGAAAACAGAATGCAGCTAAAACCAGACTGTTTGATAAGGAGTGGAATCACCCTTTCTACCATCATGACTGACTCGTGGGTACTGGACATTGTGAAGGGTGGATACGGTATCCCTTTCTCTTGAACCCCCTTCTCCCACCAACTCTCCCTGGCCCTTTTCAGGGAACCATCTCACCAGAGCATCCTATTCCAAGAAATCAAACATTTACTTCACCTAAGAATCACAGAACTCGTACTCCATCGTTACAGGGGCAACGGGTTCTATGCCAATTACTTCCTCACAACAAAGAAGTCAGGGGCATGGAGATTGATTCTCAAGCTCAGAAGTCTCAACTGCCATATATGACTCCAGCAGTTCAATGTTCACCCTCTCCACTATAATCCCTGCCTTAAACAAGGGGATTGGTAATCGACTCTCGACCTCCAGGACATGTATTTTCATTTATCCATTCATCCAGCACATTAGAAATACCTAACATTTGCAATGGGCAACACTCACTTCGAATACACTGTGCTGCCGTTAGGACTCTCCACAGTTCTGAGGGTCTTATTAATGGTGCTCACGGTGGTCACCATGCATCTCCACAAACGGGGGGGGGGGTGTATATTGCCCTACCCTGATGATTGCCTGATAAAAGCAACCATGAGTCGGGTAGCCCACAATTCGGTCTCCTTAACCAGGGCTCTATTTCAGACCTTCAGTCTACAAATAAATGTATCCAAATGCAAACTTCAACCATCCCAGGCAATAGAGTTTATCGGAGCTCACCTTGACTGCATTCAGGCTATAGCTTCCCTCCCACAGCTGAGATTCCAGTCCATCAAGGACCTTATTGCACTTTTTCAAACGAGCCCACAGGTTCCAGCCAGGGCCAGTCTCCAGTTACTAGGTCCTAGGACATATGGCAGCAGCCACATCAGTAGTACTCCATGCCTGACTGCACATGAGACCCATGCAGCAATGGTTAAGGACTGTATACAGACCTTGTTGCAACAGTATCAACAAACTAGTCTCAGTCTCAAACAGAATCAAGTGATCACGCTACTGGTGGGCAGACCCAAAAAACGTGTGCATTGGGGTACCTTTCCATAGACATTCCCCAATTGTGACAACAGATGCTTCCCTTCTCGGATGAGGAAGGTGCATTCAGACTCTCTTACAACTCAGGGTCGCTGGTCCCCTCAGGACTCCACCCTGCATGTAAACATATTAAAACTTTTACGCATGCCAACATTTCCTGCATCTCGTACTCAGCAACACAGTGCAGATTTTTACAAACAACCAGGCCAGAATGTATTATATCAACAGCCAGGTGATGCCAGTTCTTCTTCGAGTGATGTCCCCATGGGTGCTCCTCTGTAGGTGCTGGGCTTGCCCCGACGCTGCAGGACGGAGATCTTTCAAAGCTGTAATCGACCAGACCACGCATGAGTGGGGGCATCTCACAGCATTTGCGCTCTCCCGTGCTGCGCAATCCGGTTCCAGCCAGTTCCTCTCAACCGCCTCAGGCTGCAGATGGAGCAAATTCTCTCTCTCTCATTGACAGCAGTTTGTGAGACAAAATCAATTTATTTCCTCTTGTTATATCCTTTATTGCTTCTTCCTCTTGTTACTATTCACCCGTTTTACTTACCTACAAGTTTAAAAAAAAAAGAAGAAAAATAGTTAAAGCCCTCCTTCTTCCCACTTTCCTATCATTATTGTTCTTCTCTTGCTGTATATAGTTCACCTTCGTTCTTACATACGCAAAAAAAATGCCTGGATCTCCAGGATTTAAAAAATGCTGTATGTGCCGCGAAGCCATGCCTGCCTCAGATGGCTATGCTGTGTGTATCTGCTGCCTTGGTGAGGCTCATGTACCACAAAAGCACATACATTGTTTAAAACTCATGGCGACAGCCCACCGTGATAGAGAAATGAGGCTCCGGATGATCCTCTTTGACAAGGCACTCCAGCCTGAAGGATCAGGCTCTCTTCCTCGAGCGAGTCAGCAAGCTCAAAAGAGAAGAGTCTCCTCGCCGACTACGGCACCACTGAGAAAGTCTAAGCCCTCTCCCACTAGATCACTGCCTTTAACATCTCACGGCAGGATTAGCATGGGCTCCAAGCCAGGCACTTCAGGTATGAGTGCCAGTGCTACTTCAATCTCTATGTCCCAAACTAAAAAAATTGATCCGCCCATGACTTCGTGCCATTCAGCTGTGACTTCGACAACAGTGGCACTGGTGGTCTCTGCACCAAAGCCATCAGCACCGCCTGTTGCGGCGGAGCTGCATGTCCAGTCAACACCGATACATGCCGCTTCCACATCCTCTGAATCAGGCTCAGTACCGGAGAGATCACTGCCTGGTGGAGCGGCACCAACCTCGTCATGGGGGCAAGCGGCACTGAACTTGCCACAAGAACAAGCGGCATCGACCTCGGCACCAGAGCGGCCAGCACCATCCTCGACACTGGAGCGAGCAGCACCGGCAAAAGAACATGCTAAGACGCACCATCACTGCAGTCCATCCCCCTCTTCTCCACCTTTGACATTCTCGCCAGTGCCGTCTCCTTCTCCACCCCCACCATCTAGCAGGAGATCTCCCTGGTTGTCCAAAAGGTACATATCTCCGGATAGGCTCCCATCCTATCTCCACCAAGGGATACCTGGAGATAATACCACCAATTCTCTGCTTCTCCATCACCACCTCCGGAAAGATCCCACTCTCCTTCTCCATCTTTGCATTCACCGAGATCATCTTCTCGGCACGACTGTAGAAGACATTGCCTCTACAGGCATTCCCCTTCACGATCCTCCTACTATCATTGTGACCATTATGAGTGCCATGACTACCGTAGGGATTATTCGCCTCACCTCTGCCATTACTATTATTTACCTAGATATCCACCAAGATCTACTGCGGGCTATTCTTCATCCAGACACTCTTCACTCTCAGCTCTGCCATTCCTGGACCAAGAGCCATTGCCGCCCCAGCCTCCTCTCTCTGATCAAGAGGAGGAGCAACTTACGACAACAGAGGCAACACCACCCAAAGTATCTCGCCAGATGAGACAGTTATACCTGGAGGCTTCTCCTTACTGGACGACTTACGGCAGTTTCAGGATCTCTTCAAGAGAGTGGCAGTTTCCCAGGAGATACAGCTAACAGAAATAAAGAAGCAGCAGCATTGTCTCCTTAAGAACCTGCAGACGACCCAGAGTGCAAAGCTGGCTATACCTCTAGACGAGGCCATACTCAAGGTTGCCAATGAATTCTGACAAACCCCAGCATCTGCCCTCCCTATTAATAAACGGGCAGACAAAAAGTACTTTGTGCTGCCAGAAGGGTCTGAGTTTTTATTGACTCACCCCCAGCCCAACTCCCTTGTAGTTGACGCGGTGCATCAAAGAGCAAAGGCGCCACAATACAAAAACAACACAGCAGACAGAGAGTCCAAAAGACTTGATTTATTCGGGAGAAAAGTTTACACATCTTCAACACTGCTCCTCAGAATAGCCAATTATTTAGCCCATTTATCAAACCATAACTTTGATAATTACACCAAGCTGACGGTTCTGATGGAGGCACTCACAGAATCTAAAAGGCCACTCCTTAAGTCCGTCGTACAAGAGGGCTGTGCATCCAGACGGGACAGTTTGCAAATTGCAATGGACATTGCAGACACTGCAGCTCACACCACAGCTATGGCTGTAGTTATGAAGAGGGCTTCCTTTCTTCAATCCGCAAGAGTCCCCAAGGAGCTGCAAATGAAAGTGGAAGACTTACTGTTTGAAAAAGACAGATTATTCGGGGAAAAGACAGATACAGTCCTCTACTCTAGTAAAGATTCTAGGACAACCCTTTGATCTTTGGGAATGTTTACTCCTCCCATATACAAGGAGGCGCTATATACCTTTTCAAAGGTGCTATGACTACTCACATACGAGGCAGCAATGGCAACGCCAACATCGCCTCTTTGACCAGTCACACCAGTGCCACAGACCACTGAGATGTTGCAACCTTAATAATTGTACTCACATTCAGCCCGGCAACAAACAGCAGGTTTGACGCCTTGGTCGAGAGCAAGCAGACAGTCCCTTTCAACTCTACCCACATTTTCCACCATCTTCTACAGCCCTTTTATCTTTACTGGGCCAACATTACCACCAAAAAGTGGGTTTTGGAGATAATTCAATCCAGATACACCATTCCATTCCACTCTATTCCTCCCAGAACCCCACCGTCCCCATCCCTCTTCAGGGACTCCTCACATGAAGACTTACTACACACCGAAATTGCTCACCTGCTCCATATAGGTGCGGTAGAAAGAGTACCACATCAATTCCAAGGGAGAGGGTTCTACTCCCGCTATTTCCTTGTCAAAAGAAAACCGGCGGATGGAGACCCATACTGAACCTCCAGCAACTGAACAAATATCTCCGGAAACAACACTTCAAAATGGTAACATTAGCCTCCATACTACAGCCCTCAATTAGGGCAACTGGTTTGCTGCTCTCGACCTCAAAGACACTTATTTTCACATTACGATTCATCCCACACACAGGAGGTTTCTATGCTTCACAATCAGTACAGACCACACTTTCAATATCAAGTTCTAGCATTTGGCCTCTCCATAGCACTCAGAGTGTTCACAAAAACACTTTCAGTAGTAGCTGCACACCTTCGATGCAGAGGAGTAGTGATATATCCCTACCTAGATGATTGCCTTATAAAAGGACGCTCATCAGCAGAAGTTTCCAAAATACTGCGTATTACCAGCCAAACATTCCTTCTCTTAGGTCTCCTCGTCAACGAGGACAAATCCACACTTCAACCTACTCAAGATCTGGAGTTTATAGGAGCTCGCCTCGATTCCATCGCTGCAAGGGCATACTTACCCATCACCAGATTCGAGCAATGCAAGAACTATTGGACAAGCTCCTCTACAGGCGTTCAGTATAGGATCTCACAGCACTCAAACTTATGGGCCACATGGCCTCCACTACATACGTTGTTCCTCATGCCAGATTGCACTTTTGTCCATTGCAATAGTGGATGGTTACAATCTACAACCCTATGAAGCACAACGTACACAAGTCAGTGCTCGTTCCTTCCACAGTCAGATCTTCTCTCCAATGGTGAACCAAAGATGACAACTTATTGTCAGGGTCTCCATTTCATCGACTGCAACATTATTGCCATATTACCACAGATGCCTCCCTCATCAGATGGGGTGCTCACATGGGCAAACTCTCCATCCAAGGCCGATGGCCACCCCAAGAGGCTTTACTTCACATAAACCTCTTGGAGCTGAGAGTGGTCGCCAACGCTTGCAGACATTTCCACATCCAGATCTGCAACTGCACAGTGGGCATTCTCACGGACAACATAGCGACTATGTATTATATAAATCATCAGGGAGGTGCTTGGTCCCAATTGCTATGCACGGAGGCAACCCAACTATGGAACTAGTACATTGCCAATGGCACAACCCTTGAGGCGTCTTATTTACATGTCATCAGCAACATGATGGTGCATTCTCTCAACAGGAATTTCACAGTAGATCGCGAATGGGAGATCCACTGTGGCGTCCTCCATTCCCTCTTTCACCAGTGGGGTATACCTCGAATAGACCTATTCGCCACCGACAACAACACCACTTCATTATGTTCTTTAGCTTCTCCGTATTTTTCATTTCCATTCCTCATGTTACTTACTTTCCCTTCTCTTTCTCTTACTATTCTACTTCCTTTTTAAATGTATCCCATCAATCAATATTAGCTAACATGTTTATTAAAACATCTTTCTTCCTAGTCTAGACAAGGCCGCAGGGAGACAATACAACATCACAAATATGAAAATATTTAAATATTTATAGAAAATGCTAAAGGCTGAATGCTCAGATGTAGCAGAGGAGTGCTCCATTCACCTACAAGAAGAGGAAGCAAACAGATTTATGTCTTTTCCTCTTACCTCATCACTCTTCTCCTAGGATACTTTTAAATAGCTCTGCCTTGTAATGTTGGCCAAAGATGTCTGGAGTTCCTCATATACCCAGGAAATGGACTTAACTGGGTAGTGGTGAGTGGATCACCCTCAGCCGGGGAATCGTCAGATGGCTGCTTAACTTACTATTCCACACACAGAGAGTAGCAGGGTTCTAACTGTTGTCCTTTCAATCTGATTTTAGTATATTTATTATTACAAGACCTGAAATAAAGTATTTGTTTTCTTTACTTTAGGCAGCAGCAGATGCAGTCATGTTGTCAGATATTTTGCCTCATTTGGTGCAGAGGCCTGAAGATATTTTAGAAAATGCAGAAGCCAGGGTTAATCTCTATAAGGACACCATGCTACATCCTCTAGAGGTAAGAACAGCTGAAGATTTTTTTAAATGTGTTTTATATAATTTTTATGCACTCTGGGTATTTTGAGTTTATTTTGCAAAGATGTACCTAACCCACAATTTGATCCCCTCCTCAGAATTTAGAAGACAATTCAGAGTTGTTTCTGGTGTCAAATCAAAATTTTCTAACACATTTTTCTTGTTTAGATGAGACTTAAAAATTGTGAAAACTACATTGTCATGTACTTCAGTACTAGATGTCAACTGGCTACATACTTTGCTTATACACACCAGCTTTCCTACCATTTACAATATTTATGCTATTGTGCTATCTTTGAAGTTCAGAGACATTTAACATACTGATATGTACTGAATCATACAGGTTTTCTATTTACACTACTCAAATGTGTAACAGCTTGGTCATCTCACTGTCCATTAGTTGCAATGACTGGTTGTAGTTGTTTTGGAGTTATTGTCTTTATATTAGAAAAATCCTATTTTAAGGTTATGTATGTGTTATGATAAATAATAATATTGTAATAGTTTAATACATTTAATATTTAATGTGTTTTATAATTATGACTGTGTTTCATACCCTGCTGGCCACCCTTCCTGATTCGCAGAAAGGAATGGAAGACCATTTGGTAGAGATGCATCAGACAGAATGCTTGTATCTCTAACTGATGGCAAGGGTGGAATAGAGCTGTATGGTTTATGTTTTAGGCTTACAACAAACATCATGAAATAAGTAAAAGAATGTGATGATTGTTCTTCTTAAAATTGTAACTTGATGTTCCTGGTAGAATGTTCATATCACTTTTGTATAACAAAGAATCAACCCTGTTTTGTGTGAATGAGGAATGTGTTTGTTAAGAGATAAATGTAAAGGCCATCACTGGACCAGATGTTCTTGGGAGGAACTGGGGACAGACATAAAAGCGGTAAGAGATTGCTGTACAATCTTATCAGGATGCAGATAAAGGGCAAATTGATGATTCTAAAAGATAAGGCAAACACCTATCAATTGGAATAAGATAGTTGTGATATGAGAAGAATAACTTAAGAAAACAAGCACATGTCAAATTGCGATTGATTATAGCATGATGATGCAAAACTTACTGATCCCAATGAAGGACAACTGCTATAGAAAAGAGCTGTTTTGCCATATTTCTGGGGTCATCCTGCCACTGGAGCCTTGGTCCAGACTGACAGAACCTGGATCCTCCCCTCGTACTTAGCTTACTTGCTAGCCATCTGCATGTGCCACATTCACTGGCCACAACCTTTAAAAAAAAAAAAAAAAGAAGAGAAAGAGAGAAAGGAAGAAACAAAAGCAAGAAGTTTAACCTGACCCCTCATTATGCCAGAGTCACCACGTTTCAAAAAATGCGACACCTGTCGTGAACCTATGCCATTGTCTGATGGCCCCTCCTCCTGCATCAAATGTCTTGGTGAGGTGCATATCCTGCAAAAATGTATAGTTTGCTCTGTAGATTGTTCATTCTCAGAAACAAACTATAGATTCTTCTTCAAGTGATGTCCCTGTGGGTGCTCCACTGTAGGTATCGGGTTATCCCGGTGCCAGAGATTGGAGTGTTTCATAACAGTAGCCGATTGGGTCACGCATGCACTGTAGGCTCCTCGTGCCGTTCGCACCTTTTGCTTCATGCGTGCAGCCTGATCTCCCCTCAGCTCCTTCGTTCCCGCTTTTGACTGCAGACGGAACTTGCCTCACTTCTCTGAGCCCTGCCTCAAAGAGATGCACTTAGTTAGTTAGAGTTAGAATTAGAGTGTTACAGTTAAATAGTGAACAATTGTCTTAGTGTTAGTTTTGGTTGTTAAAAAAAAAATGTAACAGAGCCACAAGGCCCCTCTGGCCGCAGCCTTCAAAAAAAAAAAAAAAAAAAAAAGAAGAAGAAGAAGAAAGAGAGAAAGCAAGAAACAAAACCAAGATGTTTAACCTGACCCCTCATTATGCCAGGGTCACCAGGTTTCAAATAATTTGACATCTGTCACGAACCTATGCCACTCCTCCTGCATGAGATGTCTTGGTGAGGTGCATATCCCACAAAAATTCTGTCACTGTTCCAAGCTTACCACCCAGGTACATCATGACAGAGAGATGTGGCTTCACATGCCCCTCTTTAACAAGGCTTTTCAGCCACCTGGCACCGGGGATTCCAGCCCTTATATGGAGCCTCCTAGGCCAGAGAAGAGATGGGCAAGCTCTCCTGCATCAAAGGCAGCAAAAAAGAGAGTCTCTCCAATGCTCTCTTTACTGCCCCGAATTAGCACTGCTGATAAACCGGGTACTTCCAGCACCGCGACCATCCATTCTGCTAAATCTGGGTATGGAGTGCTAAATCTACCTAACAACAGTGACCTAGACACAACTCATTACTCTCCCTCCTGCCCCCGGGGTCTCTTAAAGAGATATCTCCCTATTAGGTACACTATGACCTGACTGTAACTATATTTTCAAAATTCTCATATATTTAATTTTTGCTATTAAAATAGAAGCTCCTTTCCAGAAGCTTTTGTATTGTTACTCATGACTTTTAGACCGACAATTTAAATGTTATTTGTTTTCAATCTATGGACTGTATTTTACTCCCAAGGGAGTTCCTGTGTGTTTTGTCATTGACTTCAATGGGAACAGGATCAGATCCTTTAATGAATTGTTTGGTTACATTCAGTTAAGGATTATGTGTATGTCTGTCTTCTTAAACATGCAGGACATGATGGCTGAGCAAGATTCCCAGTATCTTATTGAACTGAATGGAAAGAAGCACCCAAATGAACTCTTTGCAGTAAGTATACTACACATAAATGAAACTAGATATTATCTCTATTAAGATGATATTGGAAAAACCAGTAAAACAAATGATTCAGTATGAATCAGTATTCTAAAGATCAGTCTGTTTCTACCCACCGCTTAATAATGGAAAAAACTCACGGTGAGTTTCAGAGAGGTAGCCCTCTTAGTCTTCCTAATGGATTTTGCTTATTACAAGCTTGCCATGGCAAAATTTGATCTCTGGATCTCAAGAATATTTGCATGCATAGAAGCTACTGTCTTAGGTACAAGAAGTGTCATATATACATTGTAATATCAGTTAATTTCCATTGACAGGCTTCTTTTTAATGTATTTTTCTTAATGAATAATAAAAACTTGTACCAACTCCCACATCTATAAACAGATTCTGATCTCAAAAGAAAATCATTTTCCTTCTCTCCTCACCCTTTTTATCACATACTATGAAACTGTTTGCATATAGATCTCACCCACTCCCTGATGAGTAGAAAGCCTTTGCAGTATTATCCCTTCTTAGCACTAGATCATCTACAAGTCTGGGACTCTGCCTGAGGAGGGGCAGAAAGGTTAGGACTAGAGTAAGAAGTTTCTGTGTGGTCTATCCCCACTGAACACACAGCGGAAACTCTGCTGAATATGTAATAGGGCTCCTGGCTGTGCTACAGGGCAATACTGTGTATACTGGCAATATATAAATACCAAGTTATAATTTTCAAAACACATCAAGGAAACTTTCAGATTCAAATGTGATTTTAAATGTTAATTTATTCAAGATAATTTTTTCTTTAGTCAGTGATAGCCCAGCTTCAATCCATGGGCCTTCGAAATGGTGCTCTTATAACCAGACTTCAAAGCCCAGAAGAAGAGCCCTCAGAGGGGATGGAAACTGTAAGTGTGATATTTGGATTTCTAGAAATGTGATTGCCTTCAGTAATTACAATATTTGTGCATTACTCTTTATATTATGTACTTTTGCTGTGATAGCTTTGTTTTACATTAAACACCCCACGTTATCATCTGGGGCTATGTCTACATTGTGCTTTCTTGCACAAGAACATATGCAAATGCATGGCGATGAATATCGCCGCGCCTCATTTGCATACTTAATGAGCCACCATTTTTGCACAAGGGGCTTTTGCTCAAGAAGGAGAAGTCTATACTGCTCCTTCTTGTGCAAAACCTCCCTCTTGTGCAAGAGCCTTTCTGCCTGAAAAGAAGTGGCAGAATGGCTCTTGCGCAAGAGGGGGTTCTTCTTCAAGGGATATCCCCATGGGTGCTCCACTGTAGGTGTCAGGCTCATCCTGGCGCTGCAGATCAGAGATCTTGACAGCAGTGGTCAGCTGGACTGCACATGTGCTGTCAGCGTTTTGCAACGTTCGCTCCTTTCTCTTGTGCGCGGTCCGGCTCCCACCAGTTCCTTCATTACCGCCCTCAGTCGCAGATGGAGAGAGCTCTTCTCAACCTCTAGACAAAAGAATTCAATACAGTTACTCCTTTTCCCCATAGTTGTACATTGTTATAGTTCTTATTCTACCTTTAGTGAGTTAGATAGTTAACAGTTTAAAAAAAAAAGAAAGAAGTTTTTCCCGTTTTACTTCCCCTCAAAAAACAAAATAAAACAAAAAGAAGAAGAGAAAAAGAACAAAATGACAAGTTGGGGAGTTAACGTAAATCTCAGATCTCCCTCTTACAATGCCCGGTTCTCCGGGTTTCAAAAAATGTGCCTCATGCTGAGAAGCCATGCAGGCCTCGAATGGGCACTTGACATGCATCAGATGCATTGGGGAGGCCCATGTGCCTCCGAAATGCTCACAGTTCTGCAAGCTCATCACAGATCCTGCCGTGACAAGGAGATGAGTTTATGCATGCTCCTTTTCGACAAGGCACTGCAGCCTCCCGATGCTTCATCGGAGAAAACATTGCCAGAGCTTAACAAGGCTTCAAAACGCAGGGCTTCTTCCCCAACAACGAGGTCTGCCCCGAAGAAGCGCTCTTCGCCAGCGCACTCCCTACCACCAGTATTGGTGAGCGGAGCTAGAGCCACGGATAAACCCAGTACCTCCAGCTCCGTGTTGCCACGTCCGACAGCTTCCTCAGACCCCAGGAGCCAGAACCAAGCTCAGTTGGTGCCGTCAACGGAAAAGGATCCACGCTGTTCGGCACCGAAAGCGATGTCGGCACCAGCCGCAACGCAGACCAGGCAACCGACACCGACCTCAGCACCGCAATCTTTTGCACTGACCTCAGTGCTGCAGCCATCAGCACCGACCTCAGCACCACAGTCATTGGCACCAACCTCGCCTTCCGTACCAGCCTCGGCACTGTACGGAACAGCACTGACCTCTCCCATCTTGCGGTCACCCCGTACCTCCCCAGCACCGATCGCAATAGATTCATTGCCTCCACCAAGGAAGGCACAGGCAAAGTCACACAGACCAATCAGCCCTAGTCCTCCCCCAATTTTTTCACTGGAGCCATCTCTGGCACCATCGACATCTTCTCCGCCTTTACTGCCAACTGGGATGAACATAATACCGGACCTACCATTCTCGCTACACATCCCCCTCTCTTCCTCCTTCATTGAGAGTTTCAGTGACTATCCACTCACCATGAGAGATGCGCTGGAAGGAACACAAGAGAACCTGCTCCTCTAGACAACCCTCTCCTACACACCGATACCATGCTCAACACAGGTACTACTTCGATTGTCCTTGCTGCTCTTACTACTTTAGCTTTTGCTGCTTTTACTACTTGCCGACAATATTACCCTCCTTCAAGACATTGGTCCCCCTGTGGTTACCCATCCAGATGCGGGCACCATGATTCACCTCCTCCAACTGAACCAACACAGCAGCAAGCCGCCCTCCCCCTCGCACCACTCTGACCTCGAGGAGGGACAACTCTCTGTGCCAGACAAACATCAGCTGGGCACATCACCAATGGATCAATCTTCTTCCTCACCAGATGAGGCAGTTATCCCGGTGATACTTCTCCTCCTGATGACCTCACGGTGTTCCAGGAATTATTCAAAAGAGTGGCCACTAGCCAGGAGGTGCAATTAACTGAGGTCAAGGAGAAACAGTATTGTCTCCTTAAGAACTTGCAGCCATCCCAGCGGACAAAGATTGCACTGCCAATCGATGAGGCGATCATGGAATCCGCTGAGGAGATATGGCAAACCCCAGCATCAGCGCCCCCCACTAACAAAAGGTCTGACAAAAACTATTTTTTTCCCACTGAGAGTTCTGAGTTCTTATTTTCACATCCATAGCCAAACTCTTTGGTGGTTGATGCTGCCCAACAGAGGGCAAAAACCCCGAAGTACAAGAATACTTCAGGAGACAAAGACAATAATCGGATGGACCTCTTCGGCAGGAAGATATATTCCTTCTCCACACTGTTACTGTGCATAGCCAACTAAGCAGCTTTATTATAGAACCATAATTACAATAACTACAGCAAGTTGACGGTGTTGATGGACCATCTGCCAGACGCAAAGAAACCCATTTAAAGTCTATGGTACAGGAGGGATATTCCTCTGCTAGAATGGGGTTGCAAATTGTAATGGATGTGGCAGACACGGCAGCTCAATTTACTGCCACTGGCTTCACAATGCAGGAGTTCCACAGGAGCTCCAAAATAAGGTGGAGGTCTACCAAACCTTCTGTTTAATAGACAGAAGCTATTCACTGAAGAAACGGACGAGGTCCTCCACTCCATCAAGAGCTAGAGAACCACCCTTCGAACCTTAGGCATCTACACACCGCCATTCCGCCGCAAGAAGTACACACCTTTCCAAAGCTGTTATGATTTCTACCACTCAAGATATCAGAAAGGCCTGTTAGATCCACATCAAAGAACGAGTCAGAGACCACAGAGGAAATGTCAACAAAACTACCGTCAACCCACTCAGCCCATCACCAGGCAGAACCTTTGACAACCCAGTCAAGGGCCCGCACAACCACGACATGATGAACCAACCACATCATACAAGTGCCCTTTTCCATCATCAGCTCAAACACTTTTACCATCAATGGGCAAGCATCACCACCGACTGTTGAGTCTTAGAGATCATGTTGAAAGGCTACACCATTCCTTTCATCTTCATTCCTCCACCCTCCACACCTACCCCGTCCCTCCTCAAGGACCCCTCTCACGAGCACCAGTTACACCAAGAAGTCCTACGTCTCCTTACTATCGGAGCTGTAGAAATGGTGCCACAAGAATTCAGGGGCAGAGGGTTCTATTCCAATTACTTCCTTACTGAGAAAAAAACAGGAAGATGAAGACCTATACTCGATCTCTGAAGACTCAGTCGCTACTTACGGAAACAACGCTTCAGAATGGTGATGCTTTCAGCCATAATTCCGGCACTAGATCCTGGGGATTGGTTTGCAGCCCTCAACCTGCAGGACGCCTATTTTCATGTGACCATTCATCCCGCCCACAGAAGGTTTCTCCGATTCATGGTTGGAAAATACCACTACCAATGTTATGTTCTACCCTTCGGACTCTCATCAACACCGAGGGTTTTCTCCAAAATATTTGCGGTAGTGGCCATGTACTTTCAACTACAGGGCATAATAATTTGTCCTTACCTAGATGATTGCCTGCTGAAGGGCCCATCCAAGGACAAAACCTCGCTATGGTCTCCACCACAAGAACGACCTTCAAGACTCTTGGGTTGATTATAAACAACCAGAAGTCAACCACGCAGCCAACTCAAAATTTAGAATTCATAGGGGCACGCTTGGACTCTACAACTGCAAGAGCATACTTTTCCACACAGAGATATCAGGCAATACAGGACCTCATCGCCATACTTACCCTGAGTCCAACAGTGCAGGTCATTACGTGCCTGCAACTCATGGGCCACATGGTGGCCACGACATTTGTGGTCCATCATGCAAGGCTCCACTTCTGGTGCCTGCAACAGTGGTTAGCGTCAGTGTACTTCCCTTCAAGACATTATGTCAGCAAACGAGTCATGCCAACTCATGGTAATATCCTCGAGTCATGCCAACCCATGGTAATATCCTCACTGAAGTGGTAGACCAACCCACGCAATCTTCTTGCAGGGGTTCCTTTCCACTAACCTCAGCCCCCCGTTCAGATCACCACAGATGCTTCCCTCCTGGGCTGGGGTGCCCACATGAGCAATCTGTGTGTACAAAGGCGCTGGACATGCATGGAGGCAACTCTCCATAACAACATTTTAGAGCTCAGGGCTGTATTCAATAACTGCAAACATTTCAAAACACATATTTCCATCACCGTCAGCAGAGTTCTCACGGACAGTGTTGCCACAACTTATTATATAAGCCATCAGGGAGGTGCTCGGTCCCGTGCCCTCTGTACGGAGTCTGTGCACTTATGGAACTGGTGCATCCGCAACAGTGTCACACTCACAGTTTCATATTTGCCAGGGGTTAACAACACCACTGCGGACATGCTAAATATGCAGTTTGCACCTCATCATGAGTGGGAACTCCGGGACGATGTACTCCAACACATCTTCAGTCTCTGGGATTTCCCACAGGTAGACCTGTTTGCATCCCAACAGAACTCCAAATGCAGACAATTCTGCTCCAGAGGAAATTGTAAAGAACTCATTGGGCGACACTTTTCTCCTCAGTTGGTCAGGTCAACTTCTGTATGCATTTCCACCCACTACACTCATACCCAGAGTAGTACAGAAGATCAGAAGAGACAGAGCCAAGGTGATCCTGATAGCACCTTCATGGGAAACCACCAGATAAAGTGGTTTCCCTTTCTTTATCAAGTGTCTCTTCAGTTACCTCGTCCACTTCCCGATCTCCCCAACCTGCTAACTCAGGATCGCAGGACTCTTCTCCATCCACAACCCCATGTTCTTCGACTCACAGCATGGCTCCTCGATGGTGCTCGAACACTAAAGACCTCTGTTCATCCCCAGTAAAGCAGATACTTCTACACAGACGGAGAGAAGCCACCAGAACCACCTATATGCACAAATGGCGCAGATTCACCACCTGGTGTACGGAAAAACAGTTAGACCTGTATAGTGATATTCTGGAATATCTTCTTTTCTTCTTTCCCTACACCACACTGGGTTACCCATATCGTCACTGGGTTACTCATATCGTCACCTGGCCGCTATTATGGCTTTTCGTCAGTCCCTGAATGCTAATTCCATATTCATGCATCCTATCACCAAGCGATTTATTAAGGGACTAACTAACCTCAATCCTCGTCACAGGCCCCCTCCACCACCATGGGACTTGGACTTAGTCCTGAATACTCTTACCAGACCATCCTTTGAACCACTGGCAACAGTACCTCTGTCAGTGTTGACAATGAAAGTTATTTTTCTGTTAGCAATTATCTCTGCACGTAGGGTCGGTGAACTAGCAGCCCTGCTGGCAGTACCGCCATGTACTGTCTTCAGCAAACACGGCATAACCTTACAACCACATTCAACCTTTTTTCCCAAGGTCTGCTCTCAGTTCCACATCAACAAACCTATCATTCTCCCTGTATTCTTTCCTAAACCTCACGCTTCCACTCAAGAGGTATTATTGCATTCCCTCGATGAACGTCATGCATTAGCTTTCTACATCCAGAGAACCCAAGCCTTTAGAAAGTCGCAGTGTCTTCTCTTATCACTCACAGAGTGGTCTAAAGGACATTCCTTATCATCCCAACGCATATCAAACATCATAGCAGACTGCATTGAGAAATGTTATACTATCCAAAACAGACCACTTCCAGTCACTCCAAGAGCTCATTCCACGAGAGCAGTATCCACTTTCACAGTGTTCCTCAAGGGAGTTCCCCTTACAGACATCTGCCACTCAGCAACTTGGTCTTCAAATGTCACCTTGATGAAGCATTATGCCATACTGCAGCTTTGGGCCTCGGACTCAGCAGGAGCCTTAGCAGTGCTTTCCACAGTCATTAAACCATGACTCCAAGACTCTCCATCCTTTCATCCTGAACCACTGCTGCTCAGTCACCTACTGTGACGCACCCATGGGGACATCACTTGAAGAAGAAGTTACTCTGCTTGTGCAGTAACGATGGTTCTTCGAGATGTGTGTCCTGGGGGTGCTCCACTACTCGCCCTCCTCCCTGCTCCAGAGTCTCTGTTCTGTCTATCTTTCAGATTCTTGGGCGGACGAGAGGAACTGGCAGGAGCCAGACCACACACAAGAGAAAGGTGTGAACGTCGTGAGACGCTGACTGCGCATGTGCGGTCCAGCTGACCACTGCTGTCAAGATCTCCAAACTGAGGTGCCAGGACAAGCCCGACATCTACAGTGGAGCACCCACAGGGACACACATCTCGAAGAACCATTGTTACTGCACAAGGTAAATGACTTCTTTTTGCGCAAGAAGGAGCAATGTAGACTGCTCCTTCTTGCGCAAAAGCCTCTTGCGCAAAATGGCAGCTCATTTGCATATGTTCTTGTGCAAGAAAGCACAATGTAGACAAAGGGTATAAATTCAATCAGTGGAGGCAACTGCAATGTGCTATTGTGATAAAGAAGTGGATTTAAGAAAATGAGTTTCAAACCTACTCACGTAGTTTAGAGCTTCAATAAACATCCCTAGATAAAACAAGTATGGAAAGCATATGCCTTCAATTATAAAAAGGATTGGAACCAATAAAGATGGCTTTGGACTGCTCCTGTTTTAAAAAAAAAGCTAAAGAAAATCCTTCATAAAGTCATATTTGTTGAAAGAAAATGTCAGAGGATAAACATTCCATCAGCAAGCTGGTTTCATACCTTCCATTTCTCTCTTGGTTTTGTGACATACCTATTAAAAAATATAAACCCCTAAATGCTCAGTTTCTAAAAACAGACACATTTTATTTTCCACATTAAATCAGAAATAAGATATATTAGTGTTGACCTCTGGTATCTTCATCATTATGTATGATTTCTATAGGGAAGTCTCCTGAAAAAAATAAGTCTCTTGGGCTCCTCCTGTGTGCAACTGAGAACATAGATGTCAGACATACAAAGAAATCTTAGGGTTCACCAGTATGATATCCCTTGACATCCTTTACAATATTAAGCATGCATAGTGATTTTCCCTGTTGTCATCAAATCATCAAAGATTTGAATTGGGCAGTAGCTAGTGAAACATTCCTGATTGTGCTAATGCTTACAGAAAAAGAAATATTTTCACCAAATACGTCTTTAACAGATCCTTAAAGGTCAATGAGTACAGGAAACCCCCACTTTACGATGGCCCGAGTTGCGAACCCCCCCCCCCCCCCCCCCCCCCCACACACACACACTTATGACCATTTTTGTAAGTGCAGAAGGGGCCAAAAAACCCTGACTTACATCCTTGGCCCGCATTTACGATGGCACACAGTGCCTATCGTAAATGCGGGTTCGAGTTACGATGCCCCCAACTTGCAACACTTCCCCAGGAACTGATTGCATTCTAAGTCAGGAACCTCCTGTAAGAGTCCTGTGTATAGAAGAAGACAAAACGGTATTTTGGTATTAGCTGTGTTACTCATCCCCTATTTGATATGTCTTCCAAATAGTTCTGTCAAAGAGATTAATATATCAAAATTGGTATTTCCATAAACCTAGAATTGAGCTGTTTGATCTCCACTTTGCCCCTCCAATATAAATCTCGTTAGCTAGGGGGTATTTGTACTCCCTAATGTATATATGGCTTTCTTTTTAGCCCCGTCTCCTATGGTTCACTTCTTCTCTCTTTAAATTAGCATTTTGAACTTTTCTTTAATTTATTATTGAGTCTTTTAGTAATACCAGGTCTGAAGATGTAATGTAAGATATTAGTCCCTGATGCTCCTTTAAAAATGTAGATATTCATTTTTGTTAAAAATAATTGTTTCTTAAAAAATTATGTTAAAAATGTAAAGATGAAATATCTCTCATAATTACCCTTTACAGTGGAGTACTGCTAGCCTGAAAAAATGTAATCACTTCACATATTTTGGTTTAAAATTAACTAATAGCACAGCAGCAATTCGTTAAGAAGGGTATGCTTAGAAAATATTTCAAAACAACAAATGAAACAAAATAGGACATATACAAAATATAGAAAAGTACATATACTTGTATTGTTTTTCTAATTAACAGGATGAACTTTTTCGGACTCTTTCATCTTTGAAACTAGTAGCACCTAGATACCGTTGGTGTAGAAGCAGGTGGGGTCGAGCATGTCCTGTTGCTTTAAAAGAGGGTAACATTATTATGGGACTTCCAGAGTTAGCTGTCAGGTAAGCATAATTTGATATCTTTTGGGTGTTAGAAATATTTTTAAAGATTAACTATCTATATTTTTCAATTTCTTAAAGTTTCCTAGGTAAAATGTATTTGCTTTCATCTCAAGAAGCATTGAGAGCATTTATGTTGAATCCCCGTCCGTATCTTCTACCACCTATGCCACTTCCTCCTTGTAAAGTACTTGTATTTGGACCTCCTTTTTCTGGAAAAACAACTCTTTGTAACTTGATTGCAAACACATATAATGGAAAGGTGAGAATATACAATTTTTTTAAAGTAACTAGTAGGGTTAGACTTTGAAAATTTATGTTATTTGAATAGTTGTCAGATGTAAAATAGCATACATATGCTCTTCATTTCTGTTTAAAGATATTACTTACTGATCAGATTGTCTTTAGTATAAAATACACAGTAGTTTGATGTGAAGACAATGACTATGTCTGATCTCAAACCGTGATATATGCCACTCACTCATTCCACTAAGGCTGTGTTTACACTTCTTTGTAAACCCATATTTGTGTCCTTATGCATACAAACTTATACTTTACAAACTTTGAGCATGTATTTTGCATTGATACATACACATCATATCTGCTCTTTACCGTACATACTGGTACATCCATACTGTGGTACACTGACATGTAGATGATGCCGTAGCTTTTGGGGGTATATCCTTGAGTTCTTCGCACTCTTGCTAGATGTTGCAACTCTTGGGTGTAATTAATTGTGGAAGAACTTGTCTATTCATTCTGCCACACTTGCCCAGAAGTACTCTTAGTCCACAAACATATCCAGCTAAGCTATTGTGAGACTATGCACTCCCTGCAACATGAGCCAGCTCATAGGAAGGTATGGCTTTGGCATCACCAGAACTCCATGCTCTGGAACCACATGCCACTTTCAAACAGAACCCAATCTGAGAATTATGATACCTTTCTGCATTTCCAGTTGTTTCTACAGTTATAGGTTTGTGCAGTTCCCCCCACAACTAGCAATGACAAACTGTAAGACTGCTGCCAACTTTATAGAAGCTAAGGGAGACAAAATCCTGCAGATCCCTCTCTGGCTATAACTTGTAGCAGAGCTGGTGGAGATGATTGATGGGTCCCACTTATTGGTGGGAACAGTGATTCAGGAAACCATTCCCTTACAGTCTTTAGTGGAAGGACACCAAGGCTACGTCTAGACTGGCATGATTTTCTGCAAATGCTTTTAATGGAAAA
>CM057847.1:111601532-111623221 GCA_030068395.1 Apalone spinifera
TGGGGAGCCCACTGCGAGGGCGAGCATGCTCAAGGTCAATGGAGTGCACAAGAGGCCCTTCAACATATCAAATTTCTAGAGTTTAGGGCAGTATTCAACTCATGCAGGACATTCCTACCAAAGATTCGCTGCCAGACGGTTCAAATCTTTACCAACAACACTACCATGGTTTACTATATCAATTGCCAGGGCAGTGCCAGATCCAGGCCCCTCTGTGCGGAAGCCACGAAATTATGGAACTGGTGTATATGCCACAGAGTTACCATTGTGGGCACGTACCTCCCCAGCAAGGACAACAAAATTGCTGATGCCTTGAATGACATTTTTTTCCCCATCACGAATGGGAACTCAACCCAGAGGTAACCCACTCCATATTTCAACGATGGGGATACCCCGCTATGCATCTCTTTGCAACACATCTCAATGCAAAATGCCCGAAGTACTGCTCCAGAGTAGGTCTGGGGCCGGGATCCCTTGGGGATGCATTTCTGATAAACTGGGGTCACCACCTACTCTACCGCCTTTCCACTGGTTCCACTTCTTCCGAGGATACTGGAGAAGATAACCAAAGACAGAGCCATAGTCATACTCATAGCTGCATTCTGGCCCAGACAGACATGGCTTCCCCTTCTTCTGCAAATGTCCCTGCAACCCCCATACCAGTTGCTGAAGCAACCCGACCTCTTGACGCAACCAGGACTGTCAATGCCACACTCCCAAATTGACCGGCTATACCTAATGGTGTGGCGTCTAGCTGGTTCCATAGCTCAGAAATCCTCTGCTCCCAAGAGGTAAAACAAGTACTAATGTATAGTAGACATGATTCCACATGCAAAACATACCTTTATAAATGGCGTCATTTTCATTTGTGATATTTAACCAATAACCTTGACGTGGCGTCCATTCCAATCCATCGCATTCTGGACTATGTGCTTTACTTGCACTACTCAGGGTTGGGACTCTCGTCCATCAAAGTCCATCTCTTGGCGATCTCTGCATTTAGATAGTCAATCAAAGGTTTCTCAATATTTGCTCACCCGATGACCAAACGCCTTTTGAAAGGCCTAGGAATCTATATCTCCCATGCAAGAAGCTCCTGCTCTATGGGATCTGGAGCTAGTGTTGGACACCCTAAACTATCCACTGTTCGAGCCCTTAGCTACCTGTGACATCCCTGCACTCACTATGACCGTTGCCTTCCTCCTAACTATAAGTTCAGCTCGAGAGGTGGGCGAACTGGCTGCCCTTTCGGCTAACCCTCCATATACTCTTTTTACCCACCAGGGAGTAATACTTCGATCCCACCCCAACTTGTTGCCGAAGGTGAATTCAGAATTTCACATCAATGAGCCTATCATACTCCCAACATTCTACCCCAAACCACATACCTCCGGTCATGAAGCCCGCTTACATACCTTAGACGTTCGTAGAGCCTTGGCTTTCTACCTCAAGAGGACACACCCTTTCTGTCAGTCACAGCGACTTCTATTATGTTCTGATGAATGAACCAAAGGCCAATCATTGTCTTCGCAACACATTTCTAAGATAATTATAAAATGTATTACAACGTGCTACTCACTATGCAGCAGGCCCCACCTACATCAATTAATGCTCATTCCACCAGAGCAATATCTACCTCAATGGCTTTCCTTAAAGGCGTCCTAATGCAAGATATTTGCCCTATGGCAACATGGTCTTCAGACATGACATTTTCTAAGCATTATGCGATCGATGCTATTGCTCAAGGATCAGTGCTGGCCTCCGCAGTGCTGTCCACACCAACCAGATCCTACATCCAATCCCACCTCCGTAAATGAGGCTACTGCTCTGTACTCACCTAGAGTGGAGCACCCACGGGGACACTACCCGAAGAAGAAGAGGAAGTTACTTACCTTGTGCAGTAATGACTGTTCTTCAAGGTGTGTGTCTCCATGGGTGCTCCGCGACCCACCCTCCTCCCCGCTTCGGAATCTCTTCTTTATATTTTTCAGGAGTGACTGATCAGGAGGAACTGGCAGGAGCCAGACTGTGCGCAGACTCGCGAACGGCACGAACAGCATGCACTGCCGCGCATGCGCGGTCCGGCTGAACCACAGCTACGAATCTCCGACCTGTGACGCGGGACGAGCCCAACACCTAGAGTGGAATACCCCCGGGGACACACACCTCGAAGAACTGTCGTTACTGCACAAGGTGAGTAACTTCCTCTTGTATCTTAAATGTACAAGGCTAGAAAGTTTGAGAGGTAGCACAAATGATGAGACAAATACCACTTTCTCTGAAATCTGTCCAGTTTCTCCAATTTTACACTATTGTTTATGACAGTAGAATTGGATTATCTCACTTTGCATCTGTTTATGTATCAAATTTTAAGATGTATTATTTAAATTTATTCTTATGTTTTCAAATACTTTCTTTAGGTTCTTGATATGGACAAACTCGTTCAACCATGTATGGAAGAAGCAAGGGAAAAAATCATTGAGCAAGCTCGTATTAAGGCAATAGATGTTGCTATTACAAACGTGAAAAATAAGCTGGAAATAGAAAAAATGTTAAAAGAGCAAGGTGAATAAGGTGCTTTCCAGCTTTTGGGGCTCTCTTGTTTGTTTCTAGTTAATAAAAATAAAGCAACTGCTACTCTGAAATGTTTTTAACTCTGTCAGCACATATAAATAGTATCATGGTTAGAGAGTTGTAAAGTTGTTCTGGAATGAAATTACACAAAACATGGGATTTCTTTTTGGCCCTGACAGTTTTACCAACCATATCTACACTATGGTTATGCTATGTTGCATTAAGCTGAGTTCTTTTCCAGTTTTATTTCAAGCCAGAATCTTTTCCAGAAAAGCTGTAACTAGAATATTAAAGATACCGTAAGTTAATTAAATATTAACTAAAATATTATATGGGATTAAATGAGGAAAATGGCAAAGTGAAACATTGAATTCTTCTTGAGTTATGCTAAAGAGCTTCAAAATATGGTTCTAACTAAAACTGGTCAAGAATTTTCCCTGAGAATGATTTTCAAATAGAAAATTCATTTTCTGCAAAATCAAAATTTTAGAGGTTAAGTTTTCAATTTTGCTGGAAATTTTTGATTCCATCAAAAATTGTTCCCAGTTCCACATCTCCTCCACAACGCACCTAGGAAGCTTCTGGGATTGTGGGTTGCAGAGTCTCTGGCTTGAGGCCTGTCCATCTGGGGTCTGCCTTGAAGCTGGGTTTACTAAGCTCACCAGAGGCAAGGTGTCAATGCATCCCTGTGCCATATATTGGAGATTTTGAGTAGTGGTGCTCAGTTGGGAAACACATGAACTGTAGTCATCTTGCGCATGACCCCCTTCAATTCATTTTCAACCATCCATGATCAGAGAATGAGCTCCATGGCATGCAAACTTTTCTTCTTAAATCTAGAAAATATAATATTAGCAGTAGTTTAATAAGTTTTCCTTCAGTTAGTTTTAGAATAGTTAGATACCTTCTTTAAAAACAAACAACAATTATTTTTCCTCCCTTCTTCTCTGGGGATCACATTAACCAAGTGTGGGAAAAATTATTGGGAACACAGACAGGGATCCCTTTCTACCAGAATCCATCATTAGTAATTATTATGATGGCGGTGTCATTAATAGGTTGAGGTATTCATCTGGATCAGCACACCATACAAGGCAGGTGGTCAGTGACAGAAATTTAACTTCACATAAGTCTACTAGAGCTCCCAATGGTCCACAGTACATGGCAGATACTTCCTAGCTGTAATACAGAAGTCCTGATACTGACCAACAACATAGCATGCATATTCTATAGCAGTTGTCAAGGAGGAGCTTGTTCCCACTCACAATGCACTAAGGCTATGAAACTATGGAACTGGTACAATGTAATCATCTAAGCATCCTACCTCCCTGGGTGCCAGAACATGATGGTAGACACGGGAAGCAGCCATTTCTCCTAGGACCACCAATAGTAAATAAACAAGAGAGTCTTCCATCCTATATTACAAAAATGAGGCTTTCCCTCTGTAGACCTCTTTGCATCATCAATAAACCACAAGTGTCTACTTTTCTGCTCCAGGGCAGGTCTGGGACCCCAGTCACTTGGGAATGCCTTCCTCAGCACATGAGATGTATCACTCATGGTGTCATTCCCATCAATACCATTAATCTTTTCAGCAATTCACAAAATATGGACCTGACAGGCTCCATATCATATTGATAGGTCCAACATTGTCCAGTCAAACATGGTAATGTTATCTGATGTTCATGGAGGTCTGCACTCCAGAAACTCTTCCACTATGGGTGGATCTCCTGACACAGAACAGGTAGGACATTTTATCCAAATCCAGAGAAACTTCGTCTCAAAGTGTAGCTCCTACATAGTTCCAGCATAATGAATTAGCCTGCTCAGAATGAGTGAAACACGTTATTAAATAGCAGGAAATCCATCTCTCGCAATAATTACCTTGAAAATAGAAGAGAGTCTCATTATGGTGCCAATCAGAATAATTGACTGCAGTCTTAGCACCACTTCTCCCTGAACTACATACTGGATTTGGTAACCAGGTTTGGTTCTTTAAAGGATTTGAAACTATAGACAGAGGAATACCTCTTTTTAGGGTCAAAGAAAGATTTTTATTTTTCTATTACTTTATAATTAATTTTCCATTTAAATCAATGCACTATTTTTGATTCTTTTAAGACAATATAATATACAAATAATCTACATTCTTTACAGTTTGATTTTTGATTGCTAGCTCAATAAATTTTCTATTTTTTAACAAGATATTCCAATTTCGTTTCTCCACGTCTGGATTTATAAACTCTATTTTTTGTAAGTCTAGTTTTTGTATTGTGAAATGCTCCACTTGTAATATTACTTGGGCGTCTTGGAAAGTTTGTTTTGTTATGGCTTTCACTTCTCTTGTTAAAAATCGGATCCACAGCACCATATTTTGTTCAATAGTCTTATTGCCTTTTCTAGTGCAGTTGTATCTCATTTGTGTTAAGTTCCATAGTCCGTTTACATAACAAAAAGGTACGGTGACATTCGTTTTAACTGGTACAACATAACATTTATTGTGCATTATCTTTTTGCTTAACAATTGCTAAATTGAGTCACTACAGTGACAAACAATTAAATGGGTCTGGTTAGAGCTTATGTATTATTTACATTTGTTTGGTAACTAATTAATTTTACCTGTTAATGTGGACACAACTTTCTGTCTATTAAACAATGCTGGTTTACACATTTTTACCTTTTCTGAACTATTACACCAACACTCAGGTGTAGTAACCATTCCTCTTCTCCAAACTTCACTTGTTTCCTTATATCCTACTTATTGGTACACCATTGCTTCCTATCTTATTTTAATTCTATGGGATGTTATTTCATGACTTATTTGTGCTGTATTTGGTATTTTTACCAATGGTGCCTTTCCACTTATCTCTCTTTCATCTTCTGCAATTTTTTGCAATAATTTTTTCCTAAAACTACTACTACTATACAAACGTATGCAATTTAGATTATTTAAATATATAGATATATTTTTACTCTATTCTTGTGTTTTATCGGCATTTGTATTGGATATGTTTATAGCTGTATTTACCTAATGTAGTAATTTTGCCATTTCAGCTTTCATGGTGACTATTATTTTTCTACTTAATGAATCAATTGCTAACAAATCTGGTTTTACATCCTCCTCCCATTTCTTTAATAATTTTTTGGTTGCTCATACATCCCATGCTCCTCTTTTCCTTCTTCGTGACTCCCATGTTGTGCAATTTATACTATATTTTATATTCCTTCCTTCATTTTCATATGCTGTATTATTTGTGGGCATCCTCAAGCTGCTATTATTTTTTCTAAAGCTTTTAATATGTGTTCTGCTTTTGTTTTTTTCAAAGGAATTACTATAGTACTCTGACTTCTCAATTCTACTACAACTACTCCCTTTGAGTATTGTTTAGCACTTGGTAATGGTCCTATTAAATCTATTTGCTAATGGTTTCCTGGTTTATAATATTCTGAATTGTATGCTCCAAAGGCATATTTTAGCTGATTCATGCGTTTAGTATTGTGACAGATTTTACAGGCTTAATGTATTTTTTCATGTTCTTTTACTCCAATGATTGATTCTCCTCCTGTATATTGTCTTATCTATTCTCTTTCCTTTTGTATCCTAAAGTGGCCTGTGCACTCATGTAACCATTTTATGAATGGATCCACTTCTCCTTTTTCTTTGTTTTTTTCTACTAACACCTCAAGTTCTTGCAATTCTTTATCTAATTGTTTGTGGTCAGGATTATATCCTTCTTTATGGCTAGGGATATGTTTTACTGATTTATCACTTACGTGATTTCTAATTATGGTCCATATTTCTCTCCACCCTGCATGTGTATTCCCTTTTAACAGTGTTTTTATACAATACATACTTTTCTATACCTAATTCCTATGGTTCATTAGGATGACTCTCTTGTGCATGTTGTAATCTTATTCTAACTCCTTCTACTTCTGCTTCTTGGGCAATCACTTTTTCCTCTAACACAATAAAGCACTTGTTTTCACATTTGGTACAGTAATATCTTGCTTTTGCTTTTCCTTCTTTCGTGCTCCTATCTGTAAACATCCAGGGTGTTTCTGTTATTCTTGGTGTAGCTTTTGGGGCCTCCCAGGGTACTAAATTTTTTCCTAGTTTAACGTTTGACTGACTTACTAGCCAGCTATAATACAGTTTTTCTTAAGTATTTTTCTGGCCCTCAAAGTTTGGTGGTATTATTTCTATGGTTAGCTATGCTAAAGCTGACACCCTTGGGGAGTGTAAAGTAAGACCTACGCTCATCATTAAAAATTACCTATCTTTTATTTTATTTAAAACCTATAATAGTTTTCCATATTCACTATAATGTCTTTGGGGTCTGTTAAATTGCAAAATCCACCTATCTACCTCTTCCTGTTTTTCTCCTTGTGTTGCACTTCCTGTTACCCACTCTTCATTCTAGTTAATTTGTAATTCTGTCGGGGGTCCCTTAGGGTCCCACCTTTTTAATGGAGTAGGGTATTTCAAATTTTGGTTTAACTCTATTAAGGCTTTTTCATTCTAGTTAATTAAATCTTTCCCTCCTTTTAATAATTTCAATAAGGGTTTTATTTTATGTCTTAACCGTTGAATACTTGCTCTATTATAATTTACTATGCCTAAAACTTCCTGTAGCTGTTTGCGGGTTTTCGGAGGGATATTTAACCACTTACTTACACTATTGGGGTAAGTTGTACCTATTGTTATTTTAGTTTCTGTTACCTGAATTTCTAGGAAGGAATATTCCGTTTGAGCTATAGTCACCTTTCTTTCCTTTATCTGCCATCTCTGAGTGGTTAAATGTTCTATAACTTCTTGTTTTAATTTCTCAGGTTTTTTCTCGTGTCTTTTCTCTTATTAAAAGGTCATCTACATAGTATATTATTCAGGGATCTTGTTCCCAACCTCGTTGACTAAGGGTATACCTCATGGCATCAGTTGCTAATGCTGGTGAATTTTTATAACCTTGAGGTAATACGTTACACCTATAGTATTTTCCTCCAATTGAAAAGTTAAGGCTCCTTCTTTAATCTTTTTATAGGTATACTATAAAACATATCCTTTAAATCTATTAGTGTTCCCCATTTTAATTCTCTTTTTTCTTTTCAATATTGTTCTATGGTTGGTTTGTCCCAGGGGGTGGTAAAGGCAGCTGGTTGTATTGCTTCATTTATTTTTCTATAATCTATTACCATTCGCCATTTTTCCTTTTTCTGTATCTCCCATGCTAGACTCCTATATAGGGTATGTAATACTGGTTCAATTTTTCCTTGATTTAGTAACTCTTTTAATAACTGATTAATGGGTTCTTTTCCTTCTGCTTTTGTTGGTATACTGTTCACCTTTTGTGATCTTAATTTATTCTCATCAGTTTGTTGGATATGTAATTTTTCATTTGATATTTCTATTGGTAATACTGCTTTTAAATCTTGTCGTATTGCTGGATTCTGTATTATTATATCCATGCTTAGTATATTCTCTTCCTTTAGTACTACCATGGTTTTTGTTACAGTCTGTCCCTGTTTTACTTCTGTTACCCCTGTTTGATACATTTTATCCCCATTTAGCCCTGACACCCATATTTTACGTTTTCTTTTTCTATGTGGTACTTTTGCTTCATCGATTATGGTTATTTGAGCCCCTGTATCTAATAACCATTTAAATTGTTCATGGTTCCTGGTGTTCCATTTTAATACTTCAGCACTTATTCAAATTCTATTGTCTTTTTTCCTTGGATTGTTTCCGGGCCCTTGGTTTGGGTCTCTGCTACTCGTTTTTTGATTTAGGGAATTTTGTCCATTCCTGCCATCCTTTTTCTATTGCTGCCTGTTTTTGTTCTTAGGTCATCATCTTTTTTGAATCTGGTCTACTGTATCCATTTCCTAACAGAAAACCAAATATGCCTTTTTCTTCCTTACTTGGGTCTTTCTCCTTCTTCAGGGTTTGAAAACTTTCACACGTTTTACGCATGTCTCTCGGGGGTTCGTATGTTGGTGCTGGGGTATGTTTGTGTACTACTTCCAAATCATTTATAGTTTCCAATATTCCCTAAATACTACTCCCTGTTAGGGCTGTTAGCTACAATTTCAGGCTTTGGTTTCCTTCCTTATTTTCTACTCCTTGCCATACCATGTGTGCTGTTACTCTGTCCATTGTTATCAGACCTGGATCCCCTATATATTTAAATTGGTGAGGATCAGCTCTCTGTGCTGCTGTTAACTGTTCTTGGGCTGCTGTTGTGGGTTGGTAAAATAGGAAGGAAATTCTAACAGCTGCAGCTTTAATATCTTCCTTCGTCTTTATGCAACCCTCTGGTACAGCTCCTCTCTGCCCTGTAGCTGCTATTGATAAGGCTATTGCAGCTGGTAGAGTTAACAGCCAGTCTTCATTCCTTATAGCTGAACTCATTTTCATCAGCCCTCCTGAATATCCAGGATTTCTTGTTAATATAGTTAGCTCCAACAGTGAAATTAATTCATTCATATTTTCCATTACTAGCCTTCCTACCCATACTACTGGGTTCTCTCTCTGTCTCCTTCGGGTTCGATTTATTAAGACATTCATTTCTATTCGGGATCTTTCCCTTGATTCCATAGTGGCTACAGGTGGAAGTCCTCCCCTCTGTTTATATATTATTTGTGTTATCGGATGAGCCTTGACCGAATCATCTCCAGCCTCAACGTTTTCTCCTATCTCCTTCTCACTTTTATATTCCCCCATGCATATTCCTTCTGTTAGCATATCCCATGGGTACACACCTCCTTTTTCTACTTTTTTCCTTTCTTCCTTTTAATTTTCTTCTATGACTGATTCAGGATAAGGAGGGGGTGGGGCTATTGATTTTATTATATCTTTTTTCCCATTATTCCCTTTTTCTCTCTCTCTTGAGTTTCTTTTTTTAATAAGGCTTGTAAGGTATTTACTGTGCCTTCTAATTTAGTTATTGTATTTCCGGGTTTTTTTAACCAGTGCCAAAGTACACGGACCCCTTTATTTGGATCCCATTTGTCGGCGGTTAAATTTTTCTTTTCTCTAGCGTATCTTAAAGGTCCTCTAATACCTCTCCCATCAACTTGTCAGTTGTTTGACTTGGCAATTTTAATATTTCTGGGGTACCCCCATTTGGATACGGATCTGTCATATCGGCTGTTCTTTCTAATATGTTTTGCAGTTTTTTATAATCTGTTTCTTTAGATGCGGTATTTTGTGTTACATCTGGTAATGGTATTTTGCAATCTTTTAACTCCCATTTTGCTAGATCATTATTAGCCATTAAACATCCTAACCCTGAACATGTTACATGTAGGGTATATGTATGATTTTCTTCTCCTATTGCTTGAACTGCTCCTATTTTGAGCATGTTTTCTTCACTCTCATCCTTATTATGATATAACCAGTAGTTGAGAGGTCCTGTACCTTCTGTTTTGTTTAACCCATCAAAGGGGCATCCTCTGTTCTTGTCAAATCCTGGTTGTGATGCCATTTCAGTAACCGGGTTTGGTTCTTTAAAGGATTTGAAACCACAGACAGAAGAATACCTCTTTTTGGGGGTCAAACAAAGATTTTTATTTTCTATTTACTTTATAATTAATTTTCCATTTAAATCAATTCACTATTTTTTATTCTTTTAAGACAATATAATATACAAATAAAAAGTAGAAAAACAGTACAGTTTAAAAAAAAACAAGAAATAATAACTTCTCTTATAGATATACCCTCCTGATTTCCCTTTAAACAATTTCTGGAGTTAACAAATATATAATACTACATTAAGAAAGACAGAAGCATTGCTTAGATTCAGGAGATATTCTTTTCTTTATGTCTTTCCTTTTCTTTGGATTTTTTCATTGCAACTTACGACCGGTGTTGTTCCCCTTTTGGAGCTTATGTGCGGCAGCGAGATTCAGCGCTGGGGAGGGAGCCCTGGTTGATCAGACCTAGCTTTTTGGATTCGCAACCCGTCCGCTCTTGGTCTGATCCATCTAACCTTATATACCCTGTTTCGGTATTTTGGTATTCCTCCACTCGCCTGACAATTGCTGACATTAGATTTTTGTTGTCTTATTCTGCCTTTACAAAAACTTTTGTCTGCTCCATTAGGGGTAATCAGCACTTCGTTGCATATTGCTGTCTGAGTTACTTACTTCCCTAAAAGTGGGGTTACTGTTGGTCATCCAATCAAATTTTGTTTTTATTTTACATCTCCTGTATCTTACAATGCTGCCTTTCCTTACACTTACAATTAAACTGGTGCTCATTTGACATATGCTAGGTAGGCCTCAACACCTTCTTTCCCAACTGGAACCAAAGAAATCAGGTTTATCCATAAGTTCAATTAAAGCACAACTAGTGGCTATTACAGTCTTTCACCCTAAGTTTGAAGAAAGTTCAGTATTGGCATACAGTCGCTAAACAATTCCTCACCTGGATGCAGAACATTTACTTGAAAGTCTGACAACATGGCATTTAAACATTGTGCTTAAATGACTAATCAGAACCCCCTTTCAAAACTGTGGTGACCTGCTCTTCCTTCATCTATCTGTGAAAGTTGTGGTTTCGGTCTCAATCACCTCAGCTAAGTGAGTGAGTGAGATTAGGGCTAACACCTTTCCCCCATACCATATTCTGTAAGGACAAGGTCACATTGAGACCACACCCAACATTTTTACATAAAATATCAACAGCCTTTCATATAAATCAACCCATACATCTCCCCATATTTTACCCCAAACCACATGGGAACTCACAGGAGGGCATTCTGTATATACTGGACATTGGGCAAGTCATGGCATTCCAATTAGATAGAACCAAGCCCTTCTGGAAATCTCCAAAGCCGTTTATTTCTGCAGCAGAATGCTCCAAAGGATATGAACTATTGACCCAGAGACTATCAGAATGGATCTTTACATGTGCCCAACTTTGCAGTTGACTGCATAACACAGAACCCCCATAGGGGTTCATATACCATGACATGTGTTCCATAGCAATGTCTATAGAGTTCTTGAAGAATGTATGTCTAATTGACATATGCAGGACAGCTACCTGGGGCCTCTGTGCATACCTTCATAAATCACTGCCATCGTTTACAGTTCTGTGTAAGATGTTACAGTAAGCTTTACTGTGCTCTCTGCAACGACATACACAATCCAAAGCCCCTTCTATCAAAGCACTACTCTACAGTTACCTGAAGTGGAGCACCTATAGGGACATTGCAAGAAGAAGAGAGATTACTTACCTTGTGCAGTAACTGAGGTTCTTTAAGAAGTGTGTTCCACTGCCACCCTCATCCCCTGTAATTTGAAGTTCGCTAGAAGTTATATGGTAGAAAAAGAAGTGAAGGGATCAGATCATGTGTGCCCTACATGAGGTGCTAAAGGCATGGCAAGAAGACTACTGTAACCATGCACCCCAACTGAGCTCTGGTACCAAAAATTTCCAATCTATGGTGCAGGAACAGACCAACACCTGAAGTGGAGCACCCACGGACACGCACTTCTATAAAAACCTCAGTTACTGCATAAAGCGAAACAATGAAAACATAAATTCAAATTTGGATGAGCTTTGCTGAAGGTTCAGAGACATTAAGGGTATGTCTAGACTGCATCCCTCTGTCGGCAGAGGGATGCAGATTAGGCAGGTCGACATTGCAAATGAAGCGGGGATTTAAATGTCCCGCGCCTAATTTGCAAAAAAAAGGCTGCCGTTTTTGCTGACTCAGCACTTTGTCGGCAAAAAGCGGCCGTCTAGTGTGGGATCTGTCGAGAAAGAAAGCCTTTTTTGACAGATCCCTTATACCTCCTGCAAGGGGGGGATTTCGCAAGCCGCACTTTCAGGGGTGAAGAGCTGAGCCGCGGTTGGCCATCCTGTGCTAGAACAGTGACAGCTGAGAGACCTACCACTTTTCATCACTACAAAAAAAAGTCAGGGGCCTTCTCCATGATTAGAACATGAAATATGGTGATTCTGTTAACCACCAACATGCTACCTGCATGCTGTGCTTTAGGGAGGAAGCCAGCAATTGCATCATATTTCATGAATATTCTGTGTTCCAAAGTTTGACAATAGTTATAATAATTGCACTCTGAAAATTAGAGAGAAATGCTTATGTCAAGTGTTTGGTATAATGTTTTAAAATGTTTTTCTTTTTTTGTTTTGGTTTTTAACTTTTTCAGGTACAATATTTTGCTTCTGTTTTATTCTAGACTAGCAGAAATACCCAGCGTTGCCTGGGGAAAATATAGTAAAAGATGTGATGAATGAACTATGTCAATGACATTAACATAGCACATTTTATTGGAAATACTTTTCTCTTATATATTACTTTAAGAAATTAACATAGCTAGTACTTTTTCTGTTATCATAGGGAAAGGATCTCGTAGTTGCAGTTTGTGACACACTTAATAGAAGAGTCCAGCAAATGCCTATGATCAAGTGCTACTAAAAGCTAATTAGTGGCTCAATTGGGGCTCTGGGGGAACCAATTTTGAGATATAACCAATCCAGTTATTTAAGTTGGGAAATCAGCAGTATCCGTGCAAAATTTGGTGTTTCTAGCTCTTACCATTTCGGAGATCTTTTGGGACAAACAAAAATAAACAAACAAACTTTCAGAAATATTTATAAGACTAGTAGTTACTGAAATTAGTCTCAAAGAAGAAATTTCAAATAAATACATTTTTGTCTTATGCCATAATTTCTGTAAATGTAATGATATTTCACAGCTGCACTAGATGCCCAAGAAAGTGGTAGTTACAAAGAAATAGACGAATATGAAGAAAGTGACACCATTAAGCCCGAGGAAGAAACAAGTGTGGAAGATCAGAGTAAAGATACTAGCAAAGGTATCGTAATGTTCATCTATTTTGTCCCACAACCATTATTAGCTATTCAAAAAATAAAATTTATTTCTTTTCATTTCTTCTTTTCTCATCTCCATTGACAAAATATTTAAATCTTTGTTTTGTGGAAAAGCTAACCTGAAAAAGTGAATTTTGCGGTTCTAAAAGCAGTGAGGTTAGGTACTTTTGATACTAATGCTACATTTCTCCCCATGCCAAAAAAATCCCATGGATTTCATTAGGAGTTAGGTGTGCATTTTGGATAAAAGTCTAGTGTTTCCATATACTTTTTTTCCTGTAGCATAAGAGTTTTTCCATAGGCTATGTCTATACCGCAACATTATTTCAAAATAACTAGTGTTCTTTCAAAATAATATTGTCCGCGTCTACACAGCCACCAGTTATTTCAACATAATATCGAAATTCTGTCAAGCTGGAGGACTTCTTACTCCGACTCCTGTAACCTTCATGGTACAAGGAGTAAGAGAAGTCGGAGGAAGAGTACTGTATTTTGAAATAAGTGCTGTGTAGATACTCTCAATTTCGAAATAAACTATTTCAAAATAAGCTATGCAATTAACGTAGCTCAATTTGCGTAGTTTATTTTCAGCCCTGCTGTGTAGACACACCCTAAGGGAAGTTGGAGGAAGAGTGCTCTATTTCAAATAAAGTGCTGTATAGACAGCACCAAAACTCAAAATAAGCTATTTTGAAATACGCTACGCAATTGACGTAGCTCAATTTGCTTAGATTATTTCAAGTTAAGCCCTGCTTTTTAGACATGCCTATAGTTAGTTATGAAAAAACAGCACTAAGGACTGTGATACATACACCAGCAACACTTCAAATAAGTTTATTCTGTTGATTCATATGCAATTCTTATGCTTTCAGAAGGCACATACCTGACTGACTTTTCCTTACTATCTCCACATGTCCATGTCAGTATCAGTCTCCTTTCAAAATCAATTCATAGCTTTCACAATCCAGCTTACTTTGCTTTCACAACAGACCAATTTATCCACCACACATAGTCATGCTCAACTCAGACATACACTGACTCTTCCATGTATTCTCAATATACCACATACCCAATTCACACATTTGCATAACCCTCCACAACCAACCCAGCTATATTATTTGCCGTTGACTTTAACTAAAATTGAATATTTTGCAATGGATTTAGGATATGGAGTATTAGGAAGGGATGGATAAGAAATGATTTGGGTGTAGGGGATGTGAACTATGAAGGAATGGATGTTGGAGCTGTGCAAACATGAGTTATGTAAAAACATTTAAATATATAATTAACTAATGTATATATAAATAAATGAATTAGTTTTGCACTGCTATTAGGTATTAATATTTATGTTCACACAGAAAAGACTGACAATTCTTCAGAACAAGAACGTGAATCATCAGGTAAAACTGATTATTAGACCTAAATCCATAAGTGTCTCAAATATAATTCAGTTTATATGCATCAATCCATGCATGTAATTGATATAAACGTTGGATCCAATTTTGCAACTCTTAGTCTCTGCCAAACACTATTTGTTCATTGTAAGAAATGTAAGCAATTTTATATCTACTAGATATTTGAGAGAGTCTGTTCATCCATCTGTCTGTCCGTCTGTTTCTATGTCTGTTCAAGAACTCTTCCTAAATGGTGAGACCTAGGATCACCAATTTTTGTATTCAGCTTCCTCTTATCATAACTTTAAGCAAGGTAAGGGTTTGGTTGTTCAAGGACAATGGGCTGTGCATGGAATACCATTGTTTCTCATCAGACAGAAAGGGAGGGCTATGATAGCAGGGACAGTCATACTGAAGAATGACCCCAGGGAGGCAGCAAGCAAGTGCGCCCCTACCAACCCGACAGCCCTGGAGAGCCATGGAGCAGCTACCAGCCAGGCAGTGGACCCCTTGCCACCCTGGCCAGGCCAGGAAAGAGGTCTCTGTGCCCTAACAGCCCCAGAGAGCTGTGAAGCAGCTGCTGGCTTGGCAACCCAGCCACCACCACCCCATCTTGGCCCACGGTAGCAGCTGGGGGCCAGGCAGTGCAGACCCTGCTTCTCCTGCCTGCCCCAAGGAACAGCCAGCAGCCGCTCCCAACCTCTGCCCTGACTCCTGCACCCTTAGCCCCCTGCTCTGAGCCTGTTCTCGCCCTCCAACTCTGACTCCTGTACCCCTCATATCCTCAGCCTTCTGGCCTGAAGGACCTTAACTCAGCATCTAACTTACTGGATACAAAAGTATGCAAGATGCACCATGAATTCAACTCCATTGAATTTCTAGAATGTCTGTTATTAATTTCAGCAGTCATTGAATAGAGCTTCATGTGATGGTCCAATTTTGTGTTCGAATCCTTAACTTTTTGGATTTCTGGATTTTGTATGACTTGTTTCAATATCATAATATGTTATTAATTTATTTTTTTATTTGCTGTAATACACAGGCAGCCAAATTAATTCCTAGTATAACTTCAGTATTTCAGTGGAATTAGACCAATGATGAATTTGGCCCATGATTTTTCCTATATCACTGAAAGACATTACAAAATGATGAAATATGCAGTTGAACATGTTATGCAGTGGACTGTTGAAAGAATGTTTAGTGGATGATCTCTCTGTGAACACTTTGGATAAGTGGAATAACTTGAATTTTTTTTTAACAATGTGTAATGAGAGCCTTTCAGACTCAACCTCCACATAATTTGCCACAGAATTCTCCTCTAACTGCAGAGTTGTACTTCAGAATCTGAGCTTTCCTTTTAAAAAATAGTATTTATAGACCTCACGATTGGAAAGAAAAGCTTGAAAATGCGAACCATATGTAAGCATGTGCAGTAGTGTTTTCTTTAGTTTTTCAGCCAGTTGGAAACAAAAGATTTAGAATGCTAGACCTGGAAGGGACCTCAAGAGATCATCAAGTCCTGTCCCCTGCCCTCATGGCAGGACCAAGCACCATTTTGAGCAATGTGGACTCTCTCACACATTTTATTTAAACCTAAAGATGACCTATATCATATTAAAAACTCAAAATATGGGAACACTGTAAAAAGCCAACCCTGAATTCAGTATGAAAATATGCATAAAATATAGTGTGCTGACTGGACTAATCTTTAAAAATATTTAATTCAATAAAACTCTCAGGGTATGGCTACAGTGTTGTTTTTTCTTTCGAAGAAAGTATGAAAATTGTGCTCGCATTTGCATATCTTCTACACAGGACCAAATGTCAGAAAAAAACTCCCTTTTGGAAGCCCTCTTATTCCTCGTAAAATGAGGTGCACAGGGGGCTTCCGAAAGAGGGTTTTTTCCCAGACATTTGGGCCCGTGTAAACGGGCCAAATATTGGAAAATCCTCTTCCAGAAAAAAAACAAAAACAGAAGAAGATATGCAAATGCGAGCGCAGTTTGTATTCCTTCTTCAAAAAAACCCCAACAGTGTAGCCGTACCCTCGGACTTAAAAATGTATCTAAAACTGTTACACAACTTTTATCTGAATACTGTAGTATCTAGAAAGTTTTTGGCACAATTGGGGTCCATTTTATCACAGAGTATGTGCCACTTTATACAAAATATTAAGCAGTATTGTTTCTATGCTACAATATCATAGAAATTCAATTCTACCATTTTACATAACTTTTACTTGAGAGTCACAAACACCTCCGTAAATTGTGCAAGAATTGCCTATTACAAAATTAATGCATAACCTGGATTATATTAAAATATAATTTGAACCATAGTAATCAAGTTTAACACTGTTCTTGAAGTAGTAGTATTATAATTGTAATGTGCTGCTTATTGTGTAACAATACAAAGAAAATGCAGAATTACCTAAATGTATTATTTCTACTTTTTGACAAAAATATTTTTTGCTTTATTCATAATGTTCTTTTCATGTTATGATATTTGACAACTATAGTGGATACTAAAGGCACCGATGAAGATACTTCCATGTCCAGAACTGATGGAGAAGGAACTACAGAAGAACTAAATGGTACTAACATTTTTAATGATTATAATTATGTCTGTGTTTGTTTTGCAATGTACAAATTGCCAGAAGACATATTATCTGTGCAAAAGAGATTATAATTTAATGCAGATATCTTGATAATGTTTAGATCTTTAAGGGACAAAAATTCAACACTGACAATAAAAATCTTGATATAGTTAGACATACAAAAAATGAGTTTAACATTTTTGTCAAATGTCTATTCACACCATACATTTTATAAAGTAACTCCACCATGTATTTTTGTTGACATTTAATCAGCAAAACATGGAAAAGTTAATGATTTTGAAGTTCTCAAATATTTAGTCATTTCAATATATATCTTTATTCATGTACAAAAAATGAACAATTGAATTCATGGTGCTAGTCAATGTGAATAATTGACTTACACATCTTTGAGAATATAGACTTCATAGTTTATAGCAAGAGTTATCAATAGATAGACTGTAGGCCAAAGACAATCAGACACTTCTAAACAGATCCTGAGATTTTTTTTATTTACTTATTATTACCCCTATTTTTTATTATTTTCTCTGGAGTCTGGACCTTGACTATATCTTGATCTCAAAATTTAGACGTCAACAAAAAATAATTTACTATTCTTCATCGATAGATGTCTCTGTGGGTGTTCCACAACAGGTCTCGGTGTGTCCCAGCATTGCAGACCGGACTCTTTACATAAGTGCATGGGGGACCAGGCATGTATAGCACTGCTTGGCATGACCACCCTCTTCTTAGTTCTTTCTTACCCTACCCAGCGCAGATGGAGCTCAGCAGTGCTCTTCACTCTTCGTTAATCCTTCTAGATAAGCAGTTGAATTTCATTATTTCCTCTTCCCTTACTTTACACCTTATCCAAGTTCATCTCCCTAAAAACAAACAAATCCTTAAAAAAATCCCTCATTTTCTCCAGTTACAATTCCCACTGTTTGCTGTTCACACCACTGATAATGCCAGGGTCACTAGGCTTCAAACATTGTTCAGCCTGCAATGAGGCTATACCTGTCTCTGCTTACGGCTACACTGCCATTTTATTGCAGAAGAAGATATGCAAATCGCGCTTGCATTTGCATATCTTCTTCTGATCTTTTTGCGGAAGAGATTCTGCTGCTATTTGGCCCTGTGTAGTTAGGGCCAAATGTCGAAAAAAAGCCCTCTTTTGTAAGACCTTGTAAATCTCGATTTATGAGGAATAAGGGGTCTTGCAAAAGAAGGTATTTTTCTGACATTTGGCCCCGTCTACACGGAGTCAAATAGCGGCAAAACCTCTTCCGCAAAAAGAATCGGAAGAAGATATGCAAATACGAGTGTGATTTGCATATCTTCTTCTGCAAAAAAAGGCAGTGTAGCTGTAGCCTCTGACATTCTAAATGTGTCAAATGCCTCTGAGAGTCCCATGCTCAACAGGACTCCCAGCACTGTGCTAAACTCAAGGTGCAAACATGCAGAGACAGGAACCTCCGCCTGAAAATTATTATGCTGGAAAAGTCACAACATCCCATGTTGGATCCTGGCACAAAGGATCCTAATGGGGGAAGACCTGAAAAAGGGAAAAAGTCCCCAAAGAAATGTGCCTCTTCATAACCTCACAAGTCACAGTCGCCTAAGAGGCATACAACTGAAAAGTTGGTACCAAGGACTAACAGACCACCTCGCCTCAGCACTTACAAAGCCCTGGATATTTATGGTACCGATCGGCTCTCTCCAGGCACAGCACCATCAGAGCCCACAATGAGGCTACACGCCCTTCCGTGCTTGCCTCTCATACCTTGGCAACCACTATCGCATCAAGTAACCAGACAACTGAATCCTCGGCACTGAAGATTTCTACCACGGAATCACAGAAGCCAGCGGTGCAGCCCATCAGCACTGTTCCACCACCTGAGGGTGCCACAGCTACCTCAAAGCCACAACCTCCATTGGTGCCGACCGCAACCACACCTGCTCCAGTACTGTTCATGGTACCGACAGTCATGACACCTTCCACTCCAGAACCCAGATGCTTACATCACAGAGACCTTACAGTCAGGGCCAGCCCACAACATTTTGACACCTGAGGCAGGGAGCTCAAATGACGTCCCCATACCCCCTTGCTTGGGCCAAAACTTTGAAAGGACTCAATTCTGCCTTCTTCCTGTTCTATTCTCTCATGGTACTGCAGAGAGAATACATATGCACCAGCAGCAGACACAGTTTTCTACACTCTGGGTCCTAGTGGCGCCCCCCCCCCCACAGTCTGGCACCTAAGGCGGCCGCCTCAGTTTGCCTCATGGTAAGACCAGCCCTGCTTACAGTGTTGTCTATGCTTAATTCTCCATTTCTTGGTACCAACATGTCACCTCTGTCAGCGGCACCAAAACATCTCTCATTGCCTACCCTTTTATCCAACGATGATGACGATGAAGGTGATTTATCATTCTCACTCAGTTATCACCTGGTAGTGAAATGTCCGCAACATCAACTCATCCCAGTTTTAGGCACCCCATTGCCTCCAGCATGCCTCCTGTGGCTCACATCCATGCCATATGCTACACAATGGCAATTTTGGAATCCATTGGTTTATGACTACAAAAAGAGATGTTCAAAAAAGAAACATACGCAGCCCACACCCTCTCCTCCGCCACAATCTCCATGACTGAAGAGGAACCAGCAGGAAACTTTGGATCCACAATCCTGTGAGTCAGGTTCCAATACATCCCCAGATACAAACTCATCCTCCTCACCCAATGAGGCAGTCCTCAAATCACAGCTGATGACTTTACAACTTTCCAGGATCTCTTTAAGAACTCAATATTGCCATGGAGGAAGTGCAGGAGACACAGCATGAACTCACCAAAATCCTCCAAGCTATGCCATCATCCAAGATTATCCAGCTACTATGGAACCTGCCAAAATTGTGGCAGACCCACACAACCATCCCCCTGACCTGTAAGAGGGCAAATAGGAAATATTACATCCTCCAAAGGGGTCAGAATTCCTTTCACCCACCCATACCCAGTTCTCTTGTGGTGGACGCAGCCCATCAAAGGAACAAGCAGCATCAGCCTTGATTCACCCCGGCTGGCAAAGATAGCAAAAAAGACTGGATTTGTTTGGCAGGAAAGCTTACACCTCATCCACACTGCAGTACAGAGTTGCCAATTACACCACACTCCTTGGTAAATACAAATTTAACAACTACTCAAAATTCAACACTTTTATTGAGGATATACATGCGGGTAAGAAACAACAATTCAGAGTGATCATTGCGGATGGACACACAATTTCGAGAATAGCTCTACAGGCTGCTCTCGACTCTGCAGATACTGCCATCAGATCAGTAGTGAATGTAGTTGTTATGAGATGGGCCTCTTTGTTTAACTCTTCTACATTTCTGCGTGAAATTCAGACAATCGTGGCGGATCTACCATTCGAGGGCAAAAAGCTCTTTTCAACCAAGACCAATGAGGTCCTTCATTCAATGAAGGATTCCTAGGCAACACTCCATTCTCTCCGCATCCGTACTCCTGCAACCAAGAGGAGGCAGTATTGATACCAAACATACCTGAGACCAAGCTATCCACCAACGACCACAGCAACAATTTGGTCATGGCAGCCAACAGTGTAAATGCAACTAGAGCAGCACTACCAATCAGCCACCCCTACCAAATAAGAAGATTTGAGCCATCGGTTAAGAGACCAAAAACGATTCTATCCGCTCCAGAGTTGCCAATTAACGATCAACCATTCAGCCACTGCCTTCTGCCTTTCTATGCCGACTGGCAGAAAATAACATCTGACAGATGGTTACTACAAACAATCCTATCAGGATACACCAACCCTTTCCTCTCTATCCCTCCCTCCTACCCTCCTACCCTGTCCCTGTTCAGGGACCACTCTCACAAGGCCATCCTACAACAGGAAGTCAAGCACCTCCTCCAGTTGGGCGCCATAAAAGCAGTCCCCCAGGAATACCATGGGAGTGATTTTTAATCAGATTATTTTCTCACACAAAAGAGGACCAGAGGATGGCGTCTAATTTTCAAGAAATTAGTAAAGAAGCAAAAATTCAAGATGGTAATGTTGACTACCATTATCTCTTTTCTGGAGCCAGATGATTGGTTTTCATCTCTCAACTTTTCATATTACTATTCATCTTGCACATAGACGGTTTCTCCATTTCAACTTATATACCCAGCATTACCAACACATGGTCCTACCCTTTGGACTCTGAGGGTATGTCTACACTAGCCCTCTAGTTCGAACTAGGGAGGCTAATGTA
>CM057847.1:111623321-111637818 GCA_030068395.1 Apalone spinifera
GCCTACATTAGCCTCCGTAGTTCAAACTAGGGGGCTAGTGTAGACATACCCTGAAGCCTTTTCCAAGAAGTTGGCATGGGTTATGGCCTACCTCAGGAAACAGGACATTATTATCTACCCTTATCTCAGTGATTGCTTCATCAAAGCAAGAACTGAGGACGATTCTCATCGCAACCCCTCCCTCATCCGAGAATGCTTCCAATCATTGGGGCTATTAGTGAATGAGACAAAAATCAGTGCTCCTACCAACTCAGTCCATACAATTCATTGGAGCACAGCTCAGTTCGACCACTGCCATAGCCTCCCTACTCCTAAACAGGTTCTCAAAGATTCGCAATTTAGTTCTAAACTTGTACCTAATGCCATGTGTCACCGCACACAGTTGTCTTAAACTACTAGGTCACTTGGCTTCCTGCAATCCTGTCATTCCAAATGCTTGTCTCTTCATGAGATGCCTTCAAGGCTGGCTCAGGTCAGTTTACAACCCAAATGTTCACCCACTAACCAAAAACTCATTTATTCCTCCCATAGTAAAAAATGCAATCCCATGGTGGACAAAACCCAGAGAATTTATGCCTAGGCATTCCTTTCCAAACTCCAGAACCTATAGTGGTCATCACAACTGATGCCTCCCTTACTGGGTGGGGAGCACATATGAAAGACTCCATCACTCAGGGACTATGGGCAGCAACAGAACATGCCCTATACATCAACGTCCTTGAGCTCAGAGCTGTTCGACTTGCCTGCCAACATTTCCTACCTCACACAGCCGGAAAACAAAATATATACCAATATCATCAGAACATACAACAATATCAGAATATATTCCAACATCATCACCTTCATGCTTTATATAAACAGGCAAAGTGGAGCCCAGTTCCATACCTTATGTACAGAGGCTATTGTCTTGTGGAACTGGTGCCTCACCTATGCTGTCTCTATAAGTGCATGCCACCTTCCTGGCACTTTAAACACCACTGCCAATGTACTAAGCAGAACTCAATGTCAGGACCATGAGTGGTAGATCGATCACAGAGTTCTCACTTTTAAAGGAGGTTACTCACCTTTAGCAGTAACTGATGTTCTTCTTCGAGCGATGTCCCCGTGGGTGCTCCACTGTAGGTGCTGGGCTTGCCCTGGTGCCACAGGATGGAGATATTTTGTAGCAATAGTCCGGCCAGACCGCGCATGCGCAGGGAGCGTCTTGCAGTGTTCATTCCCTTTTGCGCTGCTCGGTCTGGTCTGAGCCAGTTCCTCTCAACCACCTCAAGCTACAGATGGAGGAAACGTCTCTCCTTCGATCTCTTCTGTTCGTGAGGAATTCAAGCTTGTTCTTATCTCTGGTTCTTATCTCTGGTTCACAGTTTATACTTACCTTCTCCTTTCCATTCCTAGTTTAAAAAAAATAAGTTGAAAATTTAGTTTAGTAAATTGAAGTTACATTATAGTAATGCCTGTTTCACCAGAATTCAAAAAATGCAATGCTTGCCATGAAGCAATGCCCCCCTCAGATGGCCACTCCTCCTGTATTCATTGTTTAGGGGAGCGCCATGTTCCATAAAAGTGCCCTCACTGCTCTAAGCTTACAGCTAGAGTGCGACGGGACAGGGAGATGAGGCTCAGGATGATCCTGTTCGAAAAGGCTCTTCAGCCTCAAGGATCTGCCTCCCCCCATGGCCAGCAAGAGAGCCTCAAAAAAGAAGGGCTTCCTCTCCAACTGCCTCCCTGCCAAGAAAGAGCAAGCCGTCTCTGACCCACTCTCTGCCTGCTACTTCACACGGCAGATTGAGCGTTGGCAGTAAACCAGGCACTTCAGGCGCATCTACAGTGCACACGGCACCATCCAAATCAGCAAAATCTGGCTCTTTGGTGCTGACTGCACACCATTCATCGGCACTGATGTCTTCGTCACCGTCAAGCTCCACTCGCAGCATGTCGGCACCGTTGGCACTAACAAGTTCCGCTCGAGCCACACCAGCACCGCCAGCACTGACCCCTCCTGAGCCTCTTGCGGCACCAACTCCGGTGTCGTCGGGAAGATCAACCTGGCGAATGGCACCGATCTTGCTGGCACCTCAAGTGGTGCCGGCGCCTGCAACCCCACCTACTGGGGAGGGCAATACAGCACCAATGTTGGCACTGAGATGGGGGCAACACAGGAAGGCTACAGCCAAGACACCACGGGAGAGGATCCCATCTCCACGTTCCCCTTCTCCATCATTTTCTCCAGAACCCTCCTCACCACCACCACCTCAGTCACCTAGGCGGTGTCCACCTAGAAGTTTTTTCTCCTGCGAGCGCCTCCCATCTCCATTGCTAATGCCACCAACGGAGTATCGTTATCAAAGGGAGCAACACTATCATCACCAGTTTTCCACCTCACTTTCTCCTTTACCATGGAGGTCCTATTCTCCCTCATTGTCACTGCATTCGCCTGACTGCTCCTATAGGAGGTCTTACAGCAGGTCTCATCGCTACGACCGCTCGCCATCTCGTTCCTCCTATTACTATCGGGACCCATACGATAACTGTACGTACTACAGAACCCATTCGCCATACTACTGCTCTTATCATTGCTCATCCAGATCACTTCCTAGATCTAGGACACATGACTCCTCTGTGAAATACTCACCGATGACCGACCCACCCCGTTCCCAGTGTGGCTCAAGGTCCCCACTCCCATCCCCAGCCTCACATCGAGGAAGAGCAGCCTCTACTGGAGGAAACACACCAGCCTGAGATATCACCTACCAATCCGTTGTCATCCTCACCAGACGAGGCGGTTATACCAGGGGGGACACCTCTCCCCCGACGATCTCAGGCAATTCCAAGAGCTTTTCAAAAAGAGTAGCTCCCTCTCAGGCGATTCAGCTCACTGAAATCAAAGGTAAACACCACTATCTATTCAAGAATCTCGAGAGCCTCCTGGATGAGGCCATATTGGAAATTGCCAATGACTTGTGGCAAACCCCAGCATTGGTATTGCCTACAAACAAGAAGGCGGACAAGAAATATTTTGTCCCCCCGAAGGGATCAGAGTTCTTATTCACCCACCCGCTCCCCAATTTCTTGGTTGTTGATGCGGCACGACAAAGAGGATGGGCGCCACAATATAGAGGCCAAACATCAGATAAAGATTCAAAGAGACTGGATTTATTTGGAAGGAAGGTGTATACATCATCAACACTTCTTCTCTGAATAGCCAACTATTTGGCACATTTATCTAACCATAATTTCGACAACTACTCAAAATTGACAACTCTCATGGAGTTTCTACCTGAATCTAAGAGACCCATTCTGAAGGCTATTGTTTAGGAAGGTAACGCTGCCACCAGGACCAGCTTACAGATAGCAGCTGACCTAGTGGACACTGCAGCCAGGGCCACTGACACTGCAGTTGTCATGTGAAGGGCCTCATTCCTCCAGGCTGGAGCAGTTCCTAAGGACCTGAAATCAAAGGTAGAGGATTTATTGTTTGAGAAAGATAATTTTTTGCGGAAAAGACGGATACCCTCCTTCATTCCAGCAAGGATACCAGGTCCATGCTGAGAACACTTGGATATGTACAATCCGCCATATAGGAGATGACGATACATGGCATACCAGAGACGCTATGATTACCATCCCAGGCAGCTGTGGCAACAGCAACAACACTGGCCCTTAGATAACTTCCACCAACGTCTATGGCCTCTGAGGCATCGAAATCAGAATAATCCTCTGCAAAACCAACCCAATACCAGGCAGCAGGTTTGACTGCTTGGTTGGGAGCACTCATCCAGTCTCACCGGTCACCATCCCACTGTTTCACCATCACTTACGCCCATTTTACCAACACTGGTCAGACATTACCAGCGACAGATTGGTGCTAGAGATAATCAGAACCGGTTATGCCATACCCTTCCTCTCTATCCCACCTACAACCCCCCAAACCCATCCCTTTTCAGGGACCCCTTTCATGAAGATCACAAGAATTCAGAGGAAAAGGGTTCTAGTCCCACTATTTCCTGATTCAGAAGAAGTCAGACCGTTGGAGACAGATCTTGGATCTCAGGCAACTAAACAAATAACTTCGAAAACAGCATTTCAAAATGGTGACCCTTACATCAATTATCCCAGCCTTAGATCAGGACGACTGGTTCGTTGCTCTCGACCTACAGGACGCTTATTTCCATGTTACGATCCACCCTGCACACAGTCGGTTTCTCAGATTCGTTGTCAGCAAAAACCATTACCAATACAGGGTCCTTCGATTCGGACTTTCAGCCGCCCCAGAGTGTTCACAAAGGTGCTCTCAATCATTTCTGCTCATCTCCAACACAGCTGGGTAATCATATTCCCCTACCTAGATGACTGTCTTATAAAAGGCGGATCGTCTTCGCAGGTAGCCAGCATGATATCCATTACCAGACAAACTTTCCAACCTCGCGGCCTACTAGCGAACGAGGGCAAATCAACATTGATTCCCACCCAAGACCTAGAGTTCACTGAGGCAAGACTGGACTCCAAGTCAGCAAGAGCATTCCTACCTGTGGCCAGGTTTCATGCAATACAGCTGCTAATAGATACCTGTCGAATCAAGCACAGGATTCAAGTACTCTTGGCCCTCAAGCTTATGGGCCATATGGCTGCAGCTACTTTCGTGGTCAGAAATGCCAAGCTATACTTTTGCGTCCTCCAACATTGGCTAGCCACCATGCACAATCATACCACCCCCGATGTACACAGGATTGTGGCGATACCTTCCAACGTCATAGCCTCTCTGCACTGGTGGACCATAGAAAAGCATTTGCTGTCAGGAGTGCCCTTCCACCAGCCTCTACCACAATACCAGATTATGACAGATGCTTCCCTTCTGGGATGGGGAGTGCATATGGGCGAAGCCTCTGTACAGGGCCGCTGGTCACCCCAAGAGACATTGCTCCATATAAATCTTCTGGAGCTCAGAGCTGTCACGAATGCTTGCAAGCATTTTTGTGACCACAAACGCAAGTCTACAGTAAAGATTCTAACACAAGATAGCCACAATGTACTACATCAATTGACAGGGCACAGCACGCTCATGATCCCTATGTGCAGAGGCGGTCCGACTCTGGAACTGGTGCATCACCAAAGGCATCACTCTTGTGGCATCATACTTACCTGGCATCAACAACATGACAGCGGATTCCCTCAGCAGGAATTTTGCCCCAGATCACGAATGGGAGCTTACCATGGAGTTCTTCACTCCCTCTTTTACCGATGGAGCACGCCGCTCATTGACCTATTCGCAACCTACAACAACAAGAAGTGTCACCGATACTGTTCCAGGGCAGGTCTTGGTTGCCACTCACTGGAGGACGCATTCCTCATCAGCTGGAGTGAGGCACTGGTTCCTTCTACTATTGCAACTGTCTCGCTACTCCTTCTCTCCCAGAACCATGGCCTCCTTCTCAACCCTCAACTTCACACGATGCACTTTGCAGTGTGGTACTTAGCTGGCTGAGTGCTACTGAAACCATATGCTCTGAGAAGGTTAAAAATGTCCTCATACATAGTAGGCGACCTAATATGAGAAATACATACCTGGCGAAATGGACAAGGTTTACCACTTGGTGCTCAGACCGTCACGTAAACCTACTACTTGCTCCTATGCATAACATTCTTGACTATATAATGGATCTACAACAAACAGGACTAGCTTTAGCATCACTGAAAGTACATCTCGTGTCAATAGCGGCTTTCTGACAGCCTATAGAGGGGTTTTTGATATTCACGGATCCCCTCACAAAGAGGTTTATCAAGGGCCTGACAAATCTGAACCCGTCCTTGTGCACACCCCCTCCACTGTGGGACTTGGACTTGGTACTACAGACCCTTACAGCCCCACCATTCAAACCATTGGCCACAATATCTCTTCAACTCCTGACCCAGAAGTTGGTGTTTTTTACTTGCGATCATCTCTGCGCGCAGTCAGCGAGCTATCAGCGTTAATGGCCGTACCCCCATACACCATCTTCCAGAGGGACTGTGTTGTCCTCAGACATCACCCAGCCTTTATATCTAAGGTCTGTTCCAATTTCCATGTTAATGAGCCCATCGGATTACATGCATACTACCCTAAGCCACATGCTCCATACTCTAGATGTGCGTCGTGCACTAGCCTTTTTATGTTGATCGCACCAAGCCCTTTAGAAAGATAGACATACTTCTCCTGTCCCTTGCAGAACGCTCCAAGGGCAAACCCATTTCTGCTCAAACAGTAGCTAACTTAATTGTGTCTTGCATAACCCACTGCTACTCTATTTGGGGAATACCGCTCCCCGAGCACCCCAGAACACACTCCACTGGAGCTGTTTCAGCTTCCACAGCCTTCCTCAGAGGTGTTCCCCTTGCAGACATCTATAGGTCAGCCACGTGGGCGTCCTATCACACCTTTATAGAACATTACGCTGCACAGCAGAGATGGCTGTCAGATAAATCCGTAACGGCTGCAGTTCTTTCATCTGCCAACCGATAGAGACTCTGATTCCCACCTACCTCCATGAGATGGGGAAGGGGGGATACTGCTGTGCAGACACCTACAGTGGAGCACCTATGGGGACATCACTCGAAGAAGAAAGCGAAGTTACTCACCTTGGTGCAGTAACTGTCATTCTTCGAGATGCGTGTCCCTGTGGGTGCTCCACTACCCGCACTCCTCCCCGCTTCGGAGTCTGTGTCCGTCCTTTTTTTTTTCCAGATACTGAGGCGGGTATGAGGAACTGGCTCAGACCGGACCGAGCAGTGCAAAAGGGCATGAACGCGGAGAGACGCTCCCCGTGCATGCACGGTCCGGCCGACTACTGCTGCGAAAAATCTCCGTCCTGCGGCGCTGGGGCAAGCCCAGCACCTACAGTGGAGCACCCATAGGGACACACATCTCGAAGAACAGTTACTGCACCAAGGTGAGTAACTTCACTTTCTTCAAGATAAGCATCCCTGTGGGTGCTTCACTACCCTCCCACCTCCCATCATCCCCTCAACTTCAGACATCTTTTTATCAGACTGGGTTTCTGGGTAGAGAAGGAACTGTGGGGAGGCCCACGCACCTTCTCTGCCGTGCATGCGTGGACCCCCATGCATTGCTGTGAAGAGTCTGGTCTGCAATGCTGGGACTGATCAACACTTGCTGTGGAGCACCCATAGGGATGCTCATCTCGAAGAATGTCAGTTACTGCTAAAGGTGAGTAACCTTCTCTTACTGAGGAGGTGCCACATTACACTATGATTTTTGGTTTTTCTAACATACAATCCTGGGTCAGAACGGTTAACATTTTGACTAGAAACCCTCAAGAGAAGCTCTGAAAGTTTTAAAGGGAATGGTATTAGTAATTCATTCTTCACTCTGAGTCAATATTGAAATAATGCCTAGTCTGGTGTTGTGGTCATTGTTCTACATAAGTTATCTTTTGAATGAGACATAAAATCTGTTGTCATTATTAAATACATGTTACGTAATTTCTTCAAAACTGTTGTGTAGTTTTGTTTTTAAATGAATGTTTCATTTTACCTAAGTGGCTGTTATGGTGGTCATGTAAGTGTTTATAGGATATACACAGAGTTCTGCAAATCCATGGGTATCTGTTTTATATCTACTGTACGTGTGGATATGGTTGCAGATATCCATGGCTCATTTTTGCAGATGTGGATACAAATTTTGTACCTTGAATCCTGAAATTTGTAGATATCCACTTTATATCCATGGGCATTCATGGCTCATTTTTTGGGTGACAGGAGAGCGATCATGTGATGATTACCTGTTGTTTTCTCTCTCTCTGGGGCATCTGGTATTGGCCATTGTTGGCAGACAGGATACTGGGCTAGATGGATCGATGGTCTGACCCAGTATGGCCATTCTTATGTGGATCTGGATGAATTCATGAATACAAATTTTGTATCTAGAACCCTGCTAATTAGTGAATATCTGTTTTATATCCATCAGTATGCTTGGTTCATTTTTGCTGATATGGATGCAGATACACATTTTGTATCTTTGCTGGGCTCTAGATATACACACTAATCTGTAAAACCAGTAAAATGATTTATAAGCCTTTTAGATGAAAAACACTGTAAAATGTAAGATACTAACTGTCTTTATTATTAATTTACATTTATGTTGTTTTCAAACACAATAGAAGATACATCTATAAACACAACAGAGTCAGAGATAACTGCTGATCACCCAGAAGTACAAGCTTTGGTAGAAGAAGCTGTAAAAGTTGCAGCACAGTCTCCAATAACGCTACCAGCTGAAGTATATGCTGACATTTTAGAGAAAGCCGTTATTGAGGTACAAATACCAGCACCAAAACATTCAAATACTATTTTTGAGAGTTTCTTGTAATATTTTATGTATTCCTTTGGCAATATTTAATTTTCATATTATATAGTCTCAGTTAGACCTGAAACATACTGTGGATTCGCTTACTTTAGAAAGTCTTAGAGGCGTAGCCATGTTAGTCTGTAACTTTGAAAACAATCAGTAGTCCTGTGGCACCTTAGAGACTAACAAAAATATATATAGTATCATGAGCTTTCATGGACAAAACCCTCTTCTTCAGATGAGTTGGAAGCTGGACTAGAAATAATAGGAACTTTAAGATGTAATATTTGTAGACTTGTCATTAGGAATGTCAAACTTTTATTAATTTTAGATTCATTATTTTTTTAGTTTCACTGTAAACCTTCTGATACTATTGGAGTCATAAAGCAGTGGTATAGAAAGGCTTGAATCACTCCCATTTGGCCCTTAAACAAAGTTCAATACAATATACCATTACATGCAGCAACTGTATTGATTATTATCATTATAATAGTAACAGCAATAATATATAGCTAATTAAGATGGTCTATTCCTTACTACATTGCTATGGTTGTAACATAGAAATCTAGTGCAGATCCTTAAATCTGTTATTAAAAAGCTTTGTTCTTCAGTTCTTAAGCAAAACTTCCAAACAGCTGCCTGAGCAAGGACTTTAGGATCAGGTTGTGAAGTTTCACTGTTTTATTTTAAAATAGAAGACTTCCAGGCCAAACTCTAAAAAGACTAGGATTACTGGTAGATCAATGAGACAGAATACAGTGTAAGGACTCAGTGCAGAAAAGCTTCTTGCTTCAGTTATCCCCTTACATATGTGGTTAATTTTAAATAGCTACTTAAGTCTCTTTGAAGTCAATGGGATTTAAGTATTTGTTTAAGTGCTTTCTTGGATAGGGATGAACTTACATACATGCAGGGCTGGCCCGAGCCATTTGCGCACCCCGGGCACGTGGCATCATCTCCGGGAGTGTGATGCATGTGTGGCCCTGCCCCCGAGCGCCCGGCGTATGCGCGGCCCCGCCCCCGGCGCGCGGCACATGTGCGGCCTCGCCCCCGGGTGCCCGGTGCATGCATGGCGCCGCTCCAGGTGCGCAGATCATGCGTGGTGCTGCCCCGGCCTGACCCAGCAGCCCCGCGCTGCACCCCCTACAATGGGGCGCCCCGGGCGGTATCCCGGTTGGCCCGTACCTTGGGCCGGCTCTGCATACATGTTTAAGTGTTTTCTTGAACTGGAACTTGAGTTAAGAATAGCAAAAATACAGAGATTTTAGGATCAGAAGGGATCACCGTATCATGTAGTTTTACCACTCCTATAAAATTTAATCCAGTTACCCCTTTATTGAGAGCATCATGTTTTGTTTAACTAAGCTATATCTTAGTTTCTGTCTTTTTGAAGACATCAAAAGAAGGAAAATCCACTACTTCTAGTAGTGTGTTCCTTACTTCTGTTGTGATGTATGAACACCCCGTCCCATGAGGGCAAGGGCACAGGGGTGTGTGCATACTTCTTGTACTGCTGTTAGTCTGTAGGGCTACATCTACAGTAAAAGTTTTTCAACAGAAAATATGCTAAGAGACTCATTAGCATAAGTTGCAACATCATTAGCATATTTTCTGCCGTTTCTTTTGGCACAAGGTTTTTTTGTGCAAAAAGAAGCAGTGTGGATGGGGGGTTTTGTGCAAAAATGCCATTTTGTGCAAGATTCTTATGCCTGTCCTGGAGAAGCATATGGATCTTGCGCAAAACAAGAGTTTTGCAAGAGTTTTGCCCAAAAAACCCCCATCTATACTGCTTCTTTTTGCGCAAGCCTAAGCTATTCTTTTTAGGTGACAACTCTAAGGCTGTTTACACCAGGAGATTAGTCTGAATTTACTAAGTTCGACTTCTGGACACTCGATTTTACAAATTCGAACTTCCATGTTCTCACTATGGGGAAGAATCAAATGTAGTCCAAGGCAGGCTCCGTTAACGTGAACATGCTATCTCAGATTCAGAGCCCCAGGAAGCACTCTTGGGAGCTGCAGGAGGACTCCTGGAGGCTAATAAATTCGAATTACCTGCACTGGAGCAGCCACACTAATGTTATTTCAGACTTAGAAGTTTGGGAATAGCGTTATTCCTCATGAAAAGCAGGACTAGAGTTCAAATTCTGTGGCCACTTGTCCTGGAATAATGGGCTTATTAGTGTGGACACATTGCTTACAAAATTTGACCTGGGGGGGCTAATTTGGGACCAATGTCCTAGTGCAGACCATACCTAAGGGACTATCCCAGATTGAAATGTAGGAGGTTTTGAAACAAATTGATATGCCTCCACCAAGGCTCCTTCCTCCCCAACAGTCATCCAAGAATGAGCTGGGCATCTTATTTTTATAGCAGGGCAGCATTTGGAGTATGTCCAGTCCAGTCTAAAGGGCAGGACTTCTACCACCCATAGGCTCTAATATGGGTTCTGTGGAAGCAGTATACTTGAAGGGCTGTAGTGAGAGCAAAAGAGCATAAATGCATCTACTGTCACAGTTGAGTTTTGTAGAAACATAGAACTGGAAGGAACCTCAAGAAGTCATCAACTCCAGTCTCTTGCATTAATTGTAGGACCAAGCACTAGTCTTGACAACTAACATCCTCCCTGACAGGTAGTTTTTTTATCCTGCTCTTAAAATCTCCAATGATGAAGATTCCACAGGGTCCATAGGCAATTTATTCCAGTGCTTAAACACCCTGACAAGAAGTTTCTCATAATGTCCAACCTAAACCTCCCTTGCTGCAATTTAAGCCCATTGCCTCTTGTCCTATCATCAGAGGTTAAGGAGAATAATTTTTCTCCCTCCTCTTTGAAACAATCTTTTAGGTACTTGAAAGATGTTTTCTTGTCCCCTCTCAGTCTTCTCTTTTCCAGACTAAACAAACCCAATTCTTTCAATCATGTCATGTTTTCTAGTTCTTTAATAGTATTTGTTGCTCTTTTCTGGTCCTTCTCTAATTTCTCCACATCTTTCCTGAAATTTGGTGCCCAGAACTGGACAGAGTATTCCAATTGAGGCCTAATCAGTGCAGAGTAGAGCAGAAGAATTTCTTCTCCTGTCTTGCTTACAACACTCCTGTTAATATGTTTGCTTTTATTTTACAACACTGTGACACTGTTGACTCATATTTAGCTTGTGGTCCATCAGGATCCGTAAATCCCCTTTTTGCAGTACTCCTTCCTAGGCAGTCATTTCTCTTTTTGTATGTGTGAAACTGTTTGTTCCTTCCTAAGTGGAGTACTTTGCATTTGTCCTTGTTGAATTTCATCCTATTTACCTCAGACTATTTCTCCAGTTTGTTCAGATAATTTTGAATTACAGTCCTATCCTCCAAATCCTCCCAGTTTGGTATCAGTTGCAAACTTGTAAGAATACTTTCTATGCAATTATCTAAATTATTGATAAATATACTGAACAGAGCTAGTCTCAGAACTGATCCTTGTGGCACCTTACTCGCTATGCCCTTCTAGCATAATTGTGAACCATTAATAGCTCTCTGGAAATGGTTATCCAACCAGCTATGCATTCACTTTATAGTAGCCCCATCTAGGTTGTATTTCCTTAGTTTATTAATGAGATGGTCATACAAGACAGTATCAAATACAAAATTGATCAAATGCTTTACTAACATCAAGGTATACCACATCTACCTTATCCACGAGGATTGTTATCTTATCAAACAAAGCTATCAGGATGGTTTGATGTTATTTGTTATTTGCAAATCCATGCTGACTGTTCCTTATCACCTTATTATCTTACAGATGTTTGCAGATAGATTCCTTAATTATTTGCTCTATTATCTTTCCTGGTACAGAAGTTAAGCTGACTCATCTGTAGTTTCCCGGGCTGTCCTTATTTCCCTTTTTATAGATGGGCACTATATGTGCCCTTTTCTAATCTTCTGTAATTTATCTCGTCTTCTATGGCTTTTCAAAGATATTAAAAATTGGCTCAGATGTCTCCTCAATCAGTTCCTTGAGTATTCTAGGATCCACTTCATCAGGCCTTGCAGACTGGAAGACATCTAATTTGTCTATGTAATTTTTATATTATTCTTTTTCTATTTTAATTTCAGAAACTACCTCATTTTCATTGGCATTCACTATGTTAGGTATCCAATCACCACCAACCTGCATGGTGAAAACCAAAACAAAGAAGTGGTTAAACACCTCTGCCATTTCCACATTTTCTGTTATTGTTTTTCCCTCTTCATTGATTAACAGGCCTACTCTGTCCTTGGTCTTTCTCTTTTAATGCATTTGTAGACTGTTTTCTTGTTACCCTTTATTTCTCTAGCTAATTTGAGCTCATTTTTTGCCTTGGGCTCTCTAATTTTGTCCCTACATATTTTTAATTGTTTGTGTTCATCTTTTGTAACTTGACCTAGATTCCACTTTTTGTAGGATGCTTTTTTGATTTTTAGATAATTAAAGATCTCCTGGTTAAACCAGGGAGGTCTCTTGCCAGACTTTCTATTTTTCCTGCTCAGTGGAATAGTTTACTCTTGTGCCCTTAATAATCTCTTTAAAAAAAATCAACCCTGCCAATTGTCTTCAATTGCTTTTCATTTTAGACTTACTTCCCAGGAGATCTTACTTATCAATTTGGTAGCATCTCACAACATACAGTACTAACTTCAGATCTGATGAAAACTCAGCACTGTTTCACAATTGGTTTGAATTTTCTGTAATATCTGGAATCTTCTAGAAAGGAGTAAATTTATTACCTGTGCATTGATGTTTACTTGGAATGGTTTAATGCCATAGATTAGCCCTTGAGGGAGAAGCAAGATACTCTTGTATGAAAATAACTTCAATGTTTCAATATAAGCAAAAAAACATTATTTGAAAATAAATTTTTTTCTGAGCAGGGAAGAACAAAAATTTACTGAAGTCCCCAAAATCTAGTCCGAGCAGAATGGCTTAAAACATTTCTATGTGCATCTGACAAGTCCAGGGAGGTGCTTAAAATGTCAGAATGTGTTTCAAAGCTACATACAATGGCCTAAGTATTTCATATGACCAGAGGCTTATGCAATGATCTTTAATAGTTTGAGAATTACTATCCAGTTTTTACCTCTTATTCTTGAGACCTGAATCTTAAGGCTGTGTAATTATTTTTGGAAAACTACAGTATATTTTATACATTCGTTCCCATTTGTTCATATATATTCTTACTTCATTTGGGCACATAAGTTACAAGTCTCTTCTATAACTAATAAAAAGATCCTTTATTAGAAAGAAAAGTGACATGGAAGGAAACAGGTTAATACAATTCAGAAAGGGTTTGTATTGTACTGGGATTTTTTCTAAACAATTCACTGATATTATTATATTTCTATAATTTTGTTTTACATCTAAACCCAACATTTTGTAACAGATCACTCAGAAAAACAAAGATAGGTTTCCTGGAGCTCCAGAGAAAGGAGGATGGGTACTGGATAACTATCCTGTAACATCAGAACACTGGTTAGTCTTGTCAGAAAAAGGCCTCTTACCTGACACTGTTGTCTGTCTGAAGAATGAAGAAAAAAATGGTTAGTAAATGCTTTACTTTTAAAGTATGAACATTAAAATATTTTCCAAATATTGATGTCTTTTCTTGAGGTACTATTATGAGAAATGTCAGTTGAAGTGCACTTATGTCCCACTAGCAATTTTATAGGATTCTGCCTCTGTATGAAAAGGGATCAGTTTCTCTCCCTGCCTTTTCTATAATTTAGTCTGTAATGCAGGTCTCCTCCCCATCACTCTACACAAAACATGCGATCATACCTCTAGTCACAAATAAAAATACTGAAAAACGTAACAGCACATCTCCTTACTACATCACCTAAATAACTATTAGAAACACTAAAAATGGTAGCTTCTGAAAATGATATTGTTACAAATTATTTCCACTTAAAACTGTTGCTGGTGTTTAACAATTATCTGAAGAAACAACACAAATAAAGATATCAGCTAAAATCTGCACTATACACAAACTAACCGTCTTGTTCAATGTAGCACTAATTCAGTATTCCAAGCAATTAACATACATTTCTAACCACTCTAATAGGGTATGTCTACACTAGCTTGCTAGTTCGAGCTAGGTAGGCAAATGAGGGCAACCGAAGTTGCAAATGAAGCCCGG
>CM057847.1:111637918-111649912 GCA_030068395.1 Apalone spinifera
CTCATTTGCCTACCTAGCTCGAACTACCGAGCTAGTGTAGACATACCCATACAGAGTGGAAGATTGCATGTTTTGTGCACAGGTGAGAGAAGAACCTTTTATATTTGAGAAGTTTGAGGTAATGTGCAGAAATCAATAACAAGGGTTGGCTAAGGACAAGCTAAGTAGCTTCTGGGATTTTTTACAGCTATATTAGTGGGTTATTCCCTTACCTATTTTTAAACTATTGATGGGGGTAAATGTTTACTAGTTTTATGTCTGCTTTCCACTTGTATCTTCTAATAGACATTATAACACACTTCTGCATTTACAGAGCACTTTGAGTCCTTGTATCATTGGCCACATCCTCAGTTGGTCTAAATCAGCATAGCTCTATTTGATTAAATTGAGATAGAGCTGGCAAGAGTATATCCCTGTATCTGTTTGCCAAACCGGATAAATAATCTGCAACAGATCTGAAATAAAATTATTCATATGGTTAAGAGCTTTTCAGAGCTGAGGACATGATATTTCATGTCTTTATTTCTTCATACCCTGCACCAGTAATATGGACTTTTTTTTTCCATTTTTTCCATTCGTAAACTATGGGCATATATTCAAATTAGACAAATAGCAATTAAAATATGACATTCACAAATGTAAAATTTGAATACTTTTAACCAACCATAGGCTTGCCATAGCCTCATCCTATTATTAGTTATTAGGCTATTGGCACTGAAAACAAAGCTTTACAATTTTCAGAAGTGGTATATCTGTCATTTTAATTGGCAGAACTTCTTTTCTAAAATTTAAAAACCTTTCTCTAAGTTGTCAACCATTTATAAAATGACTTTCATACCTTAAAATATGCCCTTTCTATGTCATTTTATATTGCTGCCAAAAGTATATTCTTGTATGATTGCATTGCAGGAATATTTTTATTACACAGACTATATCTAGAAAATAAAGATGAAATTAATTTTAAGATTTTGGAAAGACTTACAGAAGAAGCATTAAAAAAACAAAAGGAGGAGGAAGAAACAAGGTAAAATACAACGTGAATGAATAAAAAATAAAAATAATTATAAATTATTTGATATAAGCTAATATATTCTACAAGAACATATGTTGCTTTTCTGGTTACAATAGTTTCCATATCTGTTTTACATTAAGGAGATGTGAACATATATCCATTAATACAGTGTACTAAAAAAAAATTAAGAACAGTTCTTGTAGGTTTGAAGTTCTGCAATACGTTGTTACATTATTGTTAATCTCTGGTGAATACTAAACTCAGATAACCACATTTGGCGTAGGAAGATTCTCTAGCTCAGGGTTCTCACAACAAATTTTTGGTGGCTTAAAAGTGCAACCACCAGCCTCTTGCTGGTAGCCACACTCGGTATGTCTACACTACAAAGTTAATTCGAACTAACAGCCATTAGTTCGAATTAACTTTAATAGGGGCTACACATACAAACCGCTAGTTTGAATTTAAATCGAACTAACAGAGCGCTTAATTCGAACTAGGTAAACCTCATTCTACGAGGAATAACGCCTAGTTCGAATTAAGTAGTTCGAATTAAGGGCTGTGTAGCCATTTAATTCGAACTAGTTGGAGGCTAGCCCTTCCCAGCTTGCCACTCTGAGCCAAACCAGGGAAACTCTTCTGCCCCCCTCCCGGCCCCGGAGCCCTTAAAGGGGCACGGTCTGGCTACAGTGCTTGTGCCAGTTGCAAGCCTGCCAGCACCCAGCCAGCAGACCCTGCACCTGGCACGGCATGAGCCAGCCACCTGCTGCCACCCAGCCCTCCACCTCTTCCCAGGACCAGGCTGGCTGCTCCCAGGAGCCTGCCCAGAGTTGCAAGAGGCGGGTGCCCACCTGGTCTAGTGCGGAGATCATGGACCTCATCGAGATTTGGGAGGAGGCTTCCAACATCCACGATCTGCGCACTAGCCACAGGAACACGGCCATCTACAGCCACATGGTTGACAGCCTGGCCACCAGAGGCCACATGTGGACCCGGGAGCAGATCCGCTGCAACATCAAGGACCTGTGGCAGGCCTACTCCAGGGCCTCCCAGCCAGAGGCTGACCCGGAGGCATGCCCTCATTATGCCCCCGACACCCTCACACCCGCAGTGCTCTGAGACGGGAGAGCCAGCAGGACCCTAAACCCTGATCTTTCCCTTCCCCTTCCAGCTCCCTCCTCCCAGGCTTCCCCTTCTCCTCTCCCACCCTCATTCCTCCCTCCCCCCAAACCCAGTTATGTACAATAAAGAGATATTTTGGAAAAACAGGGGTTTTTATTTTACATTAGGAAGAGGGGTTAGTGAGGGGAAAGGGGAAGGTAGGGGAGGGTGGAAGAAGGCCCCAGTGGGGCATGCAGGGAGAGTTCAGTCCTCCTCCACCTGGAAGCTCTCCCGCAGGGCTTCCCGGATCTGGACGGTCCCCCGCTGGGCCTCCCGGACGGCGGCAGTGTGGGGCTGCATGTACTGGCCAGCCATGTGCTCAGCCTCAGCCATCCAGGCTGGCAGGAAAGCCTCCCCCTTCCTTTCACATAAATTGTGTAGCACACAACATGCTGCCACCACGGGAGGGATATTGTGCTCGGCGAGGTCGAGACATTGAAATCGAGCTTTTAGGTGTCCTAAGGCCCCCTCGACCACAATGCGGGTCCTGGCCAGCGTTTGGGGGCAATGGTGGCGCACCCATTGCTGGGCCCCAAGGGGGAGGATTTGTAGGAACTGTTCTAACACCACGATGTCCGCCAACTGGGGGCTGTCTCGCTTATCGGGTTCTAGGCCAATTCCCTTAGCTTCTGGGCCACGGCTCTCGGTCGTGCCCCGTGAGGGTACCGCTCGCTTCAGAACCTCTGCCTGTAGGTCTCCGGAGTCACACCTATCTGGTCCAATATCGCCTCTTTGACTTTGTAATATTTTAGGGTGTCCTGGGCTGCTAAGCTCCTATACGCGAGCTGCTAAGCTCCTATACGCGAGCTGTCAGGTAGGGTGCCACAAGGGTGGCCCAGTATTCCTCGGGCCATCGGCCGCCTGTGCTACCCGCTCAAAGGTAACCAGGTACGCCTTCGGGTCATTGAGGGGTCCCATCTTTATTAGCCGAATGGGCAACTGCAGGGGGCCTACCGGTCCCTCGCTTCCCTCTCCCTGCGGACTCACACTCGCCCCTCATCCTATTCCGTGCTGCGCCCATCTTTCTTGCTGCTGTATTATCTCCCTAACCAGATGTCTTTGTTGTTCCTGGCCTTGGGCAGCCAGCTGCTGCAACAACTGTACTTGCTGTTGGTTTTGGTGTTCGGAGACCAGTCAAATATCTGTGCGGGGTCCATTGTCCTGGCCGTCTTCCCCTTTACCCCGGGGAGGCGCCTTCCGCCCTTCTTGGGGTTCATCGCCATTTTGGGCAGGTGTTCCTTTTTTGGCACCCCCTTTTAGTCTAGGGGTTCCAGGCTATACCCACATTCTCCACCATCTGTGAGAGGGTTCATTCACCACCACAGCACCCCCTTCCATCGGTCCTCAACATTAGCTCCCAGGGCTGGCAGGGTATTTTCTCTCTGGTGGGGGTTCCCCTCTTTCTGGCCAGTCATTGTGTCCTTTCTTGTACACTGCCCTCCGGCAATGCCCCAGTCAGCTTCTGAGCCCCCTCTTCCGGGGATCGTTGTTTCATCAGCGGGCCATGCTTCAGGCCCTGCAGTCTGGGAGCTTGCTTGGCCAGAGCTCGCCTAGCCTAGCCCTGCCCTGCCCTGCCCTGCCCTGCCCTGCTTTGCCTTGCCTCCCCAGCACTGCCCTAGCTCCAGGGAGCCTCCTACTCCCCCAGCAGCCAGGCTCTCACTGCCCCAGCTTGGGAGCAGCTGCCCCTCCTTATAGAGCTCCCAGCTGGGCCCTAATCACCTAGTAGAGCCTCAGCTGGGGCTAAACTTCCCAGCCCGGCTCCAGGCTGGGGTTTGCTCTTAAAGGGCCGGTGCAGGGCGAACGCCCTGTCACACTCTGTTACTGTCCAAGGTGAGTAACCCTCACTTTCTTAATATCACTTTTCTCAGCAAATACCAGGACAAATTAAGCCCTGGGTGGGGATGCAAGGAGGTCAGGGCAATGGTGGGATGGCTGTGGGGCCAGAGAGGCAATAGGGGCCCTGGAGTTATGAGTTGGGGTGAATGTGGGGTCAGGAAGGCAGTGGGGTCCAGAGATGGTGATGAGAGGATCAATGCGGGGCTGGGGCCTAGAGGATGCAGCAAGAGCCAGGAGTGATTAGAATGGGTGATGAGTCCTACTGCAGCATGGCCAGAGCTGAGGGTCAACACCCTCTACCTCATGGTCAGGGATCAGTGCCTGTAGCAAGAACCCAGAGCAGGAGCTACATGGCCAGAGTTGGGGGCTGGAGCCCTCTGGCAGGGGTCAGTGCCCACAGCCAAAGGCAGGGGTAGGAGCTGCATGGTCAGAGCAAGATGTCAGAGCTTGCTGCTGTGTGGCTAGAGCTATGAATTGGTTCCCAGGGCCAGTGCCAAGTGCCACATGGCCAGAACTGAGTGCCAAAGCCCAGGGCCATGTGGCCAGAACCAGGGATTAGCTGAGGTCAGTATCAGGGCCAACTCCCAGAGCCCAGAACCAGAGCTGGGGGTCAGAAACTGCTGCTGTGCAGCTGGGGATCAGCACCTGGATTGAGGCTATGTGGCTGAAGCCAGGAGTTGGAGCCCAAAGTCCTGTGACTGGAGGCTGGGGCAGTATGGATGGAGCCGGGGCTCAGCACCTGCCACTGGGCTGCACCCAAAGCCTCAGAGTTGGAGCTTTCTGCTACACAGCCTGGACTTGGGATGACAAAATGATAACAACCAGGAAGGACACAAATTATTAAGTTTTATTTAATAATGAATCACTTGGAAGAAGTAGGCTTGCCATACTATCTTAATAATGAATAGTATTTTTCTGCATTTCCACTTAATGTTTAAAACTTGTTGCAGCCACATTTTATACAAATAAAGATTAGAATATTCTAATTTCAGAAGAGAACTACAAGAGGTGTTGAAATTAAAAGAAGAAAATGAACAACCTGTGGAGACTGCTGAAGTTAAATATGAAAGCAAGTATCCTTTGATATAAGTTTAATAACACCCCTTTGGAAAATTGTTTAAAGTATTTTATAGATTTCGGAGTCCAAATTTTAGCCCCTATTTTTAGTCTTTCAGTGTCTGGTAGTGGGAGTACTTTCCATTATTCTCTACTGAATGCCTTGACCAACTCAGGTATCAGTATTTTTGTGGAGGTCTGAGAGGATTACTCCTGTTTTTCTCCTTCTGGTCTGTAAAAGCCTTACATTGTGATGGTCTCCTTCCAATCAATAACAGCTGGAGATAGCTCAGAGCGCATCAGTGTTCATTGGCCAGAGGGAACATTCCCTCCCCAAAAGCTCTGTGGCAGAACTTTCAGAACAGCTTGTGATATGTCTGATTCGATGCAGTACTACAGATTGGACCTCCCTAGTCTGGAACTCTCGGGACCTGAGCAGTCCCAAACCAGGGAGTTTGCTGGACCAGGGGAGGTCAATGCTCGCTGCTGCCCACACGCCCATGCCTGCCTCCTCTTTAGGATGTGGAGCGCCCTACGATAGGGTCTTTCCAGCTGCTGCAGCCCCATTGCCCAGGCTCTTAGGCTGCTGCCAGCCCCCACTGCTGCTGAGGGTTCCCAGTCAGGGCTGGGGTTTGTAGCAAAGGCTCCCCCACCAGCCCCGCTGCTGGGGTGGTTCCCAGCCAGGCCTGGGCTCCCTGGCCAGACCCACTGCTGCTGCGGGTTCCCAGCTAGGGTAACCCTGGGCTTCCTTGCTGCTGCTGGGGATTCCAAGCTCCCCGGGTTGCCGTTGCCATCAAGGATCCCTGGTTTGGGGCAAGGACTCTCTGGCCAGTCCTGCTGCAGCTGGGGGTTTCCAGCTGCCTGGGCAAAGGGCGTTCCCAGCCAGGGTTCCCTAGGCTGTCCCACTGCCACTGGGATTCCCAGCTCCCCAGGCTGCCAATGCCACTGGGAATTCCCAGCCAGGCTTGGGGCTTCCTGACTGCCACTGGCCCCGCTATCTCAGGAGGTTCCCAACCAGGGCTGGGGTTCTTAGGACTCCCCAAGGCTGGTCTCCCCAGCCACCATTGGCCCAGCCGGGGCTCCCCCACCCCGTTGGGACTCCTGGATTTATTCCACTCTCAACTTCCAGGGTTCTTTGGTCCAGCAACATCAGGCCTACGGATGTTGCTAGATCAGAGAGTCCCAGATTTGGGAGGTTCCACCTGTATATACTTCCTTCTCTGAAATATGCAGTTACCTGAAAACATAAATATATACTATAGGGTATATCAGTGGTTCTCAACCTTTTTGAGCATATGAACCCCTTTTCAATCTATTAAAATTTCATGGATTCCCTTCCCCAGGGGAGAAAAACAGAAAAGGAAAAGGAAAGTAAGGAAAGGAAAAGAAAAGAAAAAGAAGAGAAAAGTAAGGATCAGGCCCACCACAATCCTTTCCACATACTCCCCCTACAGTACTGTCTGCAGACCACAGGTTGGGAACCACTGGGGTATATTAAACAGAAAAATGTGTAGATTAATAAAATCAGAAAATTCAAAGTTTTTCAAGTATTCATCCACATGGATTCCACTGTAGGTAAGAGAGTGTTGTTTGGGTTTTTGTTTGTTTTTTGTTTGTTTGTTTGCCTTATGCATTTGAGCCTGGAAACTTTTAGCTAGCTGTGTCTTTTGGGCTGCTCATAAGACCTGTATCTTCATGAGTCCTGTGGTTTTATATAGAGACAATATGTTATTCTCTGTCTTATTATCTATCCCTTTTTTAATGACTCCTAACATTCTATTTGCTTTTTTGACTGCCACTGCACACTGAGTGGATGTTTTCAGAAAACTATCCACAATGACACCAAGGTCTCTCTCTTGAGTAGTTGTAGCTAAATTAGTCCCAATCATATTAGTTGGAATTATTTTTTCTAATATGCATTACTTTACATTTTTCAACATTAAATTTCATTTGCCATTTTGATGCCCAATCACTTTGTTTGGTGAGATCTTTTTGAAGCTCTTCATAGTCTGCTTTGGTCTTAACTACCTGCTTAAGAAAGGTAAGGGATAGAGGGATAAAATAAGACAGAGAATATCTTATTGCCTCTATATAAATACTGCGTACAGATGTGTTCGCCTCATCACAAAAAAGATATATTGGCATTGGAAAAGGTTCAGAAAAGGGCAACAAAAATGATTAGGGGTTTGGAACAGGTCCCATATGAAGAGAGATTAAAAAGACTTGGACTTTTCAGCTTAGAAAAGAGGAAATGAAGGGGGGATATGATAGAGGTCTATAAAATCATGACTAGTATGAAAAAAGTGAATAAGGAAAAGTTATTTATTTATTCCCACAGTAAAAGAACTAGGGGTCACCAAATGAAATTAAGAGGCAGCAGATTTAGAACAAACAAAGGGAAGTTTTTCTTCACTCAGCGCACAGTCAATCTGTGGAACTCCTTGCCAGAGGATGTGGTGAAGGCTAGAACTTTAACGGGATTCAAAAAAGAGCTAGATAGATTTGTGGAGGTTAGGTCTATCCATGGCTATTAGCCAGGATAGGTAGTAATGGTATCCCTAATCTCTATTTCTCTGGAGGTAGCTGACAAAGGAGGGATCATGTGAGTATTACCTCTTGTGATCCCTCCCTCTGGGGCATCTGCTATAGGCCACTGTCAGCAGACAGGATACTGGGCTAGATGGACCTTTGGTCTGACCCAGTATGGCCATTCTTATGTTCTTATGTCTTCTCCTACGCTCTGGGGGGATGGGATGAGACTGGAAATGAGGGGTTCAGGGAAGGGATGTAAAATCCTGTTTAATCAGTTAACCTTATGTTTAACTACTTAACTGCTTAAACAGGGCTGGGGGGGGGGTCACTCCAGCCTAACTAGGCTAGATCAGCCACCCCACCTGCCATAGTAGGTCCGAAGTGTGCCCTCCTAGCACAAGTGGGGGCTGCTCCGGTCAGGCTGGAGCTCCCCTGGCCATGGCACACTGGGCTGGGCTGGAGCAGACCTCCCCCACAGTGGCAAAGGGTCTGCTCTACCCCTTGCCTGTTAACCATAACCAGTAAGTATCACCTAGTAAGAGTGAAGCTTACCAATTAATCATTCACATCTCTAGTTCAGGGCATGGGTGGAGGCTCTGGACTGGGACTAAGGAGTTTGGAGTGCGGAAACAGGCTCTGGGCTGATGCAGTAACAAAAATAAAACTTTTACTATGTGATCTTTTTAAAAGTTTTATTCTTCAGATTTAGTGTATAAAGGTTATAAAAATAAAATGTGTTTTTATATAAACATACATAGAATCAAATATACTCCTCTGTCCTTTTCCAAGCAGCCTCACCTTCCTTTCCTAATAGCCTTTTTCTGCATTGGTTTTTTATTTTATGGGTAACACCTATACCCAAGAAAGATATACCTGTAAGATAATTACCTCAATTTGAATGATCAGAAAGGCTTCTTTCTAGGACACAGGGGACAGAAGAAGCAGTCAGAAATGGCATTCAGATAAGGAGCTGTGTTTAGTTTTAGGAGTTCATGCTTCTGAGCACCATGTTGTAGTAGAATTCCATAAATGCATTGTTTTTCTTCTTTATTGTCTCTTTAGTTTGTATTTCAGTATTGTATTGTTTGGTGTAATTGATATTGTGTTTTGATTTTGTGACTTTTTAAAGTGAATGTATTGTATCATATCTCATCTGTATTTTAGAAATGTGCGCTTGTCTATCTGTTTTTCTGTCCGTCCATCTGTGAGTCCATTTGTTCAAGAACTCCCCCTAACTGGTAAGAGCTAGGACTACCAAATTTGGTATGTGGCTGCCTCTTATCATAACCTATTATATTTGTGCCCACAGAATATGAGGACGTAGAAGAGCACTTTCCACTTGTAACAGAACCGACTGCTCAGATGCAATCCATTGATTCTGGTGTTTCCAAAGAGGAACCTAAAGTGAAAGGTCAGATTTGTATTATATGTAGTCTTTTCCTTGTTATAGCATAAAGAACTATATGTTCTTTTACCATTTTTTCTTTGTGTTCTGCTGAAAAATACACTATTTTAGATAATATTGTGATTAGCCTGGCAGCAAAAATGCATGTGGTTGTGTCATGAATTTTCGTTTCTTGCACCCTGTTTTGTTCCTTTTCAAGAATGCAAGGTAATAACGGAAGACCATGGGTCAAGTACGGGTTGGACGTCCCTGGTCCAGCACTCTGGGTACCTGACTGGTCCTGAACAAGAGAATTTGCCAGACCAGGGGAGGTCTCCTGCCACCAGCCCGTAAGCCCATCGCCCATCACCAGCATGCATCCTGCCTCACCCCCAACCTGGCTGGGCTGCTTACCCAACTGCTGCCAGCTCCCTGGAAGGCACAGGCTCTGGCTCCTGCCACAGGGCTCTGGCCCCACACAGCTGGGAGCAGCCGTGGGTCTGGAGCTCTGGCCTCGCATAGCCGGGGTGGCTGCAGGGCTGGGGGTCTGACTCCAGACCCACGTAGCCCCAGGCTGGTGTACCCGGGGGTTGCAATGGGGTCTCAGGCTCCATGCTGCTGCAAGACTCCAACTTCAGCCCTGCTCTCCCAGGGGCTTCTGGAGGCTGCTGCAGGGCTCCAGTCCCCACCTGTGCTGTTCCCAGCCAGGCTGACGACCATGATGCCCTGCTCAGCTGGCATTCGTGCTCTTAAATTTCCAGATTCTCTGGTCCAGGAACATCTGGGATCCAGCAGGACCACGGATGTTTTTGGATGTACAACCTGTAGTACCAAAACATTTAAAAAATGTAAATAAAGGGATACTATCCATCTCAGTAAAGTTCAAAATTCCCTTCCTGGAAATTGTGATTTGTATCCATTTAAAAACAGCTCTTTATAACAGTCTTGAAATAAAAATGAGAAAGGGACTAGGGAGCATGAAGAAACAAAAACATATTAAGCTGTGATATGTTTCAGCTTTCTAAGTTATCTGCAGTATACCTTTTTGCAAGTACAAATGCTATAGATAACTTTTTAAATTAATTTTGCCACATTCAAATTAGTTTAGTTTGAGCAGTAGAGCAAGTCTTATATTGCTTTGCAAGTATCTCATAAAGATCAGAGGAATGAAAAGAATTTTATAAAAACTAGGGTGTTGATTAATTGCACTTAACTCATGCGGTTAACTTAAAAATTAATCACTATTAAAAATTAATCAAGATTAATTTAGCTTTTAAACTATATAATCAAAATTTATGACGTATTTTTGGATATTTTGGATTTGGTTACAACGCAGAATAAGTGTACAGTGCTCACTTCATAATATTTATTTTATTAGAAATATTTGCACTGTAAAATTAAAAACAAAAATAGAACTTTTCTATTTACTCATATGAGTACTGTAGTCTAGTCTCTCTATTGTAAAAATACAATATAATTATAAACTTTTTGGTTATATAACTGCATTCCAAAACAAAATAATGTAACATTTTAGCGTCTACAAGCCTATTCAGTCCTACTTGTTCAGCCAATTGCTAAGATAAACAAGTTTATTTATATGTATTGGAGATACTGCTGCTGCTTCTTATTTGCATCACCTGAAAGTGAGACCAAATGTTCACATGGCACTTTGTAGCCAGCATTATAAGATATTTATATGCCAGATAAGCTAAACATTCAAATGCCCCTTCATGCTTTCTTGCTGATTCTTGTTTAAAAAAATGTGTTAATTAAATCTGTTACTGAACTCCTTAGGAGAAAATTGTATGTCTCCTGTTCTGTTTCACCCCCATATCATGTTACAACAGTCTCAGATGATGACCCAGCACATGCTGCTCACAGCAGAGCCAACAGCCTCTGCGGGCCACTGGATAATGTGTGGTGGGGAGGTTCCGCACTCCCAGGGCAGAACCAAAGGCAGCTAACCCTTAGCACTACCAAAAGAGCTCAACCTGGTGCTTCAGCACAGCACTCTGGCAGTCACTTAAAAAGCAGCAGCAACAGGCACCCAGATCCCTTTGAATTGCCAGGACCAGGGTAATTGCTCCCTTTACCCTCCATCTTTTGGCAGACCTAGTTGTTCATTTTAAGAACACATTCACAAAAGACTTGACAAAATGCAAAGGAGGTACCAATGTGAGATTTCTAAAAATAGCAACAGCATTTGTCCCAAGGTCTAAGAATCTGAATACCTTCCAAAATCTGAGAGGGACGAGAAATCTTAAAAGATCAACAGTCTAATTTGGAAACCACAAAACCTGAACCACAAAAAAAGAAAATCAGCCTTCTGCTGGTGGCACCTGACTCAGATTATGAAAATGAGCATGCATTGGTCTACCCTGGTTTGCATGGTTATAAAGCAGAACCAGTCATCAGCATGGACACATGTCCTCTGGAGTGACATATGAGTTTTTATCACATCTGGCACGTGTATTTTGCAGTGCTGGCTAATACAATGCCATGTGAATGCCTGTTCTAACGTTTAGGTGACATTGTAAACAAGAAACAGGCAACATTTTCTCCTACAGTGTGAACAAACTTGTTTGTCAGAGGGATTGGCTGACCAAGAAGTAAAACTGAGCGAATTATAGGCTCTAAAGTTTTACATTATTTTATTTTTAATATAGTTATTTATTTTTACATAATTTTATATTTTAAGTTCAACTTCCATGATAAAAAGATTGCACTACAGTATTTGTATAAGGTGAATTGAAAAATACTATTTCTTTTGTTTTCTAGTGCAAATGTGAAGTGAGTATTTTATACTTTGCATTCTGTGTTGTAATTGAAACCAATAAGAACATAAGAATGGCCATGTATATCACCACCCTGCCCCCCTTCGCCTTCCGCTGGGGCGCTCGGCTGAGTTCTGTGCCGCTCAGCTGGGCCGCCGCAGGGGAGCCCAAACGGCCGCTTGCACCTCTTGCTCCCCCGCGGCGGCCTGGCTGAGCAGCACAGAACTCAGCCAAGCGCCACG
>CM057847.1:111688023-111728703 GCA_030068395.1 Apalone spinifera
GCTTATGCTCCAATACATCTGTTAGTCTAAAAGGTGCTACAGGACTCCTTGTCGTTTTTGTAGATCCAGACTAACACAGCTACCCTTCTGCTACGTATTAGAGACTATTTATAACTGTGTTTTAAATTATTTGTAAAAATGAATTCCTATTTAGCAAGGTACTTAAGCACATTCCTATCTTTAAGCACATGAATAGTCCCTTTTAACTTCAGATGAGGCACATGATTTAAGTATCTTGTTGAACTGAGACCCTGATTACTTTGAAATAGGAAGTTATGGTTCCTGCCCATACTCAACAGTTACAAAATATGATATAGCTGTATTCAAACTCTTTGTCTCCTTTTGGGTATTCTCAAGTATGGTGTCACCTACCACGTTTGTTTGTAACAAAACCCTGTCAAACTGCAATATTAAAAATGCTAGCTACAATGCATCAGGAAACAATAGTTAAAACATATTTCTTTTATGTTAGCAGATCTGCACTCAGTAACTGCACTGAAACCTTGGCACAGTGCTCTTCTGTGTTTTCTTCCCAAATATTAATCTCCAGGTTATTTATTTAAATTTTTAGTTAAGACTTCAATTGTAGCTGTTCAATTCATGTAATTATTTATAAACTTCATTATTAAAAGCATTTAGAATATTCTTTGGAAGTTGGGTTTTTTCAACATTTCCAACTTGTATTCTCAGATTCATTGAACTTCTTCATATACCAACATAATTAGTAACCATGGTAAACAATGACAAGTTGCAAGAGATGTGAAAGAGTGTAAACATACTTAGATTTTCAAATTTTTATGAATATTTTTTGATAACTCTGCCCTTTGATTTCAGCAGCTTTTATAGGCAAACACTGTATATGATTGAACCAGGAGCTTTATTTGAAGCTCAATGACTGTAGTTTGATTAACTTTTATGTGTAGTAATTTGACACATAAACATTAATAATAACATTGTAAAACATGAAGCTATCACTGAAAATTAATCTTCAGAAGCAAACTTTTTAAATTCTCTATTCAGTCTGATATGTTTCAGTGAAATAGTGTACTCTTTCCCTATTATCTCTTCTTATGCATAGGTAGGCACCTCTGTCTATTTGCAAATTATTTATAAGCTAAAACAGTGGACAAAAAAAGGGAAAAGCATGTGAGAGAGAATGCTGTTAGTTTCTTTTATCTGAACTTCTGTACAGTAGTAAAGAAACGTATGAACATTTTCTACATTAGGCTGAAGCATATAGGGAAGAAGATGAAGAATATGAAGATGAAGATGAAGATGATGAAGAAGATATTGACGCTATTCTTGAAGAAGAGTTCCCAAAAGAGGAAGAGGTAGATGAGGAGGAGGAAGAGCAGGAGGCTGATGCTGTCGAACGCATGAAAAATGAAATTGCAGAAAAGTATGAAGCAGATAGCAATAATTTACAAGGATTACAGGTACTTTCTTCATTGCATACTTTGTCAAATAATATGGCATGAGGCAAGAAGTGCTTCCAGTTTTATAGCTCATTTAATTTAGTTGTCAAATTTCAAAGTTATAGTACCTGAGATCTTCATTTCCTTTTTATGAGCCAAATGAATGGAGATCAAACTAAATGATCATAATGGACCCTTCTGGCTGTCAAATCTATTAATGAAATTTCTGAGATTCTCATTCAGCCAAAATTCCTTTTGGGCCAAATCCTTAAATTCTTGTACAGTTTTCACTAAATCTCCTTCAGTCAATTTTTGAAGGGGAAAGGAAGAAGTGCAAGTGCTCTTTTAAAATCTGCAGCATAATTTCAATTTGATTTCACATTTTATTCATAGATTATTGAAACAGCTCCTGACATAAATTACATTTTCAAAAAAAATGTATTTTCTACAAAGGTTAGTATCAGAATATAGTTCCACTCCCAGATTGGAGCTTTTGCCCATTACAAAGTTGAGTGCTTCCTCACACAGAATTCTTATTCTAAACATAGTAGTAACCATATTGATACCTTTAGGCTTCAATTACTTTTTCTTTTTTTACCAACAAATAGATTAAGAATCAGAATAATCTTTTAACACTCCTTGCATTTCAGGAAGGAGTGAGCTGCAGAGAAAGGACATTGTCTTACACCCAATGATACATGCTTCCATTAATTTCTTGAAAGATTGACTTTAATGTGCAGTTCTAAATGGAAAATTGTCTAATTTTTAGCATATCATAATAAGGTAATATAAATGTTAATAATGAAAATGAGGGAACAGATCCTCAGTTGAAGCTAAAATCAACAGAGGCGCATTCATTTATACTAGCAGAGGATTTAATCCAAAGATCAATAATAGTTAATGGCAGCTGTTATTCAGATCACCGTTTATTATAACATTTCATCATATTTATGATTTTTGTCATACGTTGTGCTTTAATTATTCAGGAAGAATTTGAAAGACTGCAGCTACCACAAATCACCATAAATGGAGGACGAAAACCTCACATTGTATGTTACCAGTTGTATAGCAAGTTGAAGCATCTAGTGGAAAATCGAGAAAGCATTTTTGAGAAATGTTACTCAATAAGTTTGCCACTTGCACGCAAGATGTTGGTTCTATCTTATAAACATCCCAGTTCTTTTGGTCAATGGGACCCAATCAAGGTAATGTAATTAAATAGCTAAGGTGTACTTTCAGGAAGTAATATGTGCTTATCTTCTTTATGACCATATAATTAAGATAAAATATTATGAAAAGCACATCACTGAAGATCTTTATTAGCCAGCACATACTATTAATAACAAGAATTGGTTAGTTTAATGTTGTGTTTCAAGCACTGATTAATAATATTTTATAAGCTTTGAGCATTGAGCAGGTGAAGTTTTGTGAATGAGTACAATCAAATGTGAAGACGAGCAAGAAAGAAATGTCTGATACTTAGGACACAGGAAATGTAGTGGGCAAAGAGGAAGTTCCTACAGCCTTGCAGGAGCAGCAGAGACAAGTTATAGTGTTTTGAAGTTATGGGTAATTAACATAAAGCACTGGTGGGTAATCTGTAGGTCTCTTTGTTGGAATGCTAGAAATGTATCTTGGTTTGGTGAATGAGTCAAAAATGAGGAGCAGAGATAGCTAAGAAAAGCCCAATGAACAGGAAATAACAACAAAGAAATTCCTGAAGAAGGAAGAGTAAGAAGACAGTTGGAAGAGTGATAACTTTGCCAGAGAGCAAAGATTCTTAGATGTCTGAGAGAGTTATCTAAGATAAAACTAAGAAAGAGCAAGTAAGGAATAGAATAGTTTAACACCTGACACATGAAAAAAACATTTTGTTAGCAGAAAGAGGCAAGTATAAAACTGTCTTAAAATGAAATCAAGGATATGTGCTGTCAAAGCTGTAAGATACCTGAAGCGTAAGATGATGACAGTAATGGAGGAGAAAATAGAGATGGTTTAGGATCAAATAGATTATGAGTACAACTAAGGAAACCAAAGAAATATCAATTGACAATTAAGTAATTATGGATCTGAAGATAAAACAAGACTCCGGGGAAAATAATGGATAAGAATGACAAACCAGGAGGAAGAATGTGAGCACCAAAATTGGATTATGGCAGAACCCTACTATCCTGTGCATCTAGGCATGTGATTTGAAATATGTATGTCTAAACCACCATCATGTAATAGATCATCTAGAACCTATTCTATTTTGTTCATGTCGTTACTGATCTGAATTATGTGGGCATCTTTTTGCACTAATGTTTTTAAATTTAAGATTAGTGGGTATACATTAAAAGTTGATACATATTTCTCAACCTTATCCTGATGACAAGGCTCACTTCAGATAATAAATTTATTGTGGTAAAGGGGAACAAGCATAACTGACTCACATGTTGTATGCATGGGGAGAGAAACAAGGTATACTTGGAGTACATTTTGTATTTATATAGCTTAGCCTAAATACAGAGAATTCTGGGAATATATAATATTGGCTCACACAAATTAGCTTCCTTCAGTGTATTTGTACTTGGCCAAATTTATGAATAAAAGCACCCCTAATAGAGACTTGAACAACATCAGCTCATTTAGCGGATGCAATGTGTCCAATCTGCCCTCAAACTTTGAATAAGGAGCATGCTTTCCCAATAAGCTTAATCTAGGCATTAGGAAAATGTTTCTAAGTATAAAGATAGTTAATATTTGGAATAGAATTCCCTCCATTTTCTACTTAGTCACAGAAATCCCAGAAGTTTCTTGATTAAAGAATATTATTTTCTCAGCCCTGTATGGGAGGTTAATCTCTCACATACTCTGCTCCTGGCTCACAGCATTCCTACAATTTTTCTTTATGCTGTTCTCTCCCAGTAGACAGCAGAGATCTTTGCAAGCACCTTTTCTGGCCTGCCTGCACTCCTCTCAGTTTTTTTATGTTATGTCCCTTTGTCACAAGGCTCCGGGCAGGTCAGGGCCAAGCCCTGGAGTCCCTTGAAATCAAAATCAAACACCCTACTACCACACGTCCAGCAGGGATCCCTTTATTCACAACACCCGATCCTGGGGTTGGTGTCGGTATCACCCCCCCGCTAGATTCTACCAGTAAGAGTTCTTACTTCACAGAGCCCTGCCTCCGCAGTTATATGTCCCTCTCCTGTAAGGAACTCAAGTCAACAGAAACATAGCCGGCTCAGCTATAATTCTCAAATAAGGGTCCTTAGTTCCCAGGCACACAGCCTTAGTGGCTATAGTCCTCAGGTAAGTGTACTGACAGGCGCTCAGCCCTATCCACTATCGTCCTCTATAAAGCGTCCTTAAATCACAAATACACAGCCTCTTCGGCCATAGTCCTTAAATAAATGTTCTTAAACAACGATAATACGAGATTCTTGGTAATAACCATCAGGTAGGAATCCTCATTCACCCGATACACCATCGTCACGGCTAGATTCTGCCATCAAGGTACCCCTAGAGCGGCAAGCATACCAGTCAGAATGCGGGGTGGGGTACGGGGACCCAGGCCCTCCCAATCCACTGGGTCCCGACCCAGGGCCATATGGGCGGGGAAGCAGCCCAGGTTGGTGGGGGATTGAGCCAAAACTCACCAACCCCCACGGGTCTCACAGACCCACCCTAAGTCACTTCCTACACACACCCAATTGCCTACCTTGAGTTGACTCTCCATAGGGTAGTCCACATTGTCAGGGGTCCTGGCAAGCAACGCCGATGCCATAGCTAGGGTCGTACATGATGCTTCTGACGCTGGGTCATGGCCCACGCTGTATTGACTTGCCGGCATCCCACACGTTGAGATGGTCCTGCAACCCAGGGTACTACCCACTGGGTGGGATAGACCCCTTGAGGAGGACGGGCTAGTGCCAGAGGGACCCTTAGCCTCTGTGGGTACAGTGTCCGGCCGCCTGCAGCCCTTTCCAGACAGACCGGCTGTCCTCGAGCCTGCAAGGCTCACTAGTGCCCAGATCGCCACGGGGGCCGATTCCTCCCATGGCACATGCCGCTGGAGCTCCCCTACAGCCCCTAGCTTGGGGCGAGGGAGCTCTCTCAGGGACTGTGGTCCCAGCGCAGCCGGAATGATATGGATCCTGTCCACTTCTGCTAAGCTGGCTTCCCGCCCGATGTATGCGCCCCTGGCTTCCAGCATGGGGGCCCTTTTGACCGCTGCCACCGGGACGTCTCCGCCGCTGGGCATTTGCGGCGGTGTTCCCTGGCTCCGGACTGCCTCCTCACAACCCCCCACCCGGTCCTAGTGCCGAGTGATTCTTCTCCGGCCGCTGCGGAGCAGGCACGGCAGGTATGCTGGGAGGGAGCTATCTCGCCCCAGAACGCGGCGCTCTCCCCAGGTGGAGTGTGGGGTGCTGAACCCCATCACACCCTTATTACAGCTCCCATACTGCATCATATCTTGCAACCCCTCAACTAGTGACCCATCAACTAACTGCCTTTCAGATTGTCCAGTCTCATACGATAGCTCTGCCTTACCAACAGTTTTTCCCAGCAAGATGTTTCCCAGCAAGATGTCAACTTCCTCTAGAATTTGTTCCCAGTGCAAATAACAGATTCTATGTAAACTAACCCATTGTTTTTCCTCTCTGTCTGAATCTCATATCCTCCCTAGGACAAGAGACTGTATTGAGTTGATATTCTGCATATCATCAAGTTTTATTTTTCTCATTCTCCATCATTTATAAAGCCAAAGTAATTGTTTTGAATGTTACAACCTGTGCGTAGATGCAGCTAAAGCCAATATTGCTACATGGGTTTTAGGCTGCATTCTTGAAGTATATGACAGGGCTGGTAACATTGTCCTTAGTGTCACATGTCACTTATCTAAACAGGTATCTGTTTCACAAGCAGTAAGTGCAAAATTCATTTCCAAGGTATGTAAAGTGGCAATATGGTTCTGTTTGTGCTTCTTTATATGTCATCAATTGGACAGTTGCTTTTCAGGATGCTTTCTTTAAGTTCAGGCCCTTGTTAGTAATATGGTAAAGTTGGACCTCCTGCAGATACTGCTTGCTGCATCCACTGCCTGGCTGTGATTTCAGTCTCATAAGATGGGAGAGGAAAAGATATCTGACTAAAGAGAATTGATTATTGATAATTTTGTTTGCCATAGAGTTTTCTCCCATCCTATATTCCTCTCTCCTCGCCTTTGGATGGTATGCCACTGCCTGTTATTGTTATTTCTCTCTCTATCTTGAATACCACATGCTTCTCTCCAAGCCTGGAAGGACCTGTAGCTCAGGGATAGTGTTCTGTCTGAGGCTTATGTAATCAAGGGTAGTGTTTCTGAAATCTTTGCTTTCTTCCAGGAAGTGTTTCCATAACAGTATACCTATGAATCCACTGTTGTAGGATGAGTGAAGAAGAGATTATGGCAAACAGAAGTATCAGTAAGTAACTTTTTTCCATTTTGCATATCTTACAGCTAAGTGAGGGAGATGCAATCAAGCCTTTCCAAAACCAAGAGACTCCAAGCTTGCCTGTAATCCACCGACAGTATATTTATTTCTTTTCAAGTAAAGAAAATAAAGAAAAATTTATGAAAAATCCCATCAAATTTATCTGTCAACCAAAACCCAAGCCATTTGTGCCAGTTAAGATAGCAATTGTGGGACCTCCAAAATCTGGGAAAACTACAGGTAAGGTCCAGTATTTTTAAAAGGCAGGAGCTTTCCTTATAATTGGGGTTTTGTTTACCATGTTCATGTTGGCAAGAAATTACAAATAAGTCTCTGAAATTATTGCTGTTGCTATGCATAGAATGCTGCAGTTAGTTTTCTCATTATCCTATTTACCAGCCAGAAATATCTGTATTCCCCATCTCACCCCTGTCCCCACTCCTCAGGAAGGAAGGATATTCTTGTGGTTAAGGCCCTGGACTGGCACTTGGGAAATAAAGGTTCTGTTCTAGTGCTGGAAGACTTCCTGTGCTAAGTGACCCTGGAAAGTCACTTAATCGCCCGTGCTTCAGTCCCTGTGTTGAATTTATGTCCCATCCCTTTCCATTTACTCATCTGTATAGATTGTATGGTCTTCAGGAAAGTGCTGTTTTTAATAGTGCCTACCATGAGGAGTTCTGATGTTGATTGGGGCCTGTAGGTGCCACTGTAGTACATATAATAATAATCCTTATGTCTCAAATCACAGATGCAGTGGGAAGATAGTCATGCTCATCTACGATAATGATCCCATTATATATCTGGGCATGGGAGATAAACTAGAAATAGCCTGTGTAAAACTCCCTTTTTGCCACTGGGAAATGCCATGTTCACTGTTCCCACCTCTCATATACTGTAAAAATAATAATTGTCACTTCAACCAAATATCAGCCAGTCCTAAGAAAGATCAAACAAAATGGAGCATCAGTGATTCTGATAGATCTCTGCTGGCTCAGGCAGTTCTGGTTCTCCAAGTATTCTCCAGATATCCTCACATCCATACCTCCATATGCAGCTGTTCCCAGTCTTATTGACTCAGGATAAAGGCAAGATCAAACATCCCAGCCCAGCATTATTCCATATAATGGTGTAGTACTTGGATGGATGACAGATCTAGAAAAGGCATGCGTGGAGGCAATGCAATCTATCATAAACAACCGTGAGAAAGATTCTACTAGGAAATGCTACACAGCAAAACGGCAAAAATTCTTTACCTAGTGCTACTATTCTGGGCTATCTTCTCTCTCTAAAAACACAGTAGCTATACATCAGCTCCTTGTAAGTATCCTTGGTGACTGCTAGCACTGTGGACAGCCATTCAGTTTTCACTTATTCTACAGTAAGGTTTCTGAAGGGTCTGATCCAAATCTTCCCTCCAGTGCTGAATCCTACCTCAGTATGGGACCTCAGACTTCTGCAGATTGATGAATGTATTGTTCACTTCAAACCTTTAGCCGCAAGTTAATTCATTCGTTTGTGAAGTTTGCAATGTTGGTTGCTATCACCTCAGCCAGAAGTGTAGGTAAACTGAGGTCCTGATGGCTGACCGTCTTATGCAATCTTCCATAAGGATAAGGTTTCCTTGAGGTTACATATGAAGTTGACTTCTAAAATATTTGCAGAATGCCATCTGAACCACATCATCCATGTACATGTCTTCTATCTAAACCTCCAAGTCACCAGAGAAGACAGGAACCTCCACTCTCTGGATATCCATTGAGGTTTAGCCTTCTTCTACAGAGGATGAAAATCTCCCAAACCATCTGTCTCCTTTGCTGAATGCATCTCCTCACAGAGACTGTCAAAAAGGATATTATTCTGCATTTTGCTGTGATTTGAGCTGATAGCGACCCTTCCTCTTCAAGGTGTAAGGGCTGACATAACAGAGCACAGGCTCAGATGTTAGCTTCATTTTGAGATGTTCCTTTCCTAGAAATTTGCAGAGCAACACAGCAGTAATGTGGGGCTCCATCGATATCTTTGTGAGACAACGTTACACTTTGGTTCAGGCCTGTTCAGCATCTTTCAGCAGAGCAGTCTTTCAGTTTATGGTACAACAGGGTTCCTTGAACTCTCCTCCTCAATGAAAATTGCTTGAGGGTTACTTCAAGTGGAATACCATAGAGACCATCGCTCAAAGAAGAAGAGAAAGTTACTTACTTTATACTGTAACTGGACTTCTTTGAGATGGGTAGTTTCAATCCACTCCCCACCTTCCTTCCCCTCTGCAGCAGAGCCATATCCTATTCATGGTAGAAGGGTATCTAGAGAGGCAGTCAGACTGCACTACCCCTTATATCCTTGGTTGGGAGCACAGTGAAAAGGGTACAGGTACAGACCAAGGGACATTGCCAGCAAAAAATCTTCTCAGGAATATGGAGTGTGCACACATGTCAAGTGAAATACCAATAAGGGACCACACATCTCAAAGAACTTGTCATTGTACAAGATAAATTAATACTCATTTATTTAACTTTCAATTTTTAATCTCCCCACAAGAATCACCTCCACAAGTATAAGATTCTCTGTATCTACTGTGATCCCCTGGAGTTTGCTCCCATCTCTTTATCAACCACAGCACACTTGAAACACTAATTTTTAGCCTGGTGTAGACTAGAAGAGACTCTTTGCAATGCTTCCCCTTAACTATCCAGAACCCAGGCACTTTGGATAACATTTTCCAAAGCACCTGAGTGCTCCTAAGTCCCATTTTGGAAAGTACTTATATCATTTAGGCTATGTCTACACTGCAGCACTATTTCGGGATACTGAAGGTATCCTGAAATAGCTATTTCATGTCTCTTGAGTGCGCCAGTTATTTTGAAATGTAACGGGCTTACTTTTCTGACAGCCCTGTAAATCTCATTCCATGAGGAGTAAGGGACATTTCGGAATAGTGATTTATTTCAAAATTAGTGCTGTGTAGACAGTGCCAAATTTTGAAATAAGCTATTTCGAAATAACATCAAAATAAGATACGCAATTTGCGTAGCTCAAATTGGATATCTTATTTTGACTACAGTGCAGTGTAGATGCACCCTGAGGCTCGTAAGTCCCATTGAAAGCCTATAGGCATATTAAATATTTTACAAACCCTTCGCCTCAATATTTATATTTTATTAAATATTTTTTCTTTCCTAGAAACAGCATGCATTTTCCACAGCATTGTCACTTCTGTTAGGTACAAGAAGGCAAAATAACAGCTTTTTATCTATTGTTCATATAATCCTATAGAGCCAGGCAAAGAATGTATTAAATTAAATTGAGAGTTGATTAGGTCTGTCGTTTTTTAAAAAATAAATGTTAGTAGGTGATTGGGGCAACTTGACTGTCAAATTGATAGAAATGAAGTTGTACTAAAACTATCTGTATACCATTTGCCATTTTCTGTAACCAAAACCATTTTGTAATTTCTGGTTTTGTTTGGTGTGTTTTGTAACAACAAAGTTTTTTAAATGTATGCAAAATTAGATATTTTTTATTTATTTACTTTAACTAAAATCATTTTATCATCTTTTTGAACTGTAAAACCCAGTAAAAACTGGTGTCCAACAAATCAGACTTTTAGTCAAAAGTAGAATCGCTTACATAATGGTGCAGAATATGAACCACCAGCTAAGCTTTGCCTTTTATCTGTATTAAAATTTTTTCACACATTATCCATCTCTCACACCAAGAATATAGTACAGCAAAGCAACTACATATAAGAACATGGCAATTACCAAATTCTTTACCCTTTCTAATATTGTGGATGAATGTAATGTTCATATAAAATGGTGATATATTGGTATTAATTAGGGCTGTACATAGACTGGAAAAACACTCTGCAAGTTCCAAACACATACTTTGCTAATGCTCGTGCACTTTGATTTGAGAGGCAACATCCTGTATCTGCTATTCCAATCCCAGACTTATACTAAGAAATGTCTGCTTTAGTAATGCAGACGTTACTTTGGGGGGTTCAGTGTCAATATCTGGATATTAGTGCATTTTAAATTACACATACATGCATAAGCTTGACCTACAATACATTTTAGGGAAGTCCTATATCTTGACTCTGTACCAGTAGCATACTACATTTATCCTAAGTTATCAAACTCATAATATTAATGAATATTCATTCATAATACTAATGAATATGAACAAGATTTTGTGAATAAAACATTGCATTGCATTGATGTCTAAGTGAAAACTGAGTGTTAAAACAAAACTATTTTTCAGTTGCTAAAAAGTTTGCAAGTGTCTATGGGTTAATGCGCTTGTCTATGGGAGATGCTATACGACTCGTGTTAAACAATCAGCCAGAGAGTGAGCTGGCACTTATGTTAAAGTGGCATCTTCATAAAGGACTGGCTGCACCTGATGAACTGGCCATTCAGGCTCTAGAAGTGGCTCTGATGGATCATGTGTGCAGTATTGCTGGGTAAGAGGCTTGTCTGTTTTTTGTTTTGTTTTGCTTTTTGGTAAGCTAGCATTCTTTTCATAAGGACTGATTTTCATAAACATAATGAAACAAATGGTTTCACTAAAACAGAGATGGGGAGCCTATTTTCTTTTGAGGGCCACTGAGCCACAAAAAAACTAATTAGGGCCTACAGGGCTACACACAAGTGAGAAACAAAAAAATAAAACAAAAACAAAAAACCCTCACTGAGAAGAAAACTGAGGGGGGAAAAAGAGACACTCACAGTGCTTAAGGTTCTCTCCCCACTCCAGCCCCACACAAAGGTGCCATTTCTCAGAGATTTGCCGCAGAGATTGAGCACAAGTGCTGGCTTGCCCCGAGCCTTGCTGTAGGATGAGCCCGAATCTGGCTTTTGGGCCATAGATTCCCTGAGGACTACACATATTACTACAAATACTAGTGACAACCCAGACTTAATATTGGTGTCTGGAACTTGCCTATACCTATTCCGCCCTTGCACCAGTTTTTTTCTCTCTGGTAGTGCAAATTGACACTTCAGTGCTCCCCTTTTGATGTTTTAGAAGCAAACAAAAACTAAAATCTATCATCTGTCCCCTAACTCCTGTGGAATCCAAAGAAATCACCCCACTTCTTCATCTCTCCAGCTCCTCTCCCAAAAGAGGGGCCTTCTCACAGGACAGGACATGTAATTGATCTCTGGCATGCAATTTTGAGCTTTGAGATCAGCATTGAATAAACTTTCCTTGATGTGTAGGTATTGGACTGTTTTGTTGTATCTTTGTATATTGTCCCACCAATGCCTAATATATGAAAATTATGTTTCTTTTTCAATATGGATTAGGCAAGCCTTGAGTTAAAATACTTGATGTTGATTTAGATGTTATCTCTTTGGAACCTAATCCTGCTCCAGTCAAGTTACTAATTATGTAGAAGACCAGTGTGGATTGTTGATAGCTATAAATAAATAGATAAGATCTCATAATTTAAAACTACAACTTTAAATGACTCTCAACCTCCAGGTTGTGCACATCCCAGGCTTTGTAACCATATGTTCCTACACTTTTCTGCTTGGCCTACTGCCTCCACTCCCTCAAATTTTTGTAACAACCACTTCTTGTATTAAATTGTATTGTAAACTCTGAGACTGAGTCTTTCTAGAGGTTTGTACAGCCCCTTGCTCAATATTTTATTGCGATCTTCACAGTACTGTAATACCACTGCTAATCGTTATTAATAATAGCAAATCTATCATGCACTGATTTGGAAGTGCAAGACCACAGACCTTGTATCTTTTTTTGTAAATAAAAATATGTTCTTGCTATTTTCAGTTTAGTGTTAATGGTGAATTAGGAACTGACAGGTTTTTTTAACCTGTATTCATGTTTCTGTTTGCATACAGAGTAGTTATTGATGGGTATCCTGTAACAAGAAAACAAGTAAACATCTTAGAAGCAATGAGAATAATTCCAGTGAAAATATTTGAGTTACAAGTGGATGCAAAGGAGATTTTTAGAAGAGCACTACTAGACAAGGAAAGCTCTGACAGGTAGCAATGCTAACAAAGAGTGTTGATTTTATCCTTGTAAATCGTATCTCTTTCAAGTATTGATTTAAGTACTCATACATTTCTCATCAAAATAATATCTGACTGCTGCTAAAAGTGGCTACCAAAAATTGTATCTGCTACTGAATTTTATTACTCATACATACAATAATTATTGTTAGTAAAATTGATACTTAGCTGACTCTAACATATTCTGTCTCTTTTCTTAATTGTGGGCCTGTTTAAATGTCAGCAGTAATGTTTCATTTCTCCTAAGTACTCTGCACAAATTATTTATGCAAACCTTTCGTGAAAACTTGCCCCTAACTTCTTTGCTTTTCTGATGAGGTAAATATTCAAACTCAAAAGGTATCTGTTTGGGTGGGATTTTTTTTTTTTTATTAAAATAACATTTTATAACTGCAAGGATCACAAAACAAAAACAGAACACTCAGTTTAAACATTAAGTTGAATAAAAATCTTTTCCTTATTAGGTGAAATGTTTCCCGGAAATAATTCCAGAATGTTTTTAGCATATTTACATGTTTTATTTATTCAGCAACGAATGATTGCACTATTTATTTGTTCACTTCCATTACAAAAAATGAAACTACAACTTTTTTTGCAAGAGTTTTTCAAAACTACCATTTTTAATTCCAAACAAATTATATTTTATAGCCTTAAAGCTGACCAATTGTGCAATCCGAATAATTACTAAAAGTTAATATTATATTCAGAGCCTTATCTTATTGCTTTAAAAACATCCCCAATATAGGCTTTTGGCACTGTTTAAATTAAGAACCAGGATATGCTATGTATTTAAACTAGATATTTATACTTCTTAGGATACTTGCAACTGTGCTCTAATCCATATTGCTCTGAGAGTTTTACATAACATCCCAATTTAAGATTAGTTTATTTTTAAGTGGATTAAATATTTATAACTTGGAGTTTAGAGCTTGCATTTTCCCTAAATGTATTAGAAGATTATGGCTCCTTATCTCCAAACAACTAAGGCTCACTATACTCTTTTGTACCTTAATATCACAGATTTCCAGTTCAGATACTTGATGTATCATTGTGCCTATCAGCATATAGCTTTCCCCATTTTAAAAGGTTCATGAGCTTGATGATGACAATCTGAATTTGAAGAATTTTTAGGCACATTATTAAAATGTGTCCATAAGCATGTAGTAACAAATATCCAAGGGTATGTCTACACTACAGGAAAAAGTCAAATTAAGATATGCAACCTCAGCTACATTAATTGTGTAGCTGAAGTCAAAATAGCTTAATCTGGCTTTTGGTGCGGTCTACACTACAAGAAGTCGAAGGAAGAACACGCTTCCTTTGACTTCCCTTACTTTTCGTGAAAACAGGGTTACTGGCATTGACCAGCGTGTCCCTCTCACTTCAAATTAGCTGTTTTAACTAGATCACTAATTTGAACTCAGGAAGATTGACAGCAGCAGCTTCGGTCTTCCTCTGTAATATAGATGTACCCCTAAAGTCCTCTTCAAAATATTCAGTCTAAAATCAGGAAATACACAGAGCATAATTTTCTGAATTTTTGTTGGTTCCTGGACATCCACTTGGTTCCTCAGAATTGTGTAATGGTAAGAATGAAAGACAGTTTTTTCTGCATTCATGACAATATTGTTTTTGATTACAGAGCTGTATTCCCTCAGCACTACTATAGACTTTCAATAATCATAATTAAAAATATTAATAGTGAGCTCTAATGTATAAATTTTGACATTCAATCAGATAGTCATCATCGGAGAACAAAAACTATTTTGTATGTTTTTATTCTTAATATGTTAATATAGTTTCTTAAATCATTACTATTTTTTATTTTCTTCAGTCCTCCTTATCCAATACATGACAGTTCACAGATTCTAGCTATTCAGAACTCCTGCTATAAAAAGCAAATTGATGCTATTCGGACTTACTATGAAGAGGAACATCAGAACTGGTGCGTGGTTGATGCATTCCACAGCAAGTGGTGGGTCTGGAACAAAATATTTGAGGAAGTTCAGGTGATCATTAAACAGATCCAGATATATTTGGAAAGAATAAGAGAAGGTAAAAGAAGAATACCTGTTTACAAATAGTACATGCTGCTTTGTTTTAAGAAATTGTAATTTAATGAACCCATTGTATCACATTCAGTTTTAATTTGTGTCAAATTATCCATGGCAATAATGCCCAGACAAAAACATTTAAGCTGGATGTTAAGTTTCAGAGTATATTTCAGTATATTTCAGTATATTTCAGTATATTTCAGAGTATATTACTTAGTAGCAATAAAAGTTTTACAAGAAAATAGTACTTATAAAAAACCTAATTATCTTGACTATGCTGGAAAAAATGCATCATGTCAGAAACTAATAAATGTTACCTAATATGCAAAACACAGCTTGCATAGATTGAGGCTGAACATGTTAGTTGTTCACTCATGGTTAACACTGTTGATTTTAGACATGAGTCCCTTTCTACAACATTTTACATCATGTTAACAGAGAACTTGTCTACACAGTTAAGTAATGCACTCTACAGGGGTGTGATTTCTAAAGGCTACAAACGAGTGGTGCATTAATTGTCCCATGTTAAACTTCCTGATGCACACTAAAAGTTCCTGAGCAGGACTGTCCTTACCCCTACACAGATTAAGCAGTTGCAAAAGGTACCTGAAAATTTGGGGCACCATTGGGTCTTAAAGTCCATCCGCCTACCTTTTCCTAACCCTATTCTATGGCTTTGCTTCCTCCAGAGAGGGTCTAGTTAACTTGCTTGTCTAATCCATATTGAATAACAATGGGAAAATCTAAATAGTGAGGTATAAGAAGAATCTGTATAAGGACGTATGCAGTCCAGTATCACCATAAATTACCTGTGAAGGGGGGTAAACCGGGAGATCGCAATGTTTGCCTATGGAACTCATTGCCAGTAGATGTTGTAAAGTATAAAAGATACAGAAAAGAAATAGATAAGTTCATGGTCCATCTCTGCCTATTAGCCAAGATGGTCAAGGATGTAAACCCATATTCTAGATGCCCCTCATTCAACCAATGCAATTTAATGTGTGGCTGTTCTAAAATCAATTTAAACTTAGGGTATAGCTGTTTAGTTTACACCTTTACATTTACTAATGCAAACTAAACCACTGTTAGGCCGTGTCTAGACTACATTCCTTTTTTGATAAAAGGATGTAAATTAGGCACGCCAATATTGCAAATGAAGCCAGGATTTGAATTTCCCGCGCTTCATTTGCATAATGGTGGCCGCCGCTTTCTTTCTAACTGAGGCTTTTTCGAAAAAAAACCGGCAGTTTAGACAGGGCATTTTTGACAGAAATGCCCCGTTTCAAAAGATCCTGTACTCCTCAAAAAATGAGGTCTAGTCTAGACGTAGCCTTACTCGTTTTAAACTGGGAAGTATGTCCACAAAAAGAGTTGCATCAGTTCATATAAATAAGTTTTCAAACCAGTTTGGTTAAAATGATGCATCTTCTGTGTACTCAAGCCCTCAAATACATTTTTCCTGTGTGGAGACGAAGTCTAAGGATTTATCCCCACCTTACCAGAAACTAAACATTTGTGTAGACAAGTCTTAAGAGACTACTTCTCTCACCTTGTATATGTCTAGATTACAGAGTTTTCTCTGGAAAATGGCCGGTTTTCTGACAAAACTTGAGTTACGTCCACACTGCAAGCATGTTCTTTCACAAGTAAATCGAAAGAACAGAGGGGTTTTTGTGCAATTGGTAATCCTCATTGAAGCCTTTTTGCGAAGTGGATGGGAAGGAGGGTTTTTTTTTGCGGAAGAAGAGGCCTCCAGGAAGAAGCACAGGTGCCCTGGTGGCCACTCCATAGAAGTTAATCACAACTCTATAGTTTCTTCTCCTGACCCCCTTAAAGCTGCAGGCACCTGGACAAGCCTTGTGGCAGGAAGTAGGACAGAGAGCAGCACCTTGATCGCGCGGCTCTCCCTGCCACAGCAATTGCCAGCCATGTTTGCCTCTCAAGCCCCCGCGCTCCCGCAGCCCTCGTCGGGAGCATCCCCAAGGGTCTGAGGACCCACTCAATGGGACCAAGAGACACGCCCCATCCTGGTCTGGCCCAGACATCCAGTCCCTCCTCGAACTGTGAGGCGAGGAGGAGACGCTCCAGGGCCAAGTGGCGGAATGCTGGCATTTATGGCCGAATGGCCATGTCCCTGGCGGAGCACGGACGTCCACCCCAGACCATGGAACAGGTCCGGAGTAAAATAAAAGAGCTCCACCAGGGATTGTTCAGGCCACCAAGCGCAGCTCCTATTCAGGGGCAGGACCCCACATCTGCCCCTACCACAGGGAGCTGCACTAAATCCTGGGGTGTGGGGAAACGTCTTCCCCATCCATCCTGGTGGACTCCGGGGTCGAGACCCCCATCATTGTCCAGCCAGAGGTCACCCCGGAGGAGGAGCAGGAGGGCCAGGGACAGCCAGCCGCACTGGAGGAGGAGGAGGAGACGGGCACTATGACCCTCTCCTTCGAGCCGTCCTGTGAGCCAAGAGGTCTCCCAGGCCTCCTCGGACTGCTGGGAGGGATCTTCAGGTGAGTGGTCTTACTTTGTCACACACACAGGGAGGGGGAGGAAGGCACACAGTGGGCAGGGGGCGAGTGTCACGTGGGATGCTTGGGATGCATATCGTGCTGTGGTCTGTGCACATGCAACCATGTGCTGCATTGCTGTATGGCACATGGATGCAACAGGTAGCCCCTGAGCATGCCTGGGATCCTGCTCCCACGCTCAAGGGAGGCCACACACATCTGGCCCCGGGTGGGAGGATGCTCCAACTAGAAGCAAGCTAGCCACAAGGGCACAGGTATGACCCCACACAGACTGAGGAGTGCCGCACACAGAACATGGGCATGCCTGCACTACAAGGTAGCAGCTGCTCCTGCAGTCAGCACTGTGACCCGCAGCTTTGTGGGGCGGACCCCAGGGAGGGCTAAACTGCTCCCGGCTCCTCTGCCACCAAAGAGGAAATCCCACGGTAGCCAGACACTTCCTTTGGCTGCCTGTGCATGGGCCGGGGGAGGGAGAGATGGGAAGCAGGTAGCACGGTCCTCCGGGCACGTCGGGGCCCCGGGAGATAGGGCCCACTGTGCAGGCCAAACATGGCCTTGCACCCAGGACATCCACCGCCTCTGGTCCGTGGACTGCTGGTCGCTGCTCACAGAGGAGGGCATGGCCTCAGGGACAGTGTCTGCAGGAATGACTGACCGCCTCTCCCTTTTGTGTGTTCTCCACAGCTGGACCAGCCGGGACAGAAGGCCAAACCACACCACCGCAGCCACCCGCCAGAGCCCAGGGGACCCAAAGGTGCATAAGGCTGCACGAGGACCTGATGTGACAGCACATCAGTGTCCTCCGTGACATCCTCCAGACCCTGGCACACAAGGTCCGTGCCAACCTGGAGTGACAGGAGCACACCTGGGACCAGCTGATGCAGCGGTGCGATAACATGTTGGAACACGCGCCTGATGCTGCTGCTCCTGGCTTCCTCTGCTATGCCCCCCATGCTCCTGCCCCCCATGCTCTGCCCATTCCCCCTCTGCCTGCCCCCCCGCCATGCCTCTGCTCCCTCACCTAGCAATGTCCATGCCCCCTCCCCCTGCACCCCTCCACCAATCCTAACCCTGCTGCAGCCTCCCCCACCCCGTCCACCCCTTTGTGGTCCCCAGACCCGCACAACCCGGATTAGTTTCCCATACCTGAGGTGGCACATCGAGCCACTCCCCTCCCAGTTCTGATCCCCACTCTCAGTTCAGAGCCTCCCTCCCCCTGCCCACCTCTTCTGAATCTTTAATTAATACAGACTATTTTTTTCAAAACCAAACAGGTGTGTTTATTGGGAGGTCAGAGAAGGGGCAAAAGGAGGGGTTGTGGTGGGGAAGGGATAGTAAGGGGAGAGTTAGTGGAGTGCTTGAGAGAATCTTTCCCTCAAGGCCTCCCAGATGCGCCCCCCAACTGATGGGCCTGGCGGATGGCAGCTGTCAGGTGCTGCTCAAACGCTCGGCCCTCGCAACCGGCGTGTGCCCCCCAGCCCAGGAGGAAGGTCTCCCCCTTCTGCTCCACAATATTGTGGAGGACGCAACATGCCGCCACCACCTTGGGGATGTTGTGCTTCCTTACGTCCAGGCGGGTGAGGAGGCACTGAAAATGTGCTTTGAGGTGGCCGAAGGCGCACTCCACCTGGATCCTGGCCCGGTTCAGGTGGGCATTAAACAGATCCCTGCTGCGATCCAGGTGGCCGGTGCATGGCTACATGAGCCATTGCATGAGGGTGTATGCCACGTCTCCCACTATGCACAGAGGCACGTGCACATCCCCGACTGCAAGGTCCCAGCAGGGGAAAAATGTGCCCACCTCCAGCTTACGGTACAGGTTTGAGTTCCTGAACACACAGGGATTGTATGCCCTGCCCGACCACCTGACAAAAATGTCGGTAAATTGTCCCCGATGATCAAGCAGAGCCTGCAGGACAATGGAAAAGTAGCCCTTCCGATTTATGTACTGGGCTGCTCGATGGTCTGGTGCATGGATGGGGATATGTGTTCCATCGATCACTCCCCCGCAGTTTGGGAACCCCAGGGCAGCAAATCCAGCCACAGTCACGTCCAGGTCTCCCAGATGGACCACCCTCCTCAGTAGGAGGGAGTTGATGGCCCTCACCACCTGCAGAAGGAGACAAAGAAACACACAAAACAGAGAATGAGAGAGGGTGTGCCTGAGCCCTTGGGAGGTGGCTACCCTGCTTCCCTCCCCTGTTCTCCCCAAACACCCCAGGAGCCACTTCCTATGAGGCTGCTCCCCCCCCCCAGCAGCAGGGCTGTGTGATGGTGGGACAGCACAAGCCCCCGGGGATGGGGCTTTCCTCCCCACCCCCACTCCACTCACCACAGTCCCCAGCCCCACTCTCCCGAGGGTCCCCCTTATCCAACACTCTCCCCACCCCCGTGCAGGGACTGCAGCCCCACAGTGCCTTACCATTGCAAAACATTTGTTTAAACTTAATCGTAGCCATGCGGGCCATTAAATTTTTGGGTGTAAAAAGAACAAAAATAATGAAGTGCTGTAAAACTTAAAACAAAAATTCAGTTTTCTCCAAATTTCAGTCGTGTTGAGGTACCCCCCAGATTTCTTTCAAGTACCCCTAAAGGTACTCCTACCACTGGTTGAGAAACACTGTCTTATACCACAGTTGAATATGGCCACAGCTGTGCTTAAGACTGGTGCAAGCTAAATTAGAATGTTTGTGAAAAATAAGCTGGCTTATTTTACATCTTCCTTTTGCTTCTTCTATTACATCCTTCACATTTGCACCTCACCTAAACTTCAGTCTTCTAAACTTCAGTCATAAACCAAATGATATTTAGTTACTCTTTAATATATAATTTGAGCATCAGACTTTTAAAATATACTTTCTATTTTCTTAAATGACATTTTATTCCAGGAGATCTTGAATAACCCTGAGTTAGCTAGACCAGTGAGTTTGTAGGACTGGGGTGAATAAATGAGAGCTTTTATCACATCCAAATTTAAACTCATTTTCCTCTCTGTCGATAACTCACATAACAGTTTAAATGTCCCTTCACATCAGAGGAATGAAACTGTACACTCCCAATGCAAAACTACTTCAAAGAAAGTTGTCTAATTAATTAATCATGTGCAGGATCCTGCAACATTAGCTATTGTATGTCTTAAGTAATTGCTAAAGTAAAGATTACCAAAACAAATTAATAAAATATTTGCAGTCTAGTTACTTTAGTAATCAAATTATTTATAAAGACTGCCAGCTCATAATTCTTATCACTGAGTATAAATGTTGCATTTCCACACTGGATATAATCTTCATAAACGGCGACATTTTGTACTGCATGTGAAAAATGTTTAAATGTTATAAAATAACATTTTATTCTATTATTGACAGGAAAAGCAGCCAGTATTGCTGATTTATGTATCACACTCCAAGAGCTGCAGTCCCGGCTGGGAGAGTTTGGACAATATTGTCCTGTCAGCCTCGCAGAAAAGAGTGAACTGGTTGATTGCTCTGTAACCTCATCATTGCAGTTTGCAGCAGAGTTTCGAGGACACTATTACAAAATGGCTTCGCAGGAGGAATTGAACGTAAGGACCTCAATGGCTTCAGCAAAAGTGGGATGGGAGTAAGGATGGCTTTACTAGGAACAGGTGCTGCATCAGCCCTGTGAAAGAGAGGGAAGTAACAAGCAGCGGCGGATATAGGGCAGGGCGAGCGGAACGGCTGCCCCAGACCCCGCGCTTCAATAGGCCCCGCACACGCACTACTACCTGTCGGCTGTGGCCATGGAGCATGCGCGAAATTGTGCTGCCTTTGGCCCCGCACTTCAATAGGCCCGGTGCCCTGGGCCTCGCAAAACTCTCATCTGCCCCTGGTAACAAGAAAGGGCCTCAGAGCCAGAAAGCAGTCAGCCACATCTTGTGCAGTTTGTATAATTCTTATATTGTGCAGTGTTTCTTTTAAACAAAAAGTTTGTTTTCTCTTACTACAGAAATTCTTGAATGCACCAGAGTTGTACGTGCCACCATTGGCACCTCATCCTCTTCCCCCACGAGATATGCTACCAAAGAAACTGACAATGGCAGAAGTGAAGGCCTTATTCCCTAAAAAGGCTGAAATGCAAGGATACTGTCCAGTCACTTACCTAGATGGAAAACAAAGGTAAATCCTCACATTTCCCAGAATATTTATTTTAAAAAAAACAAATAAGTGCTTGACAAAGTACTTCTATTCTGTTTTCAGCAGGAAAAACAATTACAACTCCTTGTAAAACTTTTGTAACATAAACTTTTGAAATCTGTTGGGCTTTGGGCTTCATTATGTTCCTGAAACATTGATGAAATTGCATAAAACATGAAGTGGGCTAACCACCATAGATTTGTGTTCCCTAAAAAAGCCAAAGTTCCTGCACCTGGTGGGATTCATTAGCCTTTCATTCTTCAAACTTTCTGATATATTCATAGGGCAGCCTGTGAAATTATCCCAATCTCTTTCTTATATGTGAGGTGAATGTGCATCCAGTAGGCTATCTGTCCCCTCCTCAGGATCTATAAGCGTCTTCCTAAAGCAGGGATAGACCTAAGGTGGACCAGATGTGGCCTTGGCTTGCCTGGATCTGGCCCCTGAGGCTCGGGGCTCCCCTCCCAGCCAGCTCCTATGCTCTTCCTCCCACCCAGACATCACACCTCAAGCCTGTTTCCTGGCAACCCCTTCCCAAAAAATCTACTAGTCTGGGCCCCCCCCAAGCTCTGGTGTGGCCCCCAACTTATTTTTCTGTGGGTCAGCAACTCCTGACCCAAAAAAGGTTCCCCATCTGTGTATTAAGGATTAGTGATATGATTGGTTCTTTTTCATTCTGCAGTAGTGAGAATTAAAAACAACTGCTGCTTTAGCTCCTGTTGATGCCCCATTAGCTGTCATTGTGAGTCTGAAAGATATCCTATTCATTTTCAATTCTGTTATCCTGGGCATGCTCTGAAATATTTCTAATGAGTAGAATGAGGCGCATCCTCAAGAGGATCAGCTTGTACACATCTCTTGCAGAAGAAACAGACAGAGAGCAAATAGGTTCATTATCGCTCCAAAGATCTTTGCTGGAGCTAAGGTGCAAACCTCCCACCTGGTCTCCTGCAACAAGCAGGAGAAAGTTGACAAGATGGCTAACCCCTGAACACTTTGGGGCATAGATTGGGGAGCTAATTATACACTAAGCTCTTTCTTGTACAGTGCCAAGCATATTATTGTCATTTACTATGTAACACATAAGACTAAGGGTACATCTACACTTCACAGCTATTTCAAAATTCGTCCGAGGCAAGCTTCCCTAATTTAGAGCCTCAAGAGGCACTGGGGAGGGCTAACTCAGAATGGTCCTGATGAGGGTCTATTTCAAAATAGCAGCAGTGGAGAGTCTACACACACCTTATTTCGAAATAGCTATTTCGGAATAGGAGGTATTCCTCAGAAAATGAGGTTTACAGATTTCAAAATAAGCTGTCCATTATTTCAAAATAACAGAATGGCTGTGTAGATGCTCACATTGTTATTTTGAAATAACGCTAGTTATCTCGAAATAACGGTGCAATGTAGACCCACTCTAATATTATGTCATGGAGATCACAGAATCTGTAATTTACAGAAACCTCTATAACATTTTCTGCTTCAATCCTAGGGTAGCAAGGCTGTTGCTGTCAGTCAGTGGGGGCCCCAGAGCTCTCAACTACTACACGTGGCAGGACCCACCACAGTCTCAGCCAATAAAGGGAGGCTGTGGGCATAGGAGAGAGTGCATAGCTCTCAGCCACCATGGGTAGTGGGTGGCAGGACCCTGGGGCTCCTGAACACCATCGATTGTGGGGCCCCACCATAGCTCCCAGCTGCCATGTGGGATCCCAGCTACTGTGGGTAGTGGCACAATGAGTGGTTGGGAACCCTGGATCTCTGAGCCACCACAGGCACCTGGGGCATGCCAGGGCCTCAACAACAGTGTGGGACCCGCCTCCTCTCCATTCTATCATGGTTATTTTTAGTAAAAGTCAGGCCAAATCTTCTGTGAATTTTTGTTTATTGTCCATGACCTGTCCCTAACTTTTACTAAAAATAACCATGAAAGAATCTTAACCTTAAGACTAGATCACATAAGACTCCCTCCTCTACCTTCTCTGAAAATGCTTAACATAAGGTGATCATGAGCATTTGAAGGGTGGTAGGGCCTATGAAAAGAGGATCTCTGTTACCTTATTTTCAGTTGTGACAAAACGTGCATGGGTTGAATGGTTTCAACTGAGTTTTACTTTGTGTTTTCAAGTTGTTAATTATTTAAAACAGCACCCAAACCTGCATGCATTCTAAGAAGATACAAACTGAGTCATCGGTATCACATAATAAAGCAACAAAGCTCCCCTAAACAGGTATTGGGGCATTCGCTCGTGGGGAAATCCATGGTTGGGACAGAGCCAACATAGCCACTTCTATATCACCCCTTCTCAGCTTTAAAGATACCCATCCAGAGAAATGGTCCCTGCAGGAGGCTGTTTACAGGCAAGTTTAGAATAGGGCTCATGTTCCTTATTGAGGCAATGTACCTGCTTCAAATTTTGAACTATGAGTAGCTCTGTCAGTCATGTAGTGGGAGCATGAACTATCATAGCCAGTTGTTTTTGTAATTAATAGAGCTATTGGATCAGAACAGTCCCAGTATTCAATGTGTTTAAATAGCACAAGTGATGTTTCATATTCCCTGTAAATACACACTTGTTCTTGTTCTGTCTTTTGAGATATGAAGCATTGGTACCTGGCACTATTGAGTATGCTGTGGAATATCGAGACAAGCTATATATTTTTGAAAATGAAGAAAAACTCCAGAAGTTTATGAGGTGAATTTATTAACTTTTAACTTAATAATTTCATATTTTCTGTGTCCTGAAAGCACTTCACTTCTGTGTCTTAGGTTACCAGAGCAATACTGGAATCAGAAGCTTCCACATAAACTCCCTCCAATAAAGGAACCATTTCTACTTACTGCTCTTCCTCTGACTGGATACCTTGAACAGGCTAGTTTTTCAGGTTTTTTTAATTTAAATTACATTTAAGCTACAATATAGGATCATACTATGTCATCTGATTTTTAGTTTTTATTTTAAAGTGTAATATTAATCTTGATTTTATTAATAGAAATTCAAGAAAGATAAGATAATATATATCCTTACAATTAAAGGAAAACACTAGAAGTAGTTTTTAAAATGGCAGCTGTTTAAAGCTATTAAGATATTTGTAATCTTAAAGCACTCCTATGGGAGATTAATTAATGGGCAGAATTCAGGTGAGGCGATCAAAGATCTATGATAAACTACAAAACAACGTGATAAAATTTATGTCTGGTTCCTCAGTTTAGCCAGATTTTTCATGGCTATGAATTTGATAGGGCCCAACTTATGACTCTCTTAATTTATCCCAGAGTTGTAACTACTACATATGTAGTGTTTTGTGTAAAATATATATGAAGTGAACATTCAGTTTGTTACATGCCTATGATCATACATCTGCTCACTAATCCATCTTGCAATCCACTAATCCATTGTAGGTGGAACGTGCAGATGATATAAAGCTGGCATTTGCATTGTTCTTATATTGGTGCTGCTTTGTGCATAGAGAACTGCTCTATCTTAAGCCAGGCTTTAATGGTGAGGGAAGACCAAGGACGCAGAGGACAGGCATGGTATATGGAAATATCTGTTTGTAGTTTTGTTTGTATTGCACTTGCACATAGGGTCTTAATCATAGTGTAGTGCTGTTCTGTACAAACACATAACAAAAACATAGACCCTGGCCCCAGACGCTTGCCTTCTTTTCCATGCTGTGTTGGCAACAAGGAGAGTATGGGCATGTCTACACTAGGAAATATTTTCAAAATAAGTAAAATCGAAATATTAACTCCTGAAATAACAAAATTGAAATAGCATGTCCACACCATGGGGAAGCACTGAAATTGTTCAGAATTTTTTTCTAAATAGCGCGTCAACACTGATTGAAGCCTGCCTCAGATTTAGAGCCCCTGGAAGCACTCCGGAGAGGGCACAATGAGGGTGGATACTTCCTGTGGCTGCTTGATCAGGCACGCTGCAACGTGTGCTTTCAGGGGCTCCTCTCTACAGCCGCATCTCATATGCCATTCCTCCACTACCTTCCTCCTCGTGGGACACCAAATAGACACAATGTGCTCTGGTTGCCCTTGCAGACACTACTGCACTTACAACATGGAGCCGAAGCTGCTGCAAAGCAGTGCCCGCGGTTCATGGGCCTCACGCTGCGCCTTATGGCACAGTTTGTCCAGAATGCCCACATGCTACTCCAGCCCAAACCAGAGGACCTCTTCACCCAGGTCCTGGCACTCCTGCTGCTGCAAAGGTCCCTTAATCCCCTGGACACCACTGAAAGCCGCTTCTGGCAGAGGGAGACCAGTTCAGACTGGTGAGACCGCATCGTCCTGCAACAATGGGACGACCAGCAGTGGCTTTAGAACTTCCATATGAGGAAAGGCACCTTCCTGGAGCTCTGCTAGTGGCTCGCCTCTGCCCTCAAGCAACAGGACACCCACATGTGACCTACCATTCTCATGCAGAAGCATGTTGCCATCGCCCTGTGGAAGCTCACTACACCAGACAGCTACTGCTTCATTGGGAACCAGTTCTGCATGGGGAAATACACAGTTGAGGCCTTGCTCTTGCAAGTAACCAAGGCCATAAACTATGTGCTGCTACAGAGGATCGTCACTCTGGGGAATGTGGATGCCATCGTTGATGGCTTTGCTGCCATGGGCTTCCCCAACTCTGCAGGGTGGGGCATAGACGGCATTCACATCCCCATCCTGGCCCCCAACTTGGCATGCCTCTGACACATAAACAGAAAGAGGTACTTCTCCATGATGCTGCAGGCCCTCATGAACCACAAGGAGTCTCTGGGACATGGTTCTCACGGTGCATCCAGCGATAATTGCCTCCTTACAGTGGTGGAGTCAGGAGGCTATGGTGTGCAGCGGGGTTCCGTTTACTGTACTTCCCCCATCGGTGACACTGGTCACAGACGCTTCAAACCTGGGTTGGGGAGCACACCTGGGGCATCTCAGGACCCAGGGCTTGTGGTCCCCAGCAGAGCGGGTCCTACATATAAATGTCTGGGAGCTCAGGGCAGTCAGGAGAGCTTGCGAGACTTTCCTGACAAAGCTGTCGTGCCGCTCTATCCTGGTGCGCTTGGACAACATGGCGGCTGTGTTCTACATCAACAGGCAGGGGGGAGCCCGGTCGCCTCCCCTCTGTTGCGAGGCTCTGTGGCTGTGGGACCTGTGCATAGCACACGATATAATTTTGCAGGAGGAATACCTGCCGGGGTGCAAAAATTGGCTGGCCGATGCTCTGAGCAGGTCCTTCGGAGCCCACGAATGGTCCCTCAAGGATTCGGCCCTTCATTAGGTCTTCCACAGATGGGGTTGTCCTCTAGTAGACCTGTTTGCCTTGGCACACAAGTACCAGAGTTATTGCTCCCTGTTGGGGCTGGGGGACCACTCCAGGGGAGATGCCATGACCGTGTCGTGGCCGGAAGGAATCCTCCATGCATTCCTACCATTTCCCCTAATTCCCAGGGTTCTGACCAGGGTCAAGACCTTCAGATCCATGGTCATCCTGATAGCCCCTTGGCAGCCCAGACAGTTCTGGTTCCCCATCCTGGTGGATATGCTCACTGAGGAGTCTATAATGCTCCTGCCGGTTTGGGATCTCCTCACCCAGCCTTGGGACAGGGGGCTTATGGTTCACCCAAATCTCAGCTCTCTCCACCTGACGGCATGGTTTATCCATGGCTGACACAACCAGAAAGGGAATGTTCCCAGGAGATGCAGATGGTCCTCCTAGGTAGCAGGAAGCCATCCACCAGGCGGTCCTACATGGCCAAGTGGCGGCGGTTCTCGTCTTGGGCGTCCAGAAGGGGGGTGCACCCATCCTGTGCACCTGTTCTGTCCATTCTGGACTACCTTTTCGAACTTAGTTAGGTCCGGTGGGCTCTCTACCTCTTCTATCAAAGTCCACGTGGCATCACTCTCCGCCTTCCATGTTGGATCGGCAGGAGTCTCTCTATTCTCTGACCCTGTGGTCAAAAGGTTCCTTAAGGGTTTGGATAAGTTGTACCCCTCGGTTAGACCACCCCTCCCCCCCCCACTTGGGACCTTAACCTCATGTTGTCTAGACTCGTGTCTCCTCCCTTTGAGCTGCTGGCCATGTGCTCTTTGAAGCACCTCTCTATGAAGGTTGCATTCCTTGTAGCCATTACGTCGGCTCGCAGGGTCTTCGAGCTGAGGGCGCTAACTGTAAACCCACCCTACCTAGTGTTCTCGGAGAATAATGTGAGGCTTCGCCCTCACCCGGCCTTTCTCCTCAAGGTGATGTCACCGTTCCATCTGTCCCAAGAAATGTACCTCCCTGTTTTCTTCCCAAAGCCCCATGCCTCTCCTAGGGAGCAAGTACTCCACTCCCTAGATGCTAGGCGGGTGTTAGCCTTCTATGTTGATAGAATGAAACCCTTTCGTAAGTCCACACAACTGTTCGTTGCTTTCATGGACAGAATGAAAGGGCTTCCTATCTCGACCCAGAGGTTGTCCAATTGGGTCGCGGGGTGTATCAGGGAGTGTTATGTCCCTGGCCGGGAAGGTCCCTCCCCGGGTTACAGCACATTCCACCAGAGCGCAGGCGTCCTCTGTAGCTTTTGGGGCGCAGGTTCCAATTACTGAAATCTGCAGGGCAGCCACTATGCGCTGACACAGCAGGCCAGGGAGGACGCAGGGTTGGGCTCTGCGGTCCTCAGTTCTGTGTTGTAAATGTGTTTGTTTTTTCTCTGTACCACATTGCACTTTTTTCAACAGTTCTCTGTGTTCTGTTACTTGAATAAATATGTTTGGGTTGTTCACCTTTCGTGGACTTCTCTTTCTGGGTGCTCTGACCCCTCCTCCATAAGTGGGGCTGGCTTGGAAGTCACCTGATTCGAATGGACATGAGCAACCACTTGAAGAAGAAAAGAACAGTTACTTACTTGTAACTGTTGTTCTTCAAGATGTGTTGCTCATGTCTATTCGATTCCCTCCCTACCTCCCCTTCGTTGGAGCGTCCGGCAAGAAGGAACTGAGGTGGGGGAGCACCGGCAGGGGTACTTATGCACCGCCATAGCGGCGCCACTCCAGGGGGCGCCCTGCCGGTGCTACGGGTATCGCTAGGGAAAACGCTCCGGAGACGCGGTGCGCACACCTGATTCGAATGGACATGAGCAACACATCTTGAAGAACAACAGTTATAGGTAAGTAACCGTTCTTCTCCCTGGCCTTGTAGGCTTTCCAGAGCTCCTTGATTTTCATCTGGACCTGGTTGAGGGTCTGGGTGTGGCCTTTGTCAGACAAGCTGATGGCCTTCTGGTGTGGAGACCCTGGAGGTTGGTCTCCTCTCTCCAGACCACGATGAGGTACAAGATCTCTGCACCTGTCCAGGCCTGTGCTCTCCTATGTCCCTGGCCAGGGGCAGCTAAGGGTGCTGTGGGAGTGCTGGCAGTAAAGGGGGAGAGGGGGCTCAGACAGAGCACTGGCATCTGCCATTCTCCATCTGCTGAGGCTGTATGGCACAGAGCTGGCAAAGCTCTCCACATGCCACAAGTCCTTTTCCTGCAGCCTGCTGCTTTATGCTCTGCAGGAGAAGGGGAGCAGTGGATCTGGCAGGTGTTGCAAGAGTGGCCACAAGTACAGATGTGAGCAGCATTATTATGAAATAACATAGTCCATGTCTACACAGCAAGCAGTTATTTCGGCGTAATGTCGAAATAATGTCAAGCTGGAGGACTCCTTACTATGACTCCTGTAACCTCATTTTACAAGAAGTAAGGGAAGTTGGAGGAAGAGTGCTCTAACTCAGACTTCCAGTTGTGTAGACAGCGCCAAAAGCTGAAATAAGTTATTTTGACTTAAGCTATACAGTTGACGTAGCTCAAGTTGCGTAGGTTATTTTGGCTTTAGCCCTGCTGTGTAGACATGCCCTGAGAGACCTCTAGAAGCCAATTATTTTGAATTAGCAGCTCCGGATCATCCACACTAATGCTAGTTTGAAAAAACAATTTCAAAATAAGCGTTATTCCCCGAGGAAAGCAGGAGTACAGATTTCAAAATAACCAGCCCATTATTTTGAAATACTGGGCTTAGTAGTGTGGATGCCCTGCTTGTTATTTTGAAATAAGAGGCGTTATTCCGAAACAATTCCCTAGTGTAGACTGGGTCTATGTGACATAAGAAACCCTATTTTGGCACCTTGCCATTGGAGGGTCACCCTTGTTCTGGGGTGATCCCTCTGAAAGTTAAACTGAATTCTTAAGTATGATAACAGTACCATGCGGCGTGGAGCAACTACACTGCACTGGTGAGTCTGGACATGCATGTTTGTAATATACATATGTTTGCACACTCTCACTTAAAACTTACATGGTCTTGCTAATAATATGGCACCTTGCCATGGGAAAATGTTATTAAAATAAATACTAAGCAGGCATTTTCTTTCTCTATGACATATACATGAAAAAGATAACTATTTAGGGTCTGATCCTACTTCTGTTGATGTCAGTACCAAAACTCCCATTTATTTAAATGCTTGGACACCATGGCATATCAAAACTTAAACAGACAGATTTAAGTGGCAGCAAGATCAGACCTTTAATGAATTTTTTGCTATACTGTGTTCAAATCCTTACTATGTGGCCTTTTAAAATGTGTTTTTATATCTTCAGGGGATAGCAACTGCTCTAATAAAAGCTATGAATGAAGTGGGCTGCTTAAAGCCAAAGTTTCCATTCCTAAGTGTAAAAAAAACTGCTCTGTTGTTTGTGGCCTATCATTTAAGAGGTAAGGTAAAACATGTGCTATAATAATAGCATTAATTGAATAAATACAATGGATTATTTTACATAATATTGTTAGATGAAAATTATTTCCCCACTCTTCTAAAGTCTGATTCCTTAAAAAATAAATACTATACATAGCATAGGAATAACAAGTTTTTATTGAGCATCAAGGTGACAGAGGTGTTAATATCCCCACAAAAATATTGTGAATCTTTACTTACTGCACAAGGGAAATGTTCCCCATCCAAAATTAACTAGTTTGAAAAAATACCTAAATTGTTTTTAAAGCTAGCTGGAGTTGTAGAGCAAGCCAGTCTTGGACAACCAGGACCATTTTAAAAACTGGTTGGAGTCACTGTAATAAAGGATACTGAAAGATCAACTTAACACATTTATCTGACCTACGTCAATTTCCAGAAAAGGCTGGACCAAAATATCAGTGCATGATCTGTTTTTAAAAATGGTTTAGCTGAAATAGATTTTAGATTCATATGGAGCATTAGTAGCTCTAAGGCCAGCTCAATAGCATGGATTCAGATACTGATCAACTAAATTAGACCTAGTTATGATATAAAAAGCTGCATCGGTAACTTTCTAGGGAAGGATACAGGTCAAACGTTCATAATGGTGTCATTAGATTTTTAGCAGCCTTTATCACAGTCAAGTGTTGTTGACCTGCCTGCTTATTTACGGTGTCACTGGGGAAAATTTCAAAACTTATGGGTAAGGATATGAGTGTCACTGATGGCACAGATTCTGTGAATTTCCATGACTTTTGCAGCTGCAGTGGCCAGTATGGCAACCCCAGGGTTGCCTCAGCAGCTTTGTCCAGCCCTGGGACCAATCACACAGCCACTGCTAGAGCGGCCCTGAGGCCAGCTACACTGGCTGCTCCTCGGGCAGCTCCAGGCAGCTGGCCGAGGGGCTACCTGAGCAGCAGCCAGTGACAATGGACTCAGGGGCTGCCAGAGCAGCAGCAATCCCAGGAATGGTCCCGGAGCAGCGGTCCTGGAGCAGCATTGGTCCTGGTGACTGCTCTGGAGACTATTAGAGCAGTGGACCCCAAGAGCCTTGGAGCAGCAGGTAGCCAGAGGCAATTAGCCCCTGGGGCTCTATAAAGTAACAACACTCTGGGGCCCCAGGAGTAGCTAAGATTTAGTCAGGGATATTTATAGTAGTAGTCATGGACAGGTCATGGGCAGAGAATTTTTTTTTTATTTCCCATGACCTAGCCATGATCTCTACTAACATTACCCATGACTGAATCGTACCCTTATGTACTGGCTATTATACCATCAGTATGCTGATGATTTTCAGTTCTGTATCTCATTCTTATTGAACCTACATTCTTTGGGATTGCCTTACCTTTCCAACAGATAGATAATTAGAATGCTTAATTAAAGTTAGCTGATTTAAACTCAGTTCATAGAAGATTGAAGTGATACTTGTTGACAGAATGAAACATCTTGTGGAATTGACAATTGTAAGGACTGCTTCCGCCGCTGAGGAGAGTATGCCCAAATTTTGTCTCAGTTCATATCAGTTTATAATTTGTCTCTTTACTGCTCCTAGAAACTCAGGTGACGAAAGTGGCCTAAAAAATCTTTCATCTGTAATCAGACCTGAGAGGGCAAGCTCTCATTTCCAGTGTATTCAGGAGTCTAACGTTTCCCTCGTATGTGACTGAGCTATGCCTTCTGTGCAGATGTAGAAGGCAGGTCAGTGCTGTTGCTTGAGGACTCTGGGCAAGACCACACCCTTTTCTTCCACCCACCAGAAGGCTTGCCTCTGACAGAGCAATATGTTCAGTGATTCAGATCTCCCCTGCCTTTTGTTATTTTTAACCTCTTGTTTTATGTGGGCTGTTTTTTGCTTTTGTTTTTAAGGTAACAGTAAGTTTATCTTCTCTGTCATTTTCTTCACATACTATGTGTCTCTCTGGAGCTTTCAGAGCACTGGAGTCCTCTCTAAAAGATTAATTAACATCTTACTAGTATCAGTAAGGGAGACATGTCTTGACCTTTTAGGAGTGTGTAGTGAGCTGGAGCACAGAATTATCCTTCAACCACTCATAAGCCTCCAGGGCTATTAGATGCCTTACCACTAATTTTGAGAGACGTGTGACTGTCATCCCAGAATGGGACTTGCATTTGATCTTACAGGCTCTTGCTTCTTTGCTCAGTTCTTCTTTGAGTGTTTGCACATGGAGATTCCACTCTTAGGCTACGTCGAGATTGCCACTTTTTATCGGAAAAAGGGATGCAAATTGCGCTCCACAATTTGTGTATCTTTTTCCAATTGTTTTTTCAGAAGAGGTTTTTCTGAAATTTGGCCTGTCTACACTGGGCCAAATTTCAGAAAAACCTCCTCTTTCGGAAGAGCCCTTCTTCCTTGTGAAATGAGGAAGAAAGGGCTTCCGAAAGAGCACGTCTGCTCTTCTGCAAAAAATGTCAGAACAGCAGACGCGTTCCCTGGACGCGGTGGAGTTTTGGTATCCAGGAAAAACTCCCTAGTCTAGACATAGTCTGTGAACCCAGCACTCAGGCACTGGAAATTTTCCCCCTCAGTGGTACCTATTTAGTGGCTTGAGCTCCCCCTGCTGACACATGTTATGTGTAGGTATGGCAGACCCATTCTTAATCCTCCTTCTTATACTGCTCACAATTTATGTTAAAACTCTGTTCTATGCTGGAACAATTTCTCTCTCAGTCTTCATGTAAGAGAGAGAGAGAGAGAGAGAAAAAGAGAGAGAGAAATCATGTGGTTGTTCAAGCCTAGGATGAAGAAGGATAGGAAGGACTAGGCTGAAATTCCTGCTAAGGAAGCAATTCTCAGCCCACAGTCAATTATCCAAGTCTGAGTGCTGTAGCTTCAGTGAGAAGCACATCTCAAGTGTTAGCAGAATCCTGGCACCATTCCCCCTCACGTGTACTAATGAAAAAGTATAAGACTTCCAGGGAAAGATCTCCAACCTCTAAGTCTGGTAAGATGGTCAAGATATTCAGTAACATGCACTTGAACCCTAAGCACTCCTCTTCCAAATGTGTGCCTATGTTATCAATTCAGTTCCAGCACCACACCACAAGGGGCATTGTTGAGGCCAGAAGAGGCACCATAAACATCTTTGGTTCTGCAAAAAGAGACCATCGCAGTGCCAGCTATGCCAGAGGTTTTTGCAGCAGCAAGAAACTTGTTTTGCCTTTCTGTGCTGGTGTTCCTGTCCTTACAAGACTCAGGTCCCCAGCAATGCTGCCAATGATTCCACCACCAAAACCACAGTTGCCCACTTCCCCGATAGGTGGTCTCTTAGTGCCACTCAAGGGGAAGCCTGCTTTGATGGTGTCACTCTGCCCATCACCTGAATCCCAGCACAAGTCCCTGAAACCAACAGCATAGGCTCTGCCATGGTCAAAAGAAAGGGAATTCTCCTCATTAGACTGGTACATGTCATACATGTCTTAACCCTGAAGCAGGATGTGCCGGTTTTAGCTGATGCCCTCTCTTCCTACTTACTACCAATGGTACCTCCCATAGGAATGGGGCCAGGACAATGAAGCCTGGCCCCCATTCCAGTGGCTGTTTTGGAACCCATGGAGATTTCCTACATTGTTCAGATAGTCTCTATATTGTGTAAACTCCATGTTCTTGTCTATAAAGCCTGAGTCTATCTATGCATCAAACAGCTCCATCTCCAGAGTCTGGTAGTAGGCCTACTACTGAGCATAAGGAGGAGACTATGGGTGCATCTACACTGCACCCTTACCTTGAAATAAGCCACTCCATTGTGCAAATTACGTAGCTTTTTTCAAGGTAATTTCAAAATATCTCACTATTCCAAAATGCCTCTTAATCCTCATGGAATGAGGGTTACTGAGACATCAGAATAAGCTGCCCATTATTTTGAAATCTATTTTGAAATAATGGGCTGCTTCAATAGACATTGAATAGCTATTTCAGGATACTTCCGGTGTCCTGAAATAGCTCCGCAGTGTAGACATAGCCTCTAGTGCCAGAGCACCAACCCATAGAGGAGATTCTAGCTCTCCCAGACTTAACTTGCCCTTTGTCCTTGACAAATGATGCTGTTTGGTCTGGAACAGTGTCATAAGGTAGATACACCCTGTCTCAGGGTGCTGTGTCATGGAAAAGAAAAATGGAAAAGTTGATGACTGAAATGGTCTAGTAGTTAGCATCATTACAGCTGCCTTTGCCTGCTGAGCAGTGCAGCCAAGTAGTCCCAACAGAGCCAGTGTGGGGTAGATACTCCTTATCACAAACAACTTCACCTCCTAATGACTTTAAAGTTTATCAGGAATTGCTAAAGAAAGTAGCTGAAGACTTAGGTGTGCAGACTGAAGAGGTCAGAAAATCTTCACATCACCCAGTAGACTTTTTAATCGTCTGGCTCTCTCTCAGGTAGCTTTGTAATTAACTTTGTAGAGCCTATCAAGACTTTGTTGCTGCCGGTTTTCACTGCTTTTCACCTCAAAAAGAACAGAAAGAAAATCTTGTGTGTCCTATCAAGGTTTTGAGTACCTCTGTACAAATGTACCACCAAACTCGTTAGTTAGGGCAGCAGCTAATGACAGAGAGAATGTCAAGGATAACAAGCTGCCACCCCACCCCACTCCAAATCAAAGGATGCTAAAAAGATGGATATATTTGGCAGAGAAATTTATTCAACAGGGAATCTGCAGCCGTGTATCACTAACCAACATGTTCTGCTGGGACTGTTGATTTTAATTTTATGGAGTTTCATGGAAAAGTTCAAAGAGCTGCTTTCAGAGAATGCTAGACCAGAGTTCTCTTCCCTAGTTAATGAGGGCAGACTAGTAGTAAGAACCTCACTGCAGGCAGAGCTGGACACTGCAGAGTCAGCAGCTAGAAACATGCCTTCTGCAGTGGCCATGAACAGATCATCCTAGTTACAGTCTTCTGATCTTCCCTCTGAAGTAAAGAGCGCTATCTAGGACTAACCATGTGAGGACCACACAGACAGCAAGCTTCCTGCACTTAAGAAATCTAGACCCATTCTGACATCCCTACCCATCAGCAAACACTATTGGCCACATCAGACATGCCAGTGTTCTGCTTCTTCTTGACAAGACCTAGCAAAGAGAGATCCAGGTGTACAGGCTTAGGCCTCACATTCCTGCTATTCTAGCTCTGGGCCCCTCAAGTCATTCAGGAATGGCAAAGCAGGCATTATGGTGGGCCAATCTGAATCAGCATATCAGTCTCCATCTCTCCAGAGCCAAATCTTGTCACCTTCACAAGCCATCTGTCCCACTTTTGCAGTACTTCATCTTAAATTATTGTGGATCAATGGGTCTTTTGCATTGAGCAAATGGAATATAATCTCCCGTTTGTTTCTACCCCATCGCTGCCTTTTCAGGGATCACAAGAAATACCACGTCCAGGAATTTCAATCAGTTCTTTATTTGGGAGCAAGAGATGAGGTTTCATATGGTCTCAGAATGAAGGGTTTTTAGTTCCAATATTCCTAATTCCAAAACCAAAAACGACATCTAAGACCAATTTTAAACCTATGTCAACTCAACAAATTAATGAAAAGGATAACGTTTCACATGATCACCCTAGCTTTTATTATCTCTTCCTTGTATGCTGGGGACTGGTATGCCACCAGTTACTTAAAGGATGCCTACTTCCCATCTGGCAATCAGTGAAGTTCACCAGAAGTACCTCTGATGTCTGGTAAATAAAATCCATTACCAGTTCACTACAAAACCTTTTGGCCTGACATGAGCTCCCAAAATCTTTACAAAGGCCATAACAGTTGTAGCTGCATTCCTTCAAAAGGACAGAAGTGCAGGTTTATTCCAGTCTAGACAACTAGCTTATCAAGGGCTGATCCAAACAGCAAATGCAGGAGAAATGTTACCCTGAATCAACAGTTATTACTCAGTGTTCAATGCTCTGGGACTGTTAATCAATATAGAAAAATCTCTTCTCTCCCCAGTTCAAAAAATTAAGATTATAGGGGCAGCTCCCTCCCCCTCCATTCCCTGGCTGGGTCTACGATCAGGTCCCATCCTTTTCTGGAGCTCCATACTATGTCTTTCTTCCTGGCCTGCCAGCCCCCACTGATCTCTCTGGCTGGCTTTTAAACTGTGCCTCCAGTCCAAATATGCTTGCCATGAGTGAAGAGGTGGAGTCTCCTAAGACTAGAGTTGCTTCTTAATCTCCTGCACCTTGTCACAAGACTGTGCTAGATTAAACTCAAGCTTTGGACTTTCTTCCGGACTTTGAGTTCCAGGCAATTTGATCAAGTGTCATAGAACTGAAACCTAACCCAATCTCAACAACACAAAACAATTTGAAGCTTCTGGGTCACATGGCCTTTTTCACCTATGTGATTCATCACACTAGACTACAACTCAGAATTCTGATGGGCTGGCTGGCATCAGTTTATTTACCAAGCTACCATCAACTGGACTACATGTCCTTTTCTTCCTACATCAGTGGAGAGATGCAGCCAATGTGCGGGTATGTGTTCCATTTGCCTACCCACAATTAATTCTCAAGCTAGTAGTGACAGAGGCTTTGTCATTGGGATGGAGACCCAGCTTAGTTCTCTACAGGCACAGGATCTGTGATCCTTAGAGAACATAGCTTTACACATCATTATTAACGAACATCAGTATTAAAGAAAGCTGTCAATCTGGAGTGTCAAGTATTTCTGTTGCAGATTGAGGAAGCAGCCTGTTAGTTCACATAGACAACATGACAGCAGTGTTTTACCTCAACAAACAGTGAGGAACCCACTTTTCTCCACCTCTCCAGCACATCACCAAGGATCTATAACTATCCTAGATTACAGTCCCTCACTCTCACAGACCTTGAAAGGCAGGCCAGTCCTTGCTTACAAGACAGCCCCCAACCTAAAGCATATACTCATCACCAACTACACATCACACATCAGAAACACTAACCTGGGAACCAATCCCTGCAACAAACCCAGTTGCCAAATCTGTCCACATATCTACCCCAAGTGACATAATCATAGGATCTACGCGCATCAGCCATATCATCAGGGGTTCAGTTACCTGCACATCTATTAATGTGATATATGCCATCATATGCCAGCAATATCCCTCTGCCATGTACATTGCCCAAACTGGTCTGTCTCTATATAACAGAATAAACACAAATCAAACATTAAAAATGGTAACATTAAAAAAAAACAGTAGGAGAGCACTTCAAGCTCCATGGACACAAGTAACAAACTTGAAAGTTGAGCAAAAATACTTCAAAAGAAGACTGCAGTGTGAAACACTATCAGACTGCGTCTGAATAGAGACTGTTTTTTGATGATCCAATCAACCTGAATAGTCTTTCCCAAACATGCTGCCTAGCTGTTTTGTCAGTGTAACTCTAGGAGTTAACATCTAAAAAACAGGTACACAGTTAATGTTCATATCTTCAAGTACAAAGATGACACATCCACACCAATAGCATAATCATAACCAGCAAATTATGACATTTATTTTGTACAAGATGTGTGGCAAATATAGAACAGTGGTTGTGACAATGATCTATATGGTCATATCACATTCAGGTAATATCACAAATGTTCTAATACTTACCTTTCTATCAAGATCTGTTTCCTTATGACTGCTCAACAAGAAAGGTTTCAGAGCTGAATATGTTGTCAATCCAAGAACCATATCATATACTATACAAGAACAGAGGTTCTCCTATCTCCAAATACTTTCTAATCAATCTAACTACATTTTCCACACTTCTCAGGAAATTGTTATACTGACTTTGCATTCAAACTATTAGAAACCTAAAAAGAACTTAAGGCACCATCTGGACATGTAATGGAACATGAAAATGTGTCTCAAATGCACAAATTCATTTGCAGAATCAGCCTCAAGTTTCCTTTACTTTCTCCCTGACCAAGTAGATGAAGTGGTGAATTAATACTTTTGTAGCATCTGTTAAACAGTTCCAAGGATTAAATTTCATTCCACACACTCTGTATCAGTTTTCTGGACAAAGCCTTGACTACAACCGAGGAGATATAGAGCAACCATTTGGTCTTGAGCAATACTTTTCACATTAAAGTGGGCCTCCTGTCATCTTAAAATACATCCTTTATGGGAAAGTACTTTGTGTGCTGGTCCCATTGTAATTTTTTCTAAATCTTTTATCTGAAGCAGCTTGGATTTCTGTATCCCTCACTTTTACCTTCACTGTCTCTTTCCTTGTTTGTTCCTGTGCTTTACTATTTTACCGTTGTGCTGTAGCACACATCGGTTACAGATTGCGGCAGATGTTCCAGAATGGAAGTTTTGTTACCTGATCATTTCTTTTCACAATATGTCCCTCAATCCATCCACCCTACTGATTTTCAAATAGGAAAATTAGAAGTAGAGTTCATGTCTAGCACATGCTCATATTGAAAAGATACCTAGTTTGTTAGGGTTTTGTTTAAAATCACATCTCAGTGTTTTTATGTCTTTGAAAGCAATCTTCTGATGGGCCAAAATAATAGGCATGGTCTCACCCAGAGTTCCCTAATAACAGTGCTGAACAGATTGTTATAGCACATGCTGTCAAATCCAATTCTAGGTTCCATTCAAGATATTTATTATCATCTATACAGCATTGACTGTCTTAAATTACCATTTCTCCTATGCCTCATGACAATTAACAAGAATATCCTTGCTTTCTGTCACCATGGTTGAATACCAGAATGTGAGGTGAAAGATTGTCATCTGTGTAAGACCTTTGGCCCTGAAATTTGTTTCAACTTGGCTATTTAAGATGTATTTTAACATGCTTTGTTCATTAAAGGCCTAAAAGCTGAGAACATATAGCTATTTAAATTCAAGTTATGAGTGCTCTGCACTTCTGAAAATCACACCCCAAATCTTTTTTCTTTTTAAATCTGGGCAGGTTGCCTTCAGATGTAGCCTGTGATAGTGTTATCAGTAGTTGATGTGGAAAGATGTTTGATTTTTCTGAATTTAATTTGTAATATGACGCCATATATCATGATGATGGCAATATAAATTAAAAATAAATATAATGATATATTTTAATATATTTAATTTTTGCAGCTTATAACCCCAGGAGCTCAGAATATGTATGCAAGAAGTACAAGAGGAAATTGGAGCAGTTCATAGATCACTGTGCCCTCATCCCCTACTTAGGTACTAAAATGACCCGTAAATACAAAGAACCTCAGAATAGACCTATTGACTTTGATCACAAATTACAGATGTTTTTTTCTCTTAAAGATGTGGCTCCAACCTCTGGTTAGTTTGGAATGTGCAAAAATGAAGTACTTGAGCATTTTTATTGAACTAGTGAATTCTGATTTTGTACTTCAACTGGTTATAAAGGCATATCCATAAAAGTAATTTTGTTAACAAAGAAAGTTATATTTTTTGAATAGATAAAAGACTCTGATAGGTATTTAGGAATATACTCTAATAGGTATTTAGGCAAATATTGTATGTACTTTATTATAAAAAAAATTAGTTTAATATAGTGATATTATACAATATATTTTATAAATGTTTATAATCTTGAAAAGTAGGGAATATTTTGATCAAGAAAAGTATTAACTATTCTGAAAAATACCAAATTTTACAATTTTGTAAATAAACAATAAATGTACTCTTTTATTACACGCAATGGAACAAGCTTAAATTTACTTTCATGTTGTTGTACAGAAAGAAGCAGTTAGCACTTATGACTAATTTTATTAACTTATAGAGTTACCCTGGCCGCATGTAGCCACTAGGTCAGTGGTCTCCAACCTTTTTACACCCAAGACCACTTTTTAAATGACAGAACAAGCCAAGATCTACCGCCCCACCCCTTCCTTGAAGCCCCGCCCTCTCTATTCTCCTCCTCTCCATCACTTGCTATCCCCAACCCTTATACTGCTGCTTTTTTTCCCAATTCTTCTGTAGGAAGAGGTTTTTCCAACATTTGGCCTGTCTAGACTGGGCCAAATGTCAGAAAAACCCCTTCTTTTGGAAGCCCCCTTATTCCTTGTGGAAAGAGGAATATAGGGGTGACTGAAAGATCATGTTTGCTCTTCCACTAAAAGAAGTGGAAGAACAAATGCATCCCTGGATGCAGAAGTATTTTTCTGAGATATCTCCAGAATCTTGAAAAACTCCTGCAGTCTAGCCGTATCCTTGCTGGGTTGAGACAGGATGTGTAGGATCTGGGGTGTGAATGAGGGATTTGGGGGTGGGAAGGGGTGAGAGGTGCAAACTCTGGGAGGAAATCTGGATGCAGGAGAAG
>CM057847.1:111728803-111808350 GCA_030068395.1 Apalone spinifera
CCCCCTTCCCCCTCCACGGCCTGCGAGCCCCCAGGCGCCCTGTAGCCAGGAGGCCGCAGCCCTGTTTGCGCTGCCCAGCCTGGCGCGCGTCTGGCTGCTCGCAACCGCTTTGTGGGGCCAGTGCCCTCCCACCCTTCTATCATTAGGGAACTCGCGTGGAGAGTGTGTCTTGCTCAGGGGTAGGACCAGAAGCTGAGGGTAAGATGTGGAGGCCCTGCTCTCCGGGTCACTGCTCAAATCACAGGGCACAGTCTCAGCTTGTTTCAGGAAATGTGTGCGCGCCTGTTGGGTGGGAGTTTTATATAAAGCTTAAAATAAATAATTCGGCTTCTATAAAAGAGATCAGATATGTTCTGATCTGTGAATGTCCAGTGTGCTCGTTAGTGCCTCTTTAGCTCCTTTTCTGATTATTCAGGTTTTTTTAAATTAGAGATCCTGATAGTATTTTAGACTTTGTGGTAAATCATGGTAATTTAGATGTTCTCAGACTTTTTCACTGTACCCATTTTTATACCAACAATGTCTAAGGTAACCACCATCCCCTCCCATTTATAAGTCTGGAAAGGAACTTCTCCCAGTTGTACAAATCTGTGTAATTGTTACAACCATTGTTTATATTTAAAATATCCTAATGCTAATTTAGATGTTTTTATTATTTTTAGTTCTGATACATTTTAGCTCTAAAGAGAAATTACCAGCTCTCTGCAAACACCAGCAAATACCAGATGGGCCAAAATTGGCCTAATCATATTAGTGGGACAGTGTAGGTGAGGTAATATCTTTTATTGTACCAACTTCTGTTGGTCAGAGAAATTCTTTTGAGCTACATAGAGCTGCTCTTCATATCTGGGAAAGTGTTTCAGGATGTCGCAACTAAATACAAGATTGAACAGATAGAATATGTGCTAATGTTCTCGTGCTAAACTGTCTGTTTGATCTTGTATTTAGCTCTTAAAATCTGAGTGCCTTTCACAGACCTGAAGACTTCCGAGAAAGCCTGTGTCTCAGTCACCAACAGAAATTGTATCTTCTATTGGGTCAATCTCACCCACTTTTTCTTGCTAATATTCTGGGAACAATCTGTCTACAACTCAGACTGTATTGTGTCATCCTGTTACATATAAAACCATAGGGTCTTACAACCAGAAAAGTAGCGGTATCATTGTGTGGGTATGAATGTATACAGTACCAAAATATATACAAGCATCCACAGCTTCTACAAGTTAATGTTATGAGAAACATAAATTGGAATTATTTGACTTGTTTAAACAGGTAACCTTATTTTAAATGTTTTATATGAAAGTTAAAAATGTTATGACTGTCACAGGTTGCCCATATTGCCCAAGTTGTTACTGTAAAATGGGTGGGCATGCTGCCATTTTAAACAGTAGGCTTCTAATTGCTCTGCAAGTTGGGCAGGGAGGAGAAAGCTTTGTGTGCTGACCTCGACCCCTAGCAAAATCTCTAAGCTCCGATTGGCGAGTTTCTGGCCAATAGAGCTGAAAAATTTTGCTGAAATTAGGGTCAGCAAATGAAGCATCACTCCGCCCTCCCTGTGCTGGAGCAGAACCAAGTGGAGCAGCACTGCCTCCCCTCCTTTTCCTCCTCTTCCCCCAAACAATCACACACACAGAGGCGGGGAGTCTGTCTCAGTTTTGTGCAGAGCTGCTGGTTGGGAGCTGCCTAGGTAAGTGCCTCCCAGCTAGAGCCTGCTTCTGGCACCCACCTCCTCTCTTCCTCCTCCTCCTCCTCCCCCCTCAACTATCTGCCCCAGGCCACCACCCAAACCCTCTGCATCCCCTCTCCCAGGTCACCACTCTCTCCCAGACTCTGCACCCCCTTCTACACTCCTCCCCCAGGCCAGAATCCTCTCCTGCACCCATAACCCCTCCTGGACCCTGCACCCTATTCTTCTGCCCCATATCACCATCCAAATCCTCTGCACTCCTTCTACCAGATCACAACACCCTCTCAGACCCTGCACCATGTCCTACACCCCTTCCTTGGACCAGAATCCTCTCCTGCATCCATAACCCCTCCTGGACCCTGCACTCCAAACCCCTACCCCAGATCATAATCCCCTCCTTCACCCAAACTGCCCTCCTGCACCCCCATCCTCTATCCCAAGCTCCCTTCTACACCCCACCCGCTGTCCCATACCCGACACTGCTGCCACAGAAGTGCAGCCCTTGACCACTTACCAACATCTATTAAAAATTATTGTCCACACCTGCTGTAAAACATAATTGTTGCATTCCCTGACCACTTTGTGCCTAAACATGCTATTTTATTTCTTGCCTAAAAGTTGCTTTACTTTTCATTTAATTTCATTCTTTGAGACTATGCCCGTAATACAGAATTTTACAAAAACCAAAAATCACAAAGGTTGCTATCTCTGGCGTAGCAAAACTGGTATTTATGATAAGTAAGAACCATCACCTAACCAAGGTTCTGGGCAGCCTTCAGTATTTTTACTGCCTATTAGTGTTGATTCTTTCACAACCACTTCTGGGCTAAGAATAAACAAGGAAAGGTTTGAAAGAAAATTTTTCAGAAGTTAGAAAAAATGTGAAACTAAGGGTGAAATCATGCCCCTATTAAGTCAATAGAGAAACTCCCACTGACTTCAAGTGGGCCAGGGTCTCATCATAAACTGTAATAGAAATCCCAGCATAACCCTGTTTGTGAAAGTTAATAACTTTTTTCCCTGAAGGAAGGGTATCACTACCTTTCTTACATTTCAAAAGATGTTTCAGATGGGGCAGTGGTTTTGGGTACTGAATAACATGAGGCACATTGGTACTAAATAAATAATAATCAAAAATAATTTCCATCTCAGAAGTTACAACTACTATTCTTAGGTATTTAAAAACTTTGTTTTATTTCAAGTGAAAAAGTATGTCAGCGTTGACTTTTTATAATTCGATCAAAAGCTCCAGTTTTGCTGCAGAAATTCCTTGTTTACGGAGTATCCTGTAATATTTTGGTTTTTGTAATAGACCTTTTTTTTTTCTTTTTTCAATAATACTGTTTTACTCTTGTAGGTAACTCTTTTCCTGTTTGCACTAAAAATGGCAGACGCAACTGCTGACACTCCGGAAAAGTTGCTTGTTATCCACTCCAAGGCTCATAGAGATACCATTCTAGCAAATTTTGAGGAACAAAGGAAAAAGAATTTTCTTTGTGATATCACTTTAATAGTAGAGGATGTGCACTTCAGAGCCCACAAAGCTTTACTTGCGGCCAGCAGTGAGTACTTTTCAATGATGTTTGTAGATGAGGGAGAGATAAGCCAGTCAATCTATATGTTGGAGGGAATGGTTGCGGACATTTTTGGTGCGCTACTGGAATTTATCTACACAGGTTATCTCCATGCCAATGAGAAAAGTATGGAGCAAATCTTGGCAACTGCCCAGCTCCTAAAAGTGAATGATTTAGTATGGGCGCATGCAGATTATCAGACCAACCATAGCCCAAATACCATATTACCTGTCACATCTAATAGTGGTGCTTCAGTAGTTGTCTTTGCAAATGACAAGAAAAATGGAGATCCACCAAAGCGAAAACGAGGAAGACCAAGAAAAGTCAAGAATGTGCAAGAGGAAAAATTTGGGACAACTCCTGTTGAAGATGTGCAGTTAAGAGAGAACAATTCAGTGCAAAATAAACAAAATTTCATGAAAAAAGTTGCAGAAGAAGCAGTTGTCAGTGAACAGGTTCCAGTAAGGAAAGAAGTAGAAGAAACTGAGTCAGCTTGTGGTTCAGAAACTGTTGTAGATCGATCATCTGAAAAGGATGAGAATTATGATCCTAAATCCCAAGCAATACAGAGCAATCAGAGTCGTTACAGCAAACGTAGGATACGACGGTCCATCAAATTAAAAGATTATAAACTTGTTGGTGATGAAGATGGAAAAGTATTATCAAAGAGAACTGATCGAAAAAGAAAACGCACAGGTTCTGAAGCTGCTTGTAAAGAATGTGGCAAAGTGTTTAAGTATAATCACTTTTTAGCAATTCATCAGAGAAGTCACACAGGTAGGCATCTTTAAATCTTTGTGGAGATTAGATGTGCATTTAAATGTTGTTTTCTATTGGTATACACACGCTATAAATGGTGAATATCGAGATTTTTTTTCTACTATTCTCACCTTCTGAGATTATTATAAACTTCATAGTTTACACGCTGCTATCAAGTTAATTGGGTTTTTTTAAATACACATATTAAATTGGATATAATAGTGCCTATGCAATGAAACTTACAAAATAATTTTTGAATGATTGTTGTAAGGAAGCTTAGATTTTTGTCCGTGTTAATCTTCCTTGTCTATTGAAAACTCATTTTTTAATGGTGATAATGTTCTGTGTAACATCTTGCTATCGACTTAAAATATTTACCGATAATAACTCTGTTATTGATATTCTTTGTACTTTACTTTTAGGAGAACGCCCTTTTAAATGCAATGAATGTGGTAAAGGTTTTTCCCAGAAGCACTCTCTTCAAGTTCATGAACGGATGCATACTGGAGAGCGACCATATACCTGTACTGTCTGTAGTAAGGCTTTAACAACTAAACATTCTCTTTTGGAACACATGAGCCTACATACGGGTAAGTATTCTAAGACAAATATAATCAAGTTATGCTAAGTATTCGACATTTCAAAAAAACCATTTCTGCTCTGTATTTTTTTTAAAAGAGGAGTAAGTATTAGCTACCTGATAGTATGGAGTTGTGCAGAAATGTTATATCTTAATTTTTGGTATTTAATTCTTTATATTTTTAGGGATATTGATTTTTATTACAGGACAGAAGGCTTTTACATGTGATCAGTGTGGAAAGTATTTTAGCCAAAAGAGACAACTGAAGAGTCATTACCGAGTGCACACAGGTATAACAAAGCTGGTGTGGAAGGGTGAGCGGGCTTCCTGGCTTTGCCAGGAACCATGATCAGTTAGGCTGTCACGTGGTCTTTTGCACTAGAGATGAGCTGAGTGGTGTAAAAATAGTACCATCACTGTCTGTTGTGGATATTCTGCCTTGTGGTGTTCAGCTACTTCTCTGGCTGAATGGTATTGATAAGCTTTAAAAGAAGTCCCTAGCTTTATTCTAGAAGGACGATGGGTGGCTCATAGGCATGTGAAGTGAAGGCGAATTAAAGAATCACACAGCTCTAAAAACAAAAAAAAAGTGATTGATTCCTGATGGGCACCAGAAGTTAAGCCAACCAGCATACTTTCTTCAATGATGGAAATAACTGGGGAAATGGATTAGAACAATGCTGCCATTCTAGAGTTGTTCAGCAACAGAAATAACTACTGAATTGTTGTTGTTGTCATTATATATAAAAGTGGTTATTTTACAGGGAAGTGCTTTAACAAAGATCACTGAAGAAATACAGTGGATCACTTATGCACTGACACTTTTTTTATTATTGCGACAAGGCCATTCGTTGCCGGAATGTAACCAGTGTCATCGCAAATTCATGGATGCAGCTCAGTTAAAGAAACATCTAAGAACACATACAGGTAATATGATGTTACATTTTTCTTTCAAACTTGTTGGCTTTGATGGGGTTCACATACTCCATCCCTGGTTGGCAGTGAGACATCTGCTGTGTGTGCTGTGAAGTCCTGGCTCCTAGTGAGGAGGTATGTCCCCTGGGAATGGCCACTGGCGTTTGTAACTAGGAATGTAAAATCCTATTTAACTGGCTAACCGTTTAAACATATTGGTTAACTGACTAAAGGGGGGGCGAGCAGCTGGAGCAGCCCCCATGTCCTTTGCTAAACTGGAACGACACCCCATCCCCCACCAGAGGTAGGGTCTGCTCTGGCTGGGATGTCAGAGCAGCTCCTGCCTATGGAAGGCCCATGCACTGCTCCAGCGCCCATGTAGGGCTGCCCCTTCCTACTAGGGATGTTAAATATCGAATAATTAAATAGTTGACTAATCTCATGAATTCTTATTGGTTAGTTGACTATTCTATAGTCCTCAGGGGCGGGGCCAGCAGCCAGTGCACTCCAGCCCTACTCCCGAGGGAGCCCTTTGCCACTCTGCATTGCTCCATCTGTGTTAGAGGCAGCAGCACGAGGTGCCAGGCAGGAGCAGGTCCATGAGGGGAGCCAGTTTAAAAACCAGCTCCCCTCATGGACTGGCTGCCTGTCACCCTGTGCTGCTGCCTCTGATAAAGGGGCAGCAGTGCAGGGTATCATAGAACAGTAACTCTTTGCTATTGACATTTGTTCCTGCAGAAAGTATTGAGGCTCTCCAGCGGCACAATCCTGGATGAGGATTGTGTCAGGCTGATGAAGAGCCAGGTGGTGTTAGGAACCTACTCATCTAGTTCTTGCAGCCCAAGAAACGAGAGAGCTGCTTTCAGAGGTATTAAGGGATGGATTATTTGTGAACCCTATTGATCAGTAAAAGCGTTTATTTTTATTATGTTTTCATAAACTAGATTTTGAGAGGGGGAACATAATTTGAAATTTAGGATATATATTGCTTAGAGAGTTGGAGGGCAAGCTGAGGCCTGGATAGCCAAATGTGGGCATGAAGTAGACTGGCCCTCCCATGCTGGTTAAGCATAACTTTCCAATAAAGTAATTCATGTTGAAGGTCATTTCGAAAGGTGACCTTCAAAGATTTCTTTTAACATAATTATAATAACTGTAAGAATTCCAAAAGAGAAAAAGTATATTACATTATTCTAAAGTATTTTGTGCTCACTTGAAAAAAAGAGTCTATACACTTCAAGGTCCTTAGAAATCTCAGCTTTAGACTTTTTTTCTACCCCTTTAAAATGCCGAAGCACCCTGGAGCCCGGGGTTAGCTGGGGTTCCGCTGAAATGCCGTGCAGAGCCTGGGATCAGCTGGGGAGTCCCCCGCTGACCCCGGGTTCCGTGGCTTTGAAATGCACAAGAGCCCATACTGGGGACTCTTATACGTTTCAAAGCAGGCATGCCCGCGAGTGGGGGCTCTCGTACATTTCAAAAAAGGAATACAGAAGTATCTATCACTGGTCGATGGAAATTCCATTGACTACTCGACTAGTCAATTAACCAGAATTTAACATCCTTACTCCAAAGGTAGGAAAAAATGACATTCAACAACAAAAAATAGAGATTAGTAAGTGCCCTGCTATGAATTTTGAATTTTAAATTCTTAAATTTGCTTTTACTCAGTCTCCAGTTTCCTTTCTTCTGCCCAGGTAGTGATGGGAACTTAGATCACTGAGTGATTGATGATATTTTATATGTCTAGGCACTGTAGAGAAATGTTATGTTACTTTACCTTCACTTTGCTTTGTTTTGCTATTATGTTGCTTTTTATCATCGCATTTAATCTCTCTGCCTAGTTCCGTGTATTGAGTGAAGAGTACTGAGTACACCGTAAAATTCCAGTTTACTAACTCCTGTTAACTGAAGTTCTGTTGTGTTCTCTGGAGTTGGCTTCCTGTGGTCAAGGTGTGGTACAGCCTGCTGGAATGCCATACTTTCTCCCACCAGAAGGATAAGAATTTAACTTGCTATATTCCTGAATTAACAAGAATGAATAACTTGCTTTTACATTTATTAGTGTTCACAGAGGCAATTTCTTAGCACTTACACGAGCAGGCAGTGTAACCTATTGGATAGAGCATGGGATTCTGGAGACCTGGGTTCTGTTCTAGGCTCAGCCACTGGCCATCGGGGTGACCTTTAGCATTGTTTTTCCTCAGTTTCCCCACTTGTAATGTGCAGATAATGATACTTAAGGTGCTTTAAGATGTACTGATAAGTTCTCTGTGAGAGCCTGGGAGGAGTATTATCTATTATTACAGTAATTGTAACTTCTGAATGTACAACAAACTCTCGTTTTTTGTAGGTGAGAAGCCATTTACTTGTGAAATCTGTGGCAAGTCATTCACAGCAAAAAGTTCTCTTCAGACTCATATCAGAATCCACAGGTTAAGTACAGTTTTTGCTCTTATTTTTAAAGTTATTTATTTAGAAAGCTTTAACAGGTTTAAAATCCTTGCCATGTAAATGTCAGAGGAAAAAACAACCATTACAACAGTGAACTTTTGTTTAGAAAAATATACAGTAATATAATTATTGGCACTCCCTAACAGGATATTACCATCCTACAAATGAGTATCTTTACACTACCCAAGACATGTATAATTTTTATAATCTCTGATCTGCAGCTTCTAATTCAGTAGATGTCATATAAGGGTGTGATATATGGAGTCTACGGAGAGCCAACTGAGGTCACTCAGTTAGACTGCACAACAAGAAATGGGACAGCCAATCCCCAAAGCTGCTGATTATTCCTATGTTTACATTCACCAAGCCAGCAAAAACAGTTTCTGTATTACCTGATTAGTCAATCAGAAGTCAAAACAATGCATGTTCCTTAAAGTACCCAACCTGAGGCTTCCACCTAGACACCCCAGTCAAATAAAATTCTACCACTCTCAAAGGATGGGATACGTTACCTTCCATGTCAATAAATATTTCAGACCTTATCCCAAATACACGCTTATTGTGAATCCTTCCAAATAGATTAAAATGTATTAAAGAAAAAAGAGTATTGGTTAAAAGATCAATATACATACAAACATGAGTTCAATTCTTGAGGTTCAGTTACATAACAGTGAAGGTGATCTTTAGCTGCAAAAGTTCCTTTATCATTTAGTGCTTTAGAGTTTTGTCAAACCTCAGCTTCGTAAAATTGATAATCTCAGTATTTCGGTACGACAGCAGTCCTGTTGTTAACTCATGAATATGAACAAATAAGGGAGAACTTTGTCACACTATTGTGCAAGTCTTAAAACTAGTCTAGAAAATGTATCATTGAATATTTTTCATACATGACTGCCTGTAAGCACTACTATAGTACAGCAGAGATTATTAGTAGTTATAGTATTGTATGTATTATGCGAGTCATTTGCCAGATAGAAATTTGCAGAAAGCAATAGTTTTAGAATTAGTATTTCTGATTATGTAAAATATTCTCTCTTACAGAGGGGAAAAGCCATATTCTTGTGGTATATGTGGAAAATGTTTCTCGGATTCCAGTGCTAAGAGAAGACATTGTATCTTACACACAGGCAAAAAGCCTTTCTCCTGCCCAGAGTGTAATTTGCAGTTTGCACGTTTGGACAATCTGAAGTCTCATTTGAAAATTCACATCAAAGAAAAGCAATTGCAAGAACCCAGTAGTGCTCCTAGCAGCAGCAGTAGCTCTGAGGAGGTCAGAAACATTCTTCAGTTGCAGCAATATCAACTGTCCACCTCTGGCGGACAGGAGATTCAGTTACTTGTCACGGATTCTGTTCATAACATAAACTTTATGCCAGGTCATAATCAAGGTATTAGTATTGTTACTGCTGAGAATTCCCAAAATATGACAACAGGCCAGGATGCTAATCTTACTCTGCTCACTCAGCCACCACAACAGCTGCAGAACCTGCTTCTTGCAGCCCAGCAGGAACAAGTAGAACAAATCCAAAGTATCAATATGATGGAGAACCAGGTAGACACTGCTCAGTCAGAGCAAATGCATGTCATCACTCTTTCAAAAGAAGCACTGGCACATCTTCATGTCCATCAAGGGCAAACTGAGGAACTTCATCTTGCAGCAGGCACTCAGCATGTGCACCTGACCCAGGAACCTAGCCGTCAGTCTCATGCTAACCAAGATGCAGACCATTCCCATCAAATCAGTGAAGAACAGAACCCAAATGTATGCATTTCTGAATCGCATCCACAATCTTTGTCAGTAAACCAGCCATCCCATGAGCATCGGATTCAGAGTCAGGCTTTTTGAAATACAAGCTAGGATTGCTTCTTTTTTAAACGCTTGCCTTCAGGGAACTGGGCTGAATTGTGCTTTTCATTCAGACAAAGACCTACACATATCACATTTTGTTTGCTGCAAAATGCAATCTATATGAAGCTGTATTTCTTGGTGATCTTGATGGATGGCTGTGTTTCCTTTATTTTAATCCATGTATTTTTAGGGTTTTATTACTTTAGGTATCTGATCAACAAGCATGGCCTTCTCAGGAGGTCAACATGACTATTATCTGAACTATAAATGTCAAGGTAACCAGTATTTTTTTCACAATGTTGACAACACATCTTATATTTAACAAGCTTTCTGTCTCTATATATGTGTAATTTTCAGTATGACCATTCCCATAAGTGCATTTTAATTCATTGAATACCAAATTTGTTCATGCTTTTGATTAAAATTGATGCACTCATTGATTGCACTGTGGTTCACTGTAAGAATGTTAAATTTCGATTAATCAGCTAATCCAGTATTCGATGGAATTTCCATCAATTATTTGATTTGTCGATAAGGGCTGGGGTAGGGCGCTTGCTATCCTGGTTGCACCTTTGCTGGCAGCTCTTACTACGTTTAAAAGGCAGAGATGCAGTGGGAACCAGGGCAAGCAGGGACTGCTTGAGTCTCCGCTTGTCCCGGGTTCCCTGCTGCGCCACCTCTGCCTTTTAAATGTAGCAAGAACTCCATAGTGCTCTTGATACATATAAAAAGCAGAGGCATAGCAGTCAGACCAATGTGAGAAGGGACTGCTTCAGTCCTCACTCGCACCATTTCCTGCTGCGTCTCTGCCTCCTCTGCTGCACACTTTCCCTCCCACCTTCCATAGAGATGGGGTTGGGCGGAACCAGCTTTTAAGCCAGCTTATCCCAGTACTGGCTCCTGCTTCCTTCCCACTTATTGCCTCTGTATCAGAGGCAGCAAGGGATGGGAAGAACGACTAGTTGACTCGACTACCCATAAGCCTATGCTTACTGGGTAGTTGACTGTTCACTTACATCCCTAGTTCACTGATTCTTTTTACTGTGTTCTACAATTCTTACTCCCCAAAGGAATGTTTAAATCTGTGCATGTAATATTGAGGGAAGACGCAAGGAGATGTAGTAGCTAGAGTGGACTACTGGAAAGCTTGGGTGCTATTCTTGGCACTGCAAGTGACTTGTGTGATCGTGGGCAAGTCACTTAACTTCTCAGTGCCTTAATTGTAGTTTTCTTTATCATCTACAAAATGTGGATAATGCTTAACAACCTCTGCAAAGCACTTTGAAGATCTGATGTAAAGCACGATAGATGTGCCAAATGAGTGGGGGGTTTTCCTGACAAAGACTGTCTTAGTTTAGGAGCAAGTTTATATATTTTAATCATTATTTTTATATTTTTGAGAGCAGAATGTGACATTACTTTTAATGTAATATTTTGTTCTTTGTGTCTGAAACAATGAATAAAATCATTCTGGAACATGAGCTACAAAAAGGGTGCATTTTGTAACTAGATTAAATGTGTACAGTTTACATTACTAATGCCTGATTTCCAATGGAGAAGGGATTGAAGTGGTATTTAAAAGACATCCCAGAAAGAAAAGCTGGGGAAGATTAATGTGCTCTACATTTGGGGTTCAGTTACTAATTATCTGTTTAATGCACTTGTATATAAAAATCTCAATTAAAAAGTCATATGGCCAGCTACAGCAGTTTGAAGGTTGAGGCTGATGTTAAAAATGTCATGGGATTTAAATATGTATCTTCTTGTATTTCTAGATGACAAGCCAACTTCTCTCATTAATTACTATGGATTTTTTAAAAAAAAGTTTCCTACATAACTGGCTGTACATGCCATTTGCTGGACAGAAAACCACTAGAATGTATTTTTGGGTGTTAGCCATCTTGCAGAAACAAAGTATTCAGCTGGCTACTGAGAATGTGTTGCTGTGATTTTGGGTGAGAAGTATATCAGTTTCTCCAAAGAGCTGTACCAACTTTTAAATAAGTTGATATGAGGAGGGAAGGGATGACAAATTTTAATTCTAAAAATGACTTTCAACTGTAAAACTGTCTTTATTAACTTGATTCATTATCTTAAATTTCTTCAAAAAATGGAGAATATTGTCTATATATGTAACCTAGAAAACCATTAACAAAAAATAAATATATTGTAACTGTAATCCAGAAGCTAAAGATTTTGATGCGCAGGAACCTAAACAAAAAAAATCTGGTTGAGTCTTAAATATTGCAGCAGATATAAAATACTGTCTCAAGTTTTCACTTTACAACTGTATAATGGTTGCCATGGAGAAGTGTTAGCAACTTTTATAACCTGTATTTCTGGTTTATTCAGGATTGAGATATCTTATGTAAATTCCTAAATGTTTTGCAGAGCAAACTGGTAGCCACTTTCTTAGGTTAAATTCTAGAAGATTGATTAATGAAAAACCCCAATTATTCAAGTTCAAGAAAGGCAAGGCAATGGTGGGGAAGGTAGGAGCTGGTGCATGTTGGGAAATGAATTTTAAGCTGGTTCCTAATATATGTCTACTCCCATGGAGCTGCCTGCCCCTCAAGCTGCTGTCTGTGTATCAGAGGCAGCGATGGAGGTGGAGGTGGAAATAGATGCTTGCAGGGAGCCGGCTTTTAAGCACCAGCTCCCACCTGCCTCCCTCTGTGTAAACAGGTAACTGCTGAATTTTTCAGCAGTTACACACTTACAAAAGTTCACACATGCTAGGGATGCTAAAATATGTTTGTGTACCACCAAAAGAAACAAAACCTAGTGATGGATGCTCTTCTAATCAGCTGGACAGCATTTGAAGCTCTCCTGAATGGCCACACAAGTGCACAGCTTACGAGGAACACTGATATTCAGTCATCACAACAAACTTCATAATTAACAAGGGCCATTGATACTGATTTTCAAAAACTCGTGGATCACTGGGGAAGTTTAAGGCCTGGAAGAAAACTAAAGCTGTGCCAATATTTTAAAAGAGTAAATGAGATGATGCAGGTAATATAGATCTGTCAGCCTGACATTGACCTTAATGATGATATGGAATGTAACAAACTAAAAATGTATTATAATCAATACCACTTATCCCTACCTGCTCTCCTTTATGCACACCTTGTTTAACATCATTGTCTGAGTTGGTCAAGTTACCTTTTATGCCAGGGGTGGGCAATAATTTTTGGTGTGGGAGACACTCTAAGATTTTGGAAAGTGGTCAAGGGCCACACTTTTCTGTAGAGGAGGTGTGGGATCTAGGATGATGGTTGGGTGCAGAAGAGTGCACAGGGTAAGGTACTGGGATGCAGGAAACCGTGTAAGGCCTGAGAGGTAGTTTGGGTGAAGAAGGTTGAGACCTGCATCAGGGGATTGGGGTGTAGGGTCAGGAGAGAGTATTAGTACAGAGACGATTCTGGCCTGGGGAAGGCATATAGGAGGGGGGTTACAGAGTCTGGAGGGAGATGTGACCAGGTGCAGAGGGTTTGGATGGTGACCTGCGGGAGGGAGTTGGCGAGCAGGAGGGACATGGGTGCCAGAAGTCTGCAGCATCCCCAGATCACTTAAAACTGCAGGCTGTTCCCTCCACGTGGCTCTCACCTCCGGGACAGGGGAGAGGCTTGTGCTGCCCTTGTCCTCCAGGCCAATCTCTCAGTTCCTATTGGCTGGATGTTTTTGGCCAATAGGAGAGCAGATTGGCTGGGGCCAGTTCCTATTGGCCAGTTGTTTCCAGCCAATGGGAGCTGAGGATTGGGCTGGGGTCAGGGAGATCACATCAAGCTTCCCGCTCCCTCCAGAGCAGAGAGCCACATAGACCATCACTCCGCTTAAAATGGCATCGGCTGTGTGCCTGAGGGTTCTGGCAAGGTGTTGGCGGGCTGGATTAGGCCTGTGAGACACATCTCGGCCACCCCTGTTTTATGCCTTCTAAACTTCCTCTCAGCTTGCCTGTATATTTCTGATGTTCTTGGCTGTTTTTCTTAACTTAATTTCAGTGATCCTGCATGTCTCTTCAGAAACCACTGATTGCCTGTCTCTCACTTCTGGGTTTGAAAATCTACTAAACTTTTATTTAACCAGATTAAACAATTGCATTCAATAACCTTTTTCTTACTTCACTAAGGATGTCTGATAAAAGACCAGCAGTACCTACCTTCCCAACTACCCCTCAGATCCTGTTGCTCCTTTCAGAAGCCAACCTGCGGATACTTCAACTTCAGGGAGTTCCAAATGGATGGAGCTTTCAGCCAGCTGGCCAAGCCTCTGTGTCTCCATGCATCCACCGTCATTGGGTTTTTTTATTCATCCCACAGCATACCTCATCATGCAGTTTTGCTTAACAGTTGTCCTATAACAGCATTTCATGCCAAACAATTTAAAATTAGCATATACACTTCTCCACACCAATCAACCTAGCTTTATGCACCGTCGATCTTCTCAACCCAACTTTTTTATGACATTACAAACTTGTTTAAGGGTCGTGTTTGTGTAATTTACTTAAATTTCATTAAGATATTTCAGTTGCTACTGTGCCACAATTTGATTAAGAAACTAGATTGATATAAAATCAACATGGCATATGTTAAATGGATTAAAAACTGACAAAATGATAGGTCTTGCTATAATTGTACATGGGAATCATCACTGAGGAGATGTGTTTCTAGTGTGCTTCTACAAAGATTGGTTCTTGGTCATATGTTTGCTCTTTTTAGGTCTTTCATGAAAATGTTAATTATTGCAAGTTTACAGATAACAGAGTGGTGGAGTGGTAAATAATGAGGACAAATCATTAATTTAGAATCATTGGACTTGCTTTGTAAAGTGGGCACAAGCAAATATGCATTTTAATACAGCTAAATGTAATTTTAAACACAGAGGGGAAAAAAAAGGTATGGTCATATTTCCAGGATGGAGGGGCTGTCTTTGGAAGCAATATCGCTGAAAAGCATTTGGGGGCTGTGGTGGATAATTAGCTGAATGCAAGGCTGGAGCCATAAGGGATAATACAATCATTGGATGTACAAAAAAGGGAATGTTGAGCAGAGGGGTTATTTTACCTTTGTATTTGACATTGGTGAGCTGATCTTGGAACACTGAATCCAGCTTCAGTGTCCACAATTCAAGAAGAATATTGATAAGCTGGAACGGGTTTGGAGAAGAGCCATGAGAATAACTATAAGATTGGAGAGCATGCATTATAGTAAAGATTTAATCCCAATCTTTTAACTAAGAGAAGGTTAAGGGGTATTTTATTCACAATATAGAAGTAAAGGAACAGCAATTTGATAGTGGAATCTTCAACCTAATAAATAAAATAAGATATAATGGCTGAAAGGTGAAGCTAGTCAAATTCAGATTAGAAATAAGCCCCAAGTTTTTAACAATGAGGATAATATATTATTGGAAAACTTATTAAGGTTTGTGATGGATTTGCTATCATTGGACAAATGTAAATCCAGATTGAATGAATTTTCTGAAAGATGATGTAATTCCACCTTCAGGGAAGTTCAACAGCCTCTGCTATACAGGGGTCAGACTAGATTATCACATCTAGATGAAGACGGCCCCTTCTAGCCTACTCTGTGAACTAAGCCTTGTGACAGCCATAGGCTGGGTCTAGACTGCAGACTTCTTTTGGAAGAAGCTTTTCCGGAAATGAGCCACACTGCCAAAGCGCATTGAAAAAGCAATCTGCTTTTTCGACAGATAGCGTCCACACTGAATGTACACTATCTTGCATTTCAGCTGTGATTATTGTAGATAGAATGGCCACCAGGGCACCTGTGCTTTTTCCTTTTTCCTCTTGCGAAAGAACTCTCTCTTCCCTGTCCACATATGCCTTTTTCTGAAAGAGCTCTTTTGGAAAAAGGCTTCTTTCTCGTAGAATGAGGATTACCAATGTTGGAAAAACCCCTCTGTTCTTTCGATTTTCTTTCAGAAGAATGCGATTGCAGTGTGGATGTAATTGAAGTTTTTTGGAAAAACGGCCAATTATCCGAAAAACTGTAGTGTAGACATACCCTTATAAACAGTCATACGTCCCTGCTGATTTAGAAACTAACTAAATCAGCAGGGACGTATGACTGTTTATTACAATTAGGAAAATATCAGCAAAGGACACCAGCTTTGTCAGTGTACCAGTCCCTGATAAGTAGGGAAAATTGAGGATTCATTATTTGGCAGTCCTCTTACAACTTGTGAATTCTCCTCCTCCTTTCTAACTTTGAATCTTCTCTTAGAAGGTACACTTTATAACTATCAATCTGGTCAGCCTAAGGCTTTACCACACAGCTATGTACTGTTTGAACACTCAATATTTGGAGGTACCAGTCAGACACATGAATGTGGGTTTGAGAACTGGGCTTTAGAAGCAAATTGTTGATTAAAAGGTCTCAATTTGGATTTGGTCCTTTTTAATTTTATTGTAGCTCTGGTATCTTTGATATATAATATGACTAAGTTTAAATAATTTGTAACATTTGTTTCATTGCAAATTTAAAAAGTCAGAAGCAGCATCCTCAGAGCAAAGCATTTTATTCAAACAAATACTTAACTGGCAAGAGCATTATCAGCAGGACGGATAACAATCAATTTTTAAAAAATCATATTTTTATTTAAATTGGATTTGTAAAGCTTTTAAATAAAAAACTATATTTCTTATTTAAAAATAAGTTACAATTAACCCTTATCACAAATATGCTATTCCTACACTTAGTCTCATAAAAATGAATTAATGGCTCTAATCTGTTCAGCCTAACAACCAACTCTTGCTTCCTTGAAAGTTCTGGGTTTTCAATTTGTGTTAGTCTGCTGAGAAATATGTGCAAAGACAGACATGGGCTACATCTACACTGCAAGGTTTTTGCGCAAAAATAGCTGGTTTTGCGCAAAAACTTGCAGAGCGTCCACACCTCAAATGCGCTTTTGAGCAAGTAAATCATCAGTAAAATGGCAGAACAGAGGGCTTTTGCCGGTGAAGGTAAACCTCCTTCTACGAGGCATAACTCCCTTTTGCACTATAGCTATTGTGCAAAAAGGCAAGTGTCGATGCTCCAGAGGGGTTTCTTGCACAAGGGGTTTCATGAGAAAAAGCACAGATGCTCTGATGGCCATTCAGAGCTTTCATGCACAAGAGCATCCATGCATTGTGGACGCTCTCTTGTGCAAAAACATATCACTTTTGCGATGCACTTTGAGGTGTGGACGTGCTCTTGTGCAAGATATTTTTGCGCAAAAACTTGTGCAAAAGGCTTCTTGTGCAAGAAGCCTGCAGTGTAGATGTAGCCAGGCTGGATAGGATTTTTTTCTTCTGTGCTTATGTGGTCGTGAACCTGGACCAAGCATTGGAGAGTTAGCTAAGACATTGTCTAACAACAGACGATACATAGGAAAGGATGGAGGCAGTATAGAAAGGAACATTGGAGTGTACTGGAAAAGAAAAGGGAAGGTGTTATTCAGTGTGCACACAGCTTCCTATATTCCCCTACACTTTTGCCACAGAAAAACTCATGACTTCTGGGTGTAAAAGAGACCCTATTTGGTAATATTTTGAAGAAATTCATTCCAGAGGTAAAAAAGGAAAAACTGTCATGTAAGAAGAGCAAGAAGATGATGCAGGGCCTGGCTGCAAGAATGAAACATCATAAAGAAAACTGCTTATTGGGAGAAAATGATGTGGGTATGTCTGAAGCACAATGTGGATCAACTTTCCAATGCATCATTATTCAAGTCCCTCTTCATACCTTTTAAGTATAAATGTGATTTTTCAAGTAAATTCCCAAGCTGTTTGCCATGTTGAATGCTGCTAGAAAAAAAGTGTTTAAGCTAATCTTTATGGCTTGTTAGATTCTAAACATAATTAACTAATTAATCACTGAAGTATATAGTACAGAAAGCTGCAGTAAGAGAAATCTAGAGTTGCCAGTGTAATTTCCTTACTTTATATTATATAATTAATACATGCCTCTTATTTTGGAACATCATAGCCACAGACCATCATGGTGATGCCGTAAGTCTATCCCCTATTTTACTTCAGTATAACTCAGCTTTCCCAAAGGAACCCCATCCTACACTTGTTTTCAATGGGGCTTGCTCCAAAATTAAACGCACTCTCAGAATAGTCAGTCTTAGCTTTTTTAGTAACTTGGAATCAGAACTGCATCAAAATGACAGTGGGAGTGGGGAAGATGAGAGCTAATTGTAAAAGTTCTAAGGATAACATTCATTTGAGGACTTGTTTGTTAGAGTTAATAAAATTTTAAAATTAAAAAAAAGTGTAAGGACAGTTGGCAACTCAGGAGATTGCGGCAATTTCAAATGTGAAGCATTTATGTTACATTTAAGATTTCATTTAATAAAGTATACATACTATTGTGCATGTGTGTGTGTGAGATATTTAGTTCTTAACGTTCCTATTGTACTACTGCTGCATTTGCAGCTTGATACAGGTAATGAGTATTATGTACTATTTCCTAAATTAATAAAAATCAAGTTATCTAAAAAAATCACACAAAGTATATCCTCTTATATGATGTCAAATGCTGTTCTGAGCTGTAAATTAACATGTTTTAGTGATCAGTTTTTCACCATTGTTTGAAGAAATATGTGAAGAAGTATCACAGAAATTTAAATCAATGATTTTTTTTTGTTATTTTAAATCAATCCACCCTGATTATCAGCAAAGCTACTGCAGGGAGGGGTATTTTAACTAATGTACCAGCAAAACCCATGCAACTCTGCTGCCAGAGTACTTCCGTTGGCATAGCTTACGTCATTTGAGGAGGTATTGCTATGCCAGCAGAAAAATGCATTCTGTTGTCATATGCAACATCTACACTAAAAGGTTCTGTTATACTGGCAAATCATATGTAGTTTAGATAAGGCCTCAAACACAACAATATAAAGTATTAATAGTAGCTAATGAATCCTCCCAACATTCCTGGACTGCCTGTCCAACTATTGTTCTGAACAGTGCCCCAATTAAGAATATGCCAATTCCTTAGTGGCCGGTGGGGGAACCCAAACCTGCCCACTACTCTGCATTCCAGACAATGGACCATTCAATCAGCAGTCAAGGTTTGCTCTGTCCCAAAACTCTACTGCTCTTTTCCTGGATTGTTTCTTAATTCACCTCTCTCAAACCATCAATTCCTTCAGGAGCAGGCTCCTAGGAGTTTTTTCTTCCTGATTTTCTACCTTTTGCTGCTCTAAGTCTAGAGAGTGACTGCAGACTTCCATGTTATAGCCGCCTTCTACCCTCACTTCCTGATCTGAAGCCTGCCCTGCCCCTCTGGGTTCAGTCCTCAAAGAGTGCTTATCTCTGAAGCCTATCCAGTTAGTTAGCCCTTTTGAATCACATTAACCCTTTCCAGACCAGTATGAGATGAACTTAGAAGCACTTAGATTAGCACGTGATAATAGAAGGGATATAATGTACTTATGACAAGTACATTTTTGTGGGATTTCTAAAAGATTATTTTAATTTAACTGTCCTAATTGTGAAAGTGGGCTGGTTAAATTCATATAATCTCCTTAAGTAGGTCTGTTTTAATTCTGGAAGGTATTTTTCATGGGAAGAAAAACTAAACGTTGTATTTAGTTGTCTTTACCTTTTCATTTTTTGTCTATAACTCATAATACTATTTTTAACATTTCGTTTGCTGATTTACTATCCTATCTACATGTTGTACGCTTCGGTCACTTTGGCACATCTAAATACACCATCCAAGGAGAACAGTGTAGGATGCAGTTAAAAACATCGTACTATGTGAATAAAATGTCCAGTGAAAAAGGCACTTTCATAAACAATCCACCCTCCTAGGATACATCTACACAGCAGGGCTAAAGCCGAAATAAGCTATGCAACTTGAGCTACATCAATTGCATAGCTTAAGTTGAAATAGTTTATTTCGGCTTTTGGCGCTGTGTACACAGCAAGAAGTCTGAGTTAGAGCACTCTTCCTCCGACTTCCCTTACTCCTTGTAAAATGAGGTTACAGGAGTTGAAGTAAGAAGTCTTCCAGCTCAACATTATTTCAACATTATGTTGAAATAACTGCTTGCTGTGTAAATGTGCACTATGTTATTTTAGAATAACATCTATTATTCCAAAATAATGCTGCTGTGTAGACATGCCCCTAATGTGCCGGCAGAGTTTCTGTCTTTAATGCTTGTAGTACAACTTGGATCTACAGCGTACTAGCCCTCTGATTGGAGTTGCTATGGTGAACAGAATTCTGTTTACATTCTGTCTGCTTAAAGTGAGGCTGGGCAGCTAGAAAAGCAACAGCAACCAAAGGAGAGAAAGCCCGGAGACAGTGTGTGCTGGGGAGTGAGGGAGCCATGGGTCCCCTGCAATTGCAGCAGTTGGTGATTGTGGGGCTTCTCAAAGAGCCTGTGTTCCATGTGGCAAAATGCACAGCAGAGGTAACTTTTCTCACAGGCTATTATTGTAGCAGAAGCAAATAGTTTGAAATTCTTCCAAACAGTGGCTGGCATTATTTTTAAAAACAAATACATAGCAAATTAAGAGAATGTCTGTGGGTTCTTGGTATTTTTAAGAAATTAAGATTAAGAATTCTTCATTGATGTATTTATAATATTCCCTTGGTATCTACATATTGGTCATACGTTTGCTACTGTGAAGCATATGGTGCACAAGGTCCTTCAGTGGTTTGTTGTAAAGCATTTATTGCATATTGTGATGCCATATGAGATAGTGTTTCATTATATTTACAATCTGACTTGCTCTGCAGCCTTAGGCAAGTGACTTAATCTTTCTCTGTGATTCAATTTCCCCAACTGTGAAATCAGAGAAAAATACCCACCTTGCAGGGATTTTGGGGGGAGGTGTAGAAATGCGACCTTTATGCTACTCTAATGCTAAACAGGCTGGCTGCTGAGCTTGTCTATCATCTTTATTTAGAGCTGTCTACATTACACAAACTGCAGATACAGTGGAGGGACAGAAGTTGGAGAGGGGAGGAAGGAACAACCACAAACACTAATGTGGGCACAGGGAGTGGGGGCTAAGAAGAGCCTCTTACACTGGGATGATCCTCCAGTGCCCAGCTACCCAGATTGTAAAGCCATAATCAGTGTAAAGCACCACAGGCCTTTAGTAGGTTCATGTTTGTAATACATGGGGGCTACATCTACACTGCAGGCTTTTTGCGCAAAACAGTTCTTGCGCAAGAGCGTGTCCACACTGACGTGTTTTTGCACAAGAGATGTGCTTTTGTGCAAGAGCATCCATGGCAGTGTGGACGCTCTCTTGCGCAAGAAAGCTCTAATGGCCGTTTTAACCATAAGAGTTTCTTGCGCAAGAAACCCCTGTTGCCCGTCCACACTGCCTTCTTGCGCAAGAGCTCTTGCACAAGAGTGTTTATTCTTCATGGGGAGAGGAATAACTCTTGTGCAAGAAACCCTTTGTATTGATGCTTTACTGTAAATTTACTTGTGCAAGAACACGCGTGCAGTGTAGACGCTCCACAAGTGTTTGTGCAAGAATGGTCATACTTGTGCAAAAAGCCTGCAGTATAGACGTAGCCTTAGAGATTCTTAAATGGAAGATTATTGTTGAGAAACTGCAAACCAGACTGAATAAATATACAGAAAATATACTCCCGGGAACAATTTTACATTCCAGAGGATAAACCTAAATGGCCTACCTGAAATGTTCCATATTGAACATCTACTGAACTGTTCATAAAACAATGAGAGGCAACAAGGACTAGAATTCAGGAATTCCCAAGTTCTAACCCTCACCGTGCCCTTGATTCATAGAGCCCTGAAAATAATCAGGTATTCACATCCGCAGATATGGATGCCGATGTCCGTGGCTCATTTTTTGCAAATACAGATGCAGATACAAAATTTTGTATCTGCGCAGGGCTCTATGTGATTCACTTTATGGCTGGGACTGATCTCACAAAATGCAGAGCACCTGCAACTCCCCATGACGTCTACAGCAACTGATGATGCTCAGAAATGTATAACGTCTCTGTGGTAGTTTCCCTATCTACTTATCCCCTATCCCTAGTTGGGGGTAGCGTGAGTATAACTAGTTAATGTTTGGAAAGTGGCAGATTTTGCAAGTGCTAAAAAAACCCTCTTCAATTTAAAATACTAATTTTAAATGTGTATGTACTTATACCTGTTAGGAACATGTGTGTAAACAACTACCATGAAATAATCAAAACTAAAATATAGATGACCTCAATCTATTTGAATAAGAAAATACAAAATGTAATGGAATATTTTTAAGTAAAATGCATGTAAGTAAATATTTCTTTTATTTTGAAAATCTAGGCTCTCAGGCTGAATTTTCCAACCAAGATTGCAGAACCTGTTGTGCTTCCTCTGTTAGAATTTGCATGGCATGAATATTTACAGGAGAAAAAAAAGGTGCCTCTTTTTTCCAATGTGAATTAGGCTTGAATTACCTAGATTTAGTTCTGATTTGTCAAGTGAATGTTATCTTCTATGCAGTAGATAAACTGGGTTCTCTATACCTTAGCCAGGCTCTGTTCATGATACCATTTGGTGCAGAAACAAATAAAATAAGCAGACGTTTTGTTTGATGTGGGAGGAAAACTAAGGTAGATTTAGTCTGAAAGAAGAGGGCAATGGTCTGTCCTTTTTCAAAATGGAAACTTTACTTTAAATATATTTAAGGAAGATAGCGCATTGGACAGCATTAGAAAACTAAGAGCTGTATTTACAGCAGCTGCAGTAGCAAGTACAACTTCGCTAGATTGCCCAGCCAATGTAGTTGGATCCAAATCTGAAGAGACCACTTCTAGGGTTGAACAGAATAGGCCACCTTGCACATCCATTCTGAGTCTGCCAGTAATAATTACGCTTTATTGAGGGGGTCTCTCTATCACAGAATCATAGAAATGAAGGCCTGAATGGACCTTCGGAGTCCTATAGTTCAGCTCCAGGCACTGAGGCATGACCAAGTAAATTTAGACCATTCCAGTGCAGGGATGTAAGGAACTAGTCGAGTAGTGATTATTTTGAAATAGAGCACGCTTCTTCCAATTTCCCTTACTCCTCATACAATGAGGAGTCGGAGTAAGAAGTCCTCCAGTCTGACGATATTTCGACATTATTTTAAAATAACTGCCTAGTTTGTAGACGCAGACTAAGTTATTTCAAAATAACGCTAGTTATTTCGAAATAATGTTGCTGTGTAGCCATACCCATTCTGTTATAATGTAACTGGATTTTGGAAAGCCTTCTATACCTTTTGGATGTTTATTCTTAATTTCAGGAGAAATTGCTAAATATAGTTGTAAGATTGTGTGTTTTATTTTTTGTGATGGTGTTTGACGGGGAGGTTAGAGTTTGGGAAGGGAAAGCATAAACACCTAATAAGTAATATGGGAAAAAAATCCATCTAGTTAGGTATTTGTACCACATTCATCAGCCTGGAATCTGAGTAAGTATTACTCACTGCTTCTGCACTAAATCCAAAGTGTAATTTCTGAAGGCTTTCATTTTTTTCCTAATTTTTTTTCAGGAACTGAAAGGTGAAACATGGGAGTATCCCTACACTGTGATGTGTTTTATTGATGGCCAACTCCTGGGAAGTGAAAAAGAACTGCTCAAATGGGCGTATGACAAGTGGAACTATCAAGATTTTAAACCTGTGGCACTTTACCAAGCTATTACTGAGGATTTTTGCACCAAACACATGCAAAACAGCAAGGCAGGTTACACTGGTTTCTAAAAAGCAAGTGTAAAGTCTGTTACAGATATGCTATCTAACTGTAAATTATGTGACTTATCAATGAATTGTTTGCTTGTGGTTTGGTGGGTAGTGCAGGGGTTTACAGAGGGGAGGGAGAATAGGAAGGCTTGATACTTTCTCAACATAACATCTTAGATCCATCCATATAAAACTGCATTATGTTTGTCACCCAGTTTTTGACTTTTTGATATGCAGTCTCAAGTGTCGAAGACAGTGGTCCCCAACCTTTTGGGGCTGCCAGGCACCCACGGGCGGGGCCACTCATGCACCGCGCACGTGGGAGGTGGGGCCGTGCATGCGTCACGCATCCGGGGCCGGCAATGCGCATGCGCCACGTACCCGGGGCAGGGGCCGCGCATGCGTCTCATGCACTGGGCTGGAATAAGGGGGGGCTAGCCGGGCTGCTTCCCAGGGCACCAACCTATGGGGGGCGCCTGATGGCAGCTGTAAGGTGCACAGCACGCCGGGGGGCGGGGCCGCGCATGCATCGCGCGCCCGCTGCCCAGGAATGGCTCGAACCGGCTCTGGCCATGCGCCCAGGGCTTGGGGTGCAAGAATGGGTTGGGCCAGCACTGGTCACTCGGCGGGCGCACATAAATGCCCTGGCGGGCGCCATGGCACCCACGGGCACCGCATTGAGGACCACCTGGTCTAAGACAATAGACTTGCAGTGAAGGTCATGATGCTGTCACGCTAAAGGACTTTTGGTGAAATACTCTGACTAGTGATCTTGAGGAGAAGACTAGTCAGTATGCTCCCTGTCCTACCTCATACTTAGTTGGCAAAATGGCAAATCCAACAAGAAATGAAAGGAGACTACTGCACTGTAGTCCCTAGTTCTCTCTTTCCTCCCACTCTCACAGCAAGGAGAAATGTTCACTGGAATCCCAGCACAGAGAACTTGCACAAGAAGGCAGTGTGGATGGGCAACAGGGGTTTCTTGTGCAAGAAACCCCTATGGCTAAAATGGCCATCAGAGTTTTCTTGCGCAAGAGAGCGTCCACACTGCCATGGGGGCGCTCTTGCGCAAAAGCACAAGGCAGTGTGGACGCGCTCTTGCGCAAGACCTTTTGCGCAAGAACTCTTGCACAAAACAGTTCTTGCGCAAGAAGCCTGCAGTGTAGACGTAGCCCTCAGGTTTCCTCCCCAGTTTTGTAGGCTCTAAGTATGTCTTCACTGCAGCTGGGAGCAAGCCTCCTGCCAGCAGAACTTAAGATAGTGGCCTTAGAATAGCAATATGGACGTTGCAACTCAGGCTCTCAAGCCCACACAATTTCTTAGACCTGGCAGCCTGAATTCCAACCTGGGATGCAGTGTCCATTCTTAGTGAACTAACTCCACCCACATTAGTGTGAGTCTGTCTAACTGATCTGGAAGGCTTGTTTCCAGCCTCTGTGGGGACACACTCTTACAGAGTGAAATCCTGGCTCCATGAATGGCAGTAGCAAAAACTGATTTCACCCAGATGTTTAGGTAATTTTCAGATAAGGAGCTGAACTTTTTGATGTTTTTCCAAAACAGTATGATGTTTGATTAATAGGTTAATATTTGTGGTTATTTCTAGAAAACCTAATTCAGTTGTCATTTAATTTTTTAAAACGTCTTTTTCCTATCAGAGATGAATTTGTCCATGAGAAATGCTAAACTAAATCTGCTTCTTTCTGACTGCAATTGAATTATTTGCCTCTTTATATCGGAGCAGTGATCAGCCATCCTGCAAAATTATTTCATTAGGCATAGCAATCACTGCTATGGATTAGTCGGTTGTGATTTTTACATGGGCTTCAGAGAACATGCACCTGTTTTCACCACTGATTAAATGGGTCCATCCCGATCTCTCCCAGTGCACCATAATGGTGGTTTTGTCCAAGAATGACATGAAACTTGCAGAATATTTTTGTTTCAACAAAATATTGGACTATATAACAAATATTTTTATAAAGTCTGTTTGTTTGGTACCTAATTTTGGGTCAATTTTAGATGTTAACTATAAAAAGAAACTGGTACCATTTCACTGAGCATCAGACTGTATCTTGATAAGAACAGTGAACACTTTTTAGAAGATATTTGACTTTTTTCCCATTGGATTTGTTTTCCCAATTATACAGCATGTGTTTGTGTACTTGGACATAGCTGTTCAGGAGCAGCCCATTGGCACCTTGTTATTTGAGGTAAGTTACAGAAGGAAAAATCAATTATCAGGCTCTGCTTACAGCCCTCGCTCTCAAGCAAAAAGATTGCAGGATCTGGCCTTCGAAGTGATTTACCAACTTCCCATTTTTTTTCTCCATTCATTTTGCAGCTGTATTCTGATATGTGCCCCAAAACCTGTGAGAACTTTCGCTCTTTATGCACAGGAGAAGCAGGGACCTCATGTAATGGTCTGAAGCTTACTTATAAAGAGTCAATTTTTCATCGGTTAGTAAAAAATGGATGGATACAAGGAGGAGGTGGGTTTGAAATGTCTTCAGTATATCTTGTATAAGATATTGGATGGAATAATCAGCATGAAAAATAGGTAGCTTGTCCAATAAAATAAGTTGAACTTAGAGACGTAACCAATTTGTGATTAACAAGGTTTTAACTGAGTCATGTATAGCAAAAAACAGTATATTTTCTCTTGGTGATCTTGGTCCCTAATTATAGGCAAGGCAAGAAATTGGATAAGAAATTGATAGTCCATATTATTTCTTTATTAGCCAAAAGTTTATCACAAAGATGTTTGGCAAGATATTTCAAATTAAATGGAAACATTTAAACACTGAGAAAATCCATAAGAAAAATCCTATTATGTATTTTATATAGATGTTGCTTTACAGAAATATTTAACCAGTCATAGACACCCAAAGACATTAGTGACATGTAGCATATTTGAAGATCAGGCTTGTGCATGAAAATATCATTATGAATCTAGGAGACTAGAATAATAAATAATACATAATCAAAGAAAACTGATCATTTCATAAAACAGGTATGTTTCTTCCACTCAGCTTCTCTTTTCTCACCTTCCTGCAACTATTCCCTCTGTCTCTTTCCTACTCCAAACATTGTTTGCTTAGTGCTGTACTATTTTTGGATCAGAGTTCCAAGGCATCCTTTGAGGTTTGCCCCAAGTAACTCATTTAATGCAGATATATATGAGGTCCAGGAAAGCAACTTAATATAATTGGCTTATTTCTGAGGAGAATTTCTTCTTACTTGACGGGCATATACAAGAATTTAAATAAACTAACACAAACTATTTGCTTTTGTTTTTCAAACTCCTTTCAATTGTATTTTTATATATTGCCTATACTAGTCAGTTTTGTTTAATGGGAGTTGACGAAAGACTTGCTGGTCCTGTCTTTCTGTGTCACAGCTTTATTTTCATCATCCCTTGTTCTAAAAACAGGTAATTGTTTATGGATACATGGTGCATTCAATGTGGCACATTGTTATATACATGTTGGACCTCCCTGGTCTGGCACCCTCAGAACCTGATAGGCCCCGGTTAGAGAATTTGCCTGGACTAGGGGAGGTGAGGGCTCTCCCAGGAGTGCTGGCCTCCTAGCTGGCTCCCCTCCTGACTGTTGCCCTGCTCCTGGTCCCCAGCAGCTGCCAGATGGGCTATACTCCCAGCCCAGGGACTGCAGGGCTGACTGAGCTGAGGTTCCAGCCTCTGGCAGCTGCCGGATGGACTCTGCTGCTAGCCCTTTGCCGGACTCCCAGCCGACAGCAGCTGGGGCTTTCTGGTCCAGCAACATCTGTGGTCCTGTTGGAGTCCCAGACTGAAGAGAGTCCCAGACCGAAGATGTTCAACCTGTACTGAAATCTGTTCCTTAAGACTAGTACTTAGGTACACAGGTACTTGCATTAGCATAAAAGCAAGAAGGTATTTACATATGTACTTTTTGTTGTGTATATGGAACAGTTATTTCTGGAGACGACACCTCTTGGAGTGAGAGATTAATTCATTCTGTAATTCCAGTAAGGCCTCAATCTTGTCGTTGATAGCATGCAGGTATACAGCTGCATCTGTGTGCAGACCACTGAAGTCAATCAATTGCAGGTGCAGCAATTCACCCAGTTAGTACCAGTTAATGTCAGTAGTGAACATCTGTATTCTGTCACTTTTGTCTAATCACATACAGATATAACAGCTGGAAGAGGAGATGGTGGTGAGTCAATTTATGGACCCACTTTTGAAGGTATATGTACATTTTCTTATCTTACACAGTGCATAACCCAAATTTCAGGTAAATAACTGAATATTCACTGAAGTGTTCTAAAGTTTAGTTAGATTTGTTTTCCTACATTTTCATGACTTACATTTTGGCAGTGGTTTCAGACTTGCTCATATTGATCAGGATTATTATCTGTCTGTTATTAGCATTAGTGGGTTGATTTTTCTGCCTTGTAATTGTAGTTCTGCCACTGATTCTCTATGTGATTTTAAACGTCACCTGTCTGCAAAATAAGGATAACCCTTAACAACCTACCTGACAGGAATGTTATGAACAATAATGTTTGTAAAAGGGCTTTGAAAATTTGAAGCACTACTTAATGGGTAAATTTTAAATATGGTTAATGTGCTTCCACTGATATTGCATATTCATTTGTGATAATTCTCTGGCTGACCAGAACTGTGAAAAATCTTGTTATCCTCCTCCTCCAGCAGGAGGAAGACTTGCTGGTGCTTGACTGGATGTCAGCTCCTTGGCATTATTAGCCTGTTTACCCACTCAAACAATTTCTCAGATCTCTGCCAGCCCTTAGTTTGCCTAATAGCTGTACCTGATACATGCACCCCTCAAACCCTTTGAAGCATTCCTCTATGATGTTCAGCACCTTATTACTGAACACTTACAGTAATACCAGGTCTGTTGTCCCCAAGAGAACACTGTACATACCAGTTTGCATGATTCAGCTCAGGATCAGCTCTTTGTACAATGCCACAGCACTGGGATCTGCTTATAGTGAAAACAATTATAAACGTATTATTGAGTCTCAGAGAGGTAGCTGTGTTAGTCTGTAACTTTAAAAATGAGTAGTCATGTGGCACCTGAGAGATTAACAGAAATATACAGTATCATGAACTTTCGTGGATAAAATCCACGTCATCAGTTGAGTTGGATCATCATATGAAGTAGGTTTTATCTAGGAAAGCTCATGATACTATATATTTTTGTTAGTCTCTACGGGTACGTCTAGACTACAGGCTTTTGTTGACAGAGGCTTTTTCGACTGTTGACAAAGCCTCTGTCGAAAAAGAGCATCTAGACTGCATTATGCAGATCGAAAAAGCGATCCGCTTTGTCGACAAAGAGCGCCCAGACTGCCGGACATTTTGTCGACAAAAGAAGGCACCCGGAAGTGCTTCTGGCAGGTCACTGGAGCAGCCTTAAAGTCCAGGCGCTGCTTCATGCTCTTTACAGAGACGTGTGCTTAAAGGGATCCTCCTGGACAGCCGTTGCTCTACTCTTGCTTCTGGCTTGCCTACCTCCTAGAGGGAAAGCAAAGCTGCTGCAGTTTTTGCTCTGGTTGTCCTGCTTCCTCGGACACCACAGCAGTTTGTTTTCAGGTTTGGTTTTTTGCTTTGCACTGTGTTTTTGGCCATGGAACTGCCCCAGGCAGGTGGGCTGGGCTGGGACAGTAGGGGGCTGGGCAGGAGGTGGGGCTGTTCCTGGGTCTGGGATGGCAGGGGTTATGGGGGGAGGGCAGGCTGAGCAGGAGGAGCAGGACCAGGCACAGGACCGGGGAAGGCCATGCCCTCCCGGATAGCAGCGCAAATCTCAGTGCGAAACTCGTCCAGCAAGCGCCTGCGCCACTCTGCCTCCATCCTCCGGTTCATTGCATCCTGCATCCCTTGCAGGACCGAGATGTGCTGGAGCACCAGGTCCAAATACGTGCGCCAGTGCAAATGGGTTCCCTGCAGCTGTCTGGGTGGTGGGGCAGGTGTGATGCCCCCTCCTGGTCAGCTGGTCCAGCTGTGGAGGACAAGAGGGAAAAGTCGTCAGTCATGCATGCCCACACTTTCCCTGAGAGAGCATGCCCGCCTTCTCAGCAGTCAGTGCCTGTCCTAGGGTCAGAGGATGCTTATGTGCATCTCAGGAAGGCATGGTGTGGCCTGGCCAGCAGACACGGCCTCCCTGGAGCCCAGAAGGTGTTCAGGCCACCATCCTGCCCCCCTTCACATACACCCCATGGCAAGCAGCACAGACAAGTGTCAGGCTACAGTTGGGGTTCCCGCAGGTTGCTGAGAGGCCTGAAGCTGTGTGGCAATCCCAGCATCCCCAACCCATGCCTGCACCTGGCATCACTGCCTGCAGGAGCAGGTGGTGCCTCGCAGCCATGAGGATGCAGGGGTAGGACGGCCCTCCCTGAGGTCGGCCGTGTATGTGACCCCTCCCACCCCCCCGGCTGTGATCAGCATGACATGTCACAGCATTGCACCATCCACTTTCCTCCCACCTGCCCTGCCCTGTGTGTGTTGGACCCTCACAGCACTCACCTGATGTTCCCTCCCCGGTGTCCGAATATGTTTGGGAGGCCTCCTGAGTGTGGGCGTCTGGCTCCTGGGTGCTCCTGGTGGTGTCTTCCTCCTCCTCTTGGAGCTCCTGGTCATCTGCTGGGGTCTCACCCTGGAGTTGCGGCCACTGCTACACAGGGCTCTCCAGGACAGACTCCACAACCCTCTTGGGAGGCAGGGGTTCCCCTGTCCCCAGGATCCGGTCCAGGTCCTCGTAGTAGGCACAATAATGTGCCGTTTCCCTGGAGCCGGAGCTGCGCTCACGGGCCCTTACGTACCCCTGCCGCAGCTCCTTGACCTTGGCTCTGACCCGGGGTAAGGTGTGGGGGTGGTGGCCTTTCCTTGCCAGGCCATCAGCCAGTCTAGCGTAGATGTCAGCGTTCCTCCCCCTGGACTGTGGGGCCTGAAGAGCCTCCTCCTCAGACCAGAGCTCCAAGAGGGCTTTTATCTTGGACCCAGACCAGGAGGGTGCCCGGTGTTTGGTGCCCCCTGGCTTCCTGCAGGGATCTGCCCCTGGAAGGGCCAGGAGGGCCTTGGGGGGCTTGTCCCTGGGACATGGCTCCGAGTTGCCTGACCAGAAAGAGCAGCGCAGTCTCAGGGTCCTGGCTGGAGCTGGCTTGCTGCCAGAATCCTAGGTGCCTGTGCCTTTTAAAGATGGGTATAGTTTTGTCAACAAAAGTCCACTTTTGTCGACAAAACCCTGTAGTCTAGACACACCCTAAGGTGCCACAGGACTAACCCTATTATCAAATACCAAGATATAAGAAGTTTCGGGGGTAGCCGACTTAGTCTGTTACAGAAAAAAACAACAAATGGTCTGATAATATTTTATAGACTAACAAAACATGTAGATGGTATCATGAGCTTTCGTGGGCACAGCCCACTTCTTCACATGACCAGAGTTATGAGTTTAGGATGTGCAAACCCAAAATAAATAGGAGAGGGGAAGGGTAGGGGGACGGGAAAAAAGGGAAAGGGGGTGGGAGACAGGGAGCTAGAGGGAATCAGTAAGTATCTGAAGATTGGGTAGTTAAAATGAAGCAGATAAGAATCAAAGTCAATTGATAGTATCCTTCTTGACTTAAGAGTCTACATAAAGAGCTGTTTGCACCTTCAACAGCTGTAAAGTTGGTAGTGCCCCAACCAACTTTCAACACCATTGAGTCCATTAGCATGTGAATTGAAGATGAACTCTAATTCCAATGCTTCTCTGTGGATCTGGCTAGTAGAACTGGTTTGTGACAAGACAGCTACTTGAAGATCTTTTAAATAGTGATTGGGAAGATTGAAGTGTTCCCCAGTAGGTTTCTGTATGTTTACTTTACGTATATCTGATTTGTGTCCATTGATTCTTTCCTGCAGAGACTGTCCAGTTTGTCTAATATATATAGCAGTAGGGAACTGCTGGCATTTGATCACATAGATCAAATTACTGGATGTGCAGTCAAATGATCTTTTGATTTGGTAGCTTATGTTGTTGGCTCCAGTGATGAATTCGCCAGTATAGATATGTGGGCAGAGTTGGCATCATTTTTGGTTGCAGGGCTGGGTTGCTGGAGGCTTATGATGTGGTTGTGTGGCATGGTTACCAGAAAGAATTTGTTGCAGGTTGGGGGGTTGTCTGTAAGCGAGAATAGGCTTTTCTCCCAAGGCCTCTGAGAGTGAGGGATCATGTTCCAAGATGGGTTGTAGATTGTGTATAATGCGCTGGAGGGGTCTGAACTGTGGACTATTGGTAATAACAATAGGAGTTCTGTTATTTTCTCTTGTGGGTCTGTCTTGAAATAGTACATGTCTGGGTACTTTTTTGGCTCTGTCAATTTGTTTTTTCACTTCTCCAGGTGGGTATTTCAGTTTTAGGAATGCTCTGTAAAGATCCTGTAGGTCTGTGGGATCAGAGCAAATCTGGTTGTATCTTAGGGCTTGGCTGAAAACACTAGACTGAGAAATGTGTCCGGAATGGAAGCTGGAAGCATAAAGGTAAGTGTAGCGATTGGTGGGTTTCCGATATAGGGTGGTAGAAATTTGTCCATTATTTAACTGTACTGTAGTGTCCAGGAAGTGGATTTCTCATGTGGACTGGTCCAGGCTGAGGTTGATGGTGGGGTGGAAGTTGTTGAAATCCTTATGGAATTCTTCAAGAGTCTCTTTTCCGTGGGTCCATATGATGAAGATGTTATCAATATAGTGTAAGTAAAGTAGGAGTTTTAGGGGGCGAGAGCTGAGGAAATGTTGTTCAAGGTAAGCAATAAAGATGTTGGCATATTGTGGTGTTATGCAGGTGCCCGTGGCTGTGCCGCTGACTTGTAGATAGAAATTGTCTCTGAATTGGAAGTAGTTGTGGGTGAGGACAAAGTCGCAGAGCTCTGTAATCAGGTGTGCACTGTTATTATCGGGGATGATCCTGATGGCCTGTAATCCGTCTTCATGTGGAATGTTGGTGTAAAGGCTTCTACATCTAGGGTGGCCAGGATGGTATTTTCAGGAAGATTACTGATGTTTTGAAGTTTCCTCAGGAAGTCAGTGGTGTCACGGAGGTAGCTAGGAGTGCTAGTAGCATAGGGTCTGAGAAGGGAGTCAATATAGCCAGATAAGCCTGTGGTTGCACCTCCCTAAACCGAGACTCTCTCGTCTGGCAACATTTGTGGTCTGGCAGGACCATGGGTGTTGCTGAATGAGAAAGCCCTGGGACAGGAGGGCCAGCAGCTGAGAGCCCCGCAAAAGGCGAGGCTGATGATAGCAGGGCCAGACCGGCGGTGGTAGCAGATCTGTGGTACCAGGGCAGGGTCAGCCCATGTGTGCCAGCCCGGCAGTGGGAACAGACCCATGGCAGCCTGGCTGGGCCGCAGCAGCCCAGCAGGGAAAGCCTGTCTGGGGCTGTGGCAGGTTGCCAGCCTGACTGGGGCCGTGTGCCAGCCAGCAGCAGGACTGGGGATGCAGCAGGGACAGGGCTGCATACTGCCGGGCCTACAATGGGGCTGAAGCAGCAGGTATGACAGCAGAGCCAGGGCAGCTGTGTCACCTGGCTGGAAGTGGAATCGAAGGAGCCAGGAAGGGGCAATAGGCTGAGAGGGCTGGTGGAAGGGAACCTTTCCATGTCTAGCAAATTCCCTCATCCTGGACCACTCGGGTCCCAAGGGTACCGAACCAGTGAGGTCCAACCAGTATTATCTCAGCCAAAGCCTTTTTCAGCCTTTCCTACCTCATTAAGATCCCATTTTCGTGAATGTGAATGTGTTGTTTACCTCCAAGGTGCAGGATAAAGGACTGTCTCCTTGTCTTCTGCTGATCTCCCAAAGTTCCAGGTCTCTCCTCAGTAACAACAGAACCACTGTCTCTTGCTTTTTTCTGTTTATTTCACATCCTCTATGTTTCCCCACTGTGTTATTTCCAATGTTTACTTTACGTGGTGACCAGCATAGACAAGGTGAATGAACATTCTTTGCCTGTCTGGCGGAAACCTTTTTATCTACTCTGCCTTAGTACAGATTTTAGGAATGTATTTTTGTATACATATATAACTTTTCAATGAGAATATTCATAACCAATGGGACACCAGCTTTCATTTGAGACTTCCACGATGGATAAACACTATGAAAGAAATTCGTTAAGTATAGTGAGTTTGTCAAGTCATTTAGAAGTTGTTACAGGCCAGCAAAACCTTTGCCAGCTGGCACCAAAGGGCGCCTCTATCACATCATTATCCTGGGATGATTTAAATATGCTAAAATTAATGGAAATTACTTGATGTTCATTCTGAGAAAACTGGAATTGGGCAGCTTTAGAGTCTTAGGACCAGAGTTTGATCTCATTTACATAGCACTGTTACTCCACAGGACTTTAAGGAGGGTACCCTGGATTTATACCAGAGTGAGATCAGAGCCACACCCTTAGTCTCTCAACTCTAACTGGGAGAATCTAGAATTACCAAACAGGAGCTACATCTTATAACATTAAACCCCTATAATTATAGAAAGTAATAAGAATAATAAAATAATTGTCAATAGCAAAGCAATATTTAAGAAATAAACTCAGGTATACAGCCAGAGAAGCAATTTAAAGGGAAGAAGGTTTGTTTAGATTAACAATTATCCATAAAGATATTTTATAACAGTTAAAGCCAGTTGGGAGCTAGTATATATTCTCTTACACAAAGCATCCTTGCTGCCAGTGTTGCAAACTATGTCACATTTCAGCAGTCTGGCCCACCAGCCAACCGTTCAGAACTGCCAAGTATAACTGCATGCTGTTGTCGCTGTGTTGGTCCCTGGATATTATAGAGACAAGGTAGGTGAGGTAATAGCTTTTATTGTATCAACTTCTGTTGGTGAGAGACAAGCTTTTGAGCCATGCAGTGGTCTTGTTGCAGTCAGTCCTGTGAAGATATTACCTCACCCACGAAGGGTAACTGCAGTCTTTATATTCACAGACAATTCGGCATACAATGATGATAAGTGACTCGTACTTTGGTCCAAAGTTTGCTTTTCAGCTATATCCAGGTAATTTGACTGTTTTTGAGGAACACATGAATTATTGCCATGCAGGCCCGGCCCTAGGGCAAAGCAAGCAAGGCAAATGACTTGAGCCCTGCGCTTTCGGGACCCCGCACTGCTGAGTATTCACCAGCCAGGCTCGGGGCCCCAGCGTCCTGCCTTGGGCCCCGTAAACCCTTTGGCGGCCCTGTTGCAATGATGCTGCCTTTCTGGAAAGTAGCATCAAAATGCATGAAAGTATACAGGAACTTTCAAGTAATTAAAAATTAAACAAGCGCAAACTTTTCTGAGTTCCTGTTACCTTCCCTCAGGAAGCACTGCATATTGCCTACCAAAAATGGGGCAACAGAAAGGAGAGTGGCCTGTCCTTCCAACATCACATGGACCTAGAGTACTGTGAAGCATAGATCCTCAGTACACAACAGGATCTCAGCAAGAAAGTAGCAAGTTTCCCTGGGAAACAATCATTAGAACAATCAATCAGGTCTATAAACTAAATCAGTGGAAACCAAAACATTTAATAATGTGCTAGAAATGTCATCTGATTCCTCTTGCCTACCTACACTATACAGATAGCTTACATAGACTGTACTGGAATACTACCAGCTATGTACCTGCTACTCTTTATATGTTCTCTTTCAATGCACCTACCCCAGAGCTGTTCTGGAAACTGTGGGCTTTCATTCTGGTAGAAAGAATCTCTGGAATCCTCAAACAAACAAACTGTGTGCACTGGGCAGCCCCAGGAGAGACTGTGTGCGCCTGTGATACAACCTCAACCGTTGCTCCTCCAGGATTGGTGTAGCTCCACACCATTTGGTGCACACATGCAATAGTCTAGTCCTTAATATTGTACAGTGCTCCAGCTCCACACGAATAAAATACTATACCAATGTTAATCCTCAAAACATCCATGTAAGGTAAGCAGTGTGTTCTCCATTTTACAGATGGGGAAAACTAAGACAGAGAAAACAAGGGATTAGTCCAAGCTATACAGCAAGACGCTGGCAGGGGCACGATTAGAATTGTCAGATTTAGTGACTTGCAACTCTATGTTTGTTCCTCCCAACAAACCCAGTACCTGTCATTTGTTATCTTGGAGAGAAGCTTGTCTTGTATCATTCTTGTAACTCTAGTTGAGGCAGCAGTCAATGTTCTAGGATTAGGAAAGTAATTTAATTTAAAGATAGACTTAATTTGAGTTTTGTCAACCTTATAATTGTCCCTATAAGGAATTAAATTACCCTCTTTCGCACACTACAGATACCGGTTCTTCAACAGAAGATTGTCTATATTGAGCCCTCTTTTAAAATTAAAATATAATTATTGTTTTCAGTCCTTTATAAAGGTGCTCACTCAGAATTTTAATCTGATAATTATATTGCTTTCCTACTGCTTTTCCACCAATTTACAGAGATATTTTAGATATCTGAGAACAGTGACAGATGCCACCCTCAAATGCTAAGTTTCCATAAATGTCCACATTTGATAAACATCCAATCACTACAATATTCTGTGAAATGAATGGGATGTTTCTACATTTCCTTGAAATGAGCTCAAAGTACTGAGGTAATTACAGAGAACCACTTGTACTGAAGTGTCATTATCTAAAACAAAGAAGCCTAATCCAAAATTATACTGTAATTCACAAAGCAGTAGCATAGGAGCATCTGTTTCAGTTAGAATGTAATTGCCATTTTAATTAGTTTGGAAGAACAGCCCTCAAATAGAGTCAGAACAAGCAAAAAATGGGAGAATAATAAAATGCCTGCTCACATCTTCAGTCAGTTTATGGAGAGCTCTGCTTGGGTTCTTGCTTACACAATATATCCCATCAGCAGCTAAGCAATAAAGGGGAGATATTTTCAGCTTGTAGCACTGGATTAATTCCTTCACTGACTACCTTAGATTCATTTTCAATGTAGTTTTCACTTGCAGGTGCTTCCTTGCTGATCTCCCTCTTGCTGAATGACTTTGAAAATCATCGTCCTCATGTCCCAAGCATATCTCTCATTTTTTCTGTGACCTCCCACCTACCCGCATGTATTCGCTGATGCTTTCCACTGTCTCTCTTTCCCTTACCAGCTTCATGTGCTCAGCTGACTCCTAGTATTCATCAACAACTCTTCTCTTCTGCATGCTATTCCTTTAACTTTCCAGCCTCCAAAATGTCTTGCACCTTGCATCCATTACTCCTCTGCATTGTGGTATGCTTCTGGAGAAAGTCCAGGGACCAGTCAGACTTCCTCAATTAAACATCTCTTCTGTATTTATTGAACGCTATGAGTATCCTTGCTAAACAACTCTCTATTTCCTCCCTGGCAGTCTGTCATCCTGCCAAAATCCTGCTGCAAATGTCATCTAAGTGTACTGCCACCCCAGCCATATCCTACCTCTCAACTCAGGGGTGAAAGTAATTTACATTTCTTACAAGTACTGTCCTAGTGCAACTCCCGTTCCCCGCTGGGGGCAGGGCAGGGAGTTGGGGGGAGGGTTTGCAATAAGACAGTACCTGTAAGAAATTTAAGCAGAGGATGATGGAATGCAGGGGCAGGAGGCTTAGGGCAGGGGGTTGGGAGGTGTGGGGGCCTCAGGGCAGGAGTGGGGGTCAGGAGTCAGGCAGGAGACAGGGGGCTCAGGGCTGGGGGGTACTCAGGACAGGGGATTGGGTGTATGTGCAGGGAGCTTGGGTCTGGGAGTGCAGCCATCATGCTTCCTGGACGTTCTGGGGCTGGTTGGGGTGGTGGGGCCTGCACTGCCCGACCTCCTGAGCACTGGGGCTGGAGCATCTAGAGACCCCATCCCCGCCAGCCAGTCTCATACACTCCAGCTTACTTTCACCTTTGCCTCAAATAATCCCTTCCCTCTCCACAACAGTCCTAAGCAACTTGTCCTGGTCTTCAGGTCCCTGCATAAGCTCCTGCCTTCCTTTATGCTCCATTAACTCTTCTCCCCATCCCTGCTCTAACTCCTTTGACTTCAGTTTGCTTCTTATATGCTCTTGTTAATGCTCCATGTGCAGCAAACTGCACTGCATGACTCTTAATAAATAAATATGCCAATTACTGTAAGCTGTCCTAATATAGTGTCTTCCGTTTTCTGTGGTTTAGTTAATTGTGTTTAAGCATGACCTTGTGTACTGTGTATTTTGGTGAGGAAAGTAAGCTCTTTGGCCAGAGTGGCTGCACTGAATTTTTGGATTTTCTCTGATCACTTTAACACTGAGAGGAGATGGAAAGAAAATTATAGCACTGGGTCTCCCTCTTTCTTTTTTATCTTCACCCACATCTAATGCCAAGGACAGCAACTTTCATCACCACTATAAATACTCTCCCTTTTCATCCCACCCCAGAGACCCAGCTGGCCTTCAATCATGTAATGCCCAGAACATGACAGAACTTGGTGCTCCCTACAATTTAGCAATTGGAGATTAATATGGAGGGTCCATTGTCCTGTTGTAAGAATGAGAGTCTTGAAGTCAACAGGTCTGGGTTCTACTGTTGATTTACTATGACTCAGGGCAAGTAATTATGGCACAGAACTATGGGTGCTGAAAATCAGGCCATTCACATCTCATTTCTTCAGCAATAAAATAGGAATACTACTAGCCAGCCTATATATTTTCTCAAGTGCTCTGAAAGCCTCAGATAAAAGATGCTATCAAAGAGTGGTCATAATATTAAAAAATGACTGCAGTGTGATAGCACTTACATTTTGAATATTTATTGGTCTTTTTCCAGGATAGCCCAAAATTATTTCTAAACCTCTTTCTAGAAAGCAGAATCCAGTGATCTAGAGCAGTGTTTTTCAACCTTTTTTTTTTATAAAGTAAGCCTTTAAAAAAATATATAAGTACCCCCAGTACTTAAAGTTTTCAGACACAATTTTTTTTTCTACGGTTCAAAGCATTTGTTTAAATAACATAATTGTAGCCAGGCAAGCAATGAAATTTTTGGGTGTAAAAAGTACAAAAATAACAAAGCACTGTAAAACTTAAAACAAAAATTCAATTTTCTCCAAATTTCAGTTGTGTTGACATACTCCCAGACTTCTTTCGAGTACCCCTAAGGGTACTCATACCACTGGTTGGGAAACACTGATCTAGAGTCAAAGGAAACTCTAATCCCCTTCATTTCCATTTATTAACTTGAGGGCAAGTTGAAAAGAGAGCTGCTGAAAGGTTCCCAATGTATATAATAACAAAGGGGGAGAGGTGGAAGGAAACAAAAGGCAAGAAAGGGGTTGCAGAAGAGAGGAAGGGCTGTAACAATTGCAACAGAGAGTAAAAGTGGAAGGAGTGAAACTTAAAGCTATAATAATTTATTATTGTGAACTTTCTAGATGAAAACTTTTCCATTCCTCACGAAAAAAGAGGGATTCTTGGAATGGCCAACAAGGGACGTCACAGCAATGGTTCGCAGTTTTATATCACACTCCAGCCAGCTCCTTATTTGGATAAAAAATATGTGGCTTTTGGGTACGTAAAATATAGATACATAATTTTTAAATGCTTAAAAAATCTCCTAACTATATAAGACTCCATTAACAAGATAGAGTTTCTGTGCTGCATCTCTGAGAGGCACAGCATAAAACTCACAGCTCAGGGCTGGAGGGTTTTAGCCACCTTTTCACCCTCTCTGATCTAAACAACACCAATGGCTGGAGAGGCTCCTGGTGAAATGTAAGTCAACTCTGGGGCCCTGTCTATGTCCAGGTCTACACAGTTGACTTTTGCCAGCATAGCTATGTTGTGTAGGAGCAAGATGATTTCTGACTGACATAGCTGAAATAAGGATGTTAAAGACAAGTTGATTCCCCCCCTCTCCTCCTTGCTGCCTCTATCAGATATAGGCAGCAAAGGGGGAGGTAAGAAGGGGTACTTCAAAGAGACCATGCTTCACAGCTGAGCTTGGGATCAGCTGTGCGGCATTGCCACTTTGAAACAGGAGGCGGTGCAGTGCTGCCCCTTTGTAATGCCGCGTGAAGCCCAGGGTCAGCTGGCTTGGGCTTCACGTGACATTTCAAACCAGCAACACAACATGGAGCCTGGGGTAAGCGGGGGACTCTGAGTTGCTCGCTGACCCTGGGCTCCATGAGGGCGCTTTCACTTTGAAATGCACAAAAGCCCCCACTGGGAACTCTTGTACATTTCAAAGATGGCACCCGCATGCAGCCCGGAATCAGCGGGACTTCCCACTTGTCCTGGGCTGCACGCAGAGTTCCACATTCCTGCTTTGAAATGTACAAGAGGGGGTTCTTGTACATTTCAAAGGAGGAATGCGGAAGTGCCTATTGGCTAGTCAAGTAATCGATGGAAATTCCGACTACTTGACTAGTAAATTAACTGATATTTAACATCCTTAAGCTGAACTAGCAAAAATCTATAGTACAGACAGTTATGCGTGCAAAACTGTACTCTTATTGGTATAGTGTATTTCACTCAGCCAGACTGGAATAAGCTATAATGGAAAAAGCATAGTTTTGCCATTATAAGCTATATTTGGACTAAATGCACTTTGTCAGTACAGCACACTGGTATAGTTACACTGGCAAAGCGCTCCTAACATAGACCTGACCTAAAAAAAAGCAGCCCCCAGGGTAATGCACTGCAATCTTTTAATTTACATCAGAGATTGCAAAGATGTCTTGGGAAAGCAGCTTATAGCTACCTCTGCATTGCTTGTGGCAGGTAAATCCTTCCCCAGCCAGAATTAGGAGTGAAATCCTGGCCCCACTGCATATTGCAGTTAAAGCAGTTTAGAAATAAAAAGATTGCAAATTGTTGTATTGGTTTCAGATTTAGATTTATTAAGAAGAAAAGTGACCTAGAATTTCAAAAACTGTGTGTGTGTCACGCACTAAGCCATTTAAATAAATGAAGAACAATTTCTGATAATATTCCTCTTGACCTTTTTCTTCTCAAAATGGAAAAGTATTAGATACATGGACACTTATAGCCAAAAAATTCTGGAAAGATGGCTGCAGCGTTTATTACTTTGAATAATTATATTTACGGACACATCAAGTTGTAGTATTTTTCTATCTCCTAAAATGCTTAATGTGCAATATTTTCAAAGCAGCTAGAATGTCTGCTGTGAACAATCCTATAAAGAAAAGAACCTATAAGACATAAACCCTTTATTTTAAGACACAGCCATATTGAGAAAACTATAGTTATGTTTTAATAGCCTAATAGAAGGAATTCAGGGTTTCTAAATGACTTGCTCTGACCCACTGACAGGCACTGAAGGTAGGTAAAACAATTGTATAGGTGAAGCCTCTCTAGTCCAGCACTCTCTGGTCCGGCAACATCCGTGGTCTGGCATGATTTTAGTTAGCTGAATGTCCACTTATCATGGGTGTGGTCAAGTTCCCCAGGGTCCTGTAAAGTTTATAGCCACCAGTCCTGGCTCTCAGTGTTCTGTGTTGTTATTTAGCTCTAAATTACCCCTAAAGAGACCAGCAATCAGTGGAAGTGCTGATAAGTAGATAAAGCATAAAAATTATGCATTATTTCCTAGTGCCAATACAGTAAAAATGTGTAACAACACTAACACTTTGTTATGGAGAGAGCTGATAAATCTTGGCTAGTCATAGGCTTATATAGGGTGTATAAGAACAGTCATACATTATTAAGCAGCATTGCAAGTGTTGTTCCGTTTATTCATCTCAGTGAAATAAAAATAGAGACCCACTCAGTTCGGAAAATTCTCTGGTTTGGCACCAGTTAGGTTCTAAGGGTGCGGTACTAGAGAAGTATAACCTGAAGTTGCTACTAAATTATAGTTTCCTGATCTTCAAATTGTTACCGCGTATTTTCCAGATTCTCAACCCATATGTATCATTTATACATCTATGAAGTCTGACATTTTTGTTAAATCATGCACATTTAACATAACTTGTATTGGAAAATGAGTATCATGGAACTCAAATAGTCAAATAGATTACTAAAACTATAGAGTTTAGGACAGTGATCAGAAATCATAATTATATTGATTTTATATATGATTTCTCTTCTTACTGTAGACAGCTGATTGAAGGTACAGAAGTTCTTCAGAAATTAGAAGATGTATCTACGTACAATGAAAGGCCTGTAGTAGAATGTAAAATTATTAACTGTGGTGTTATTGTGCCTTGATTACAAGCCAATTTCCCTTCCTACTGTAATGTATAACAATGTATATATTTTCTGACTGGCCTTTTATAGATTTTAAAGGCTTTTTAAAAAAATCTAAAATAGCATTTTTATATATCTAAACTTTACCGCTTGATTTTTTTTTTAATATATCCATGGCTTGTTCACACACAAATTCTTACATGAGTATACTAGTGCGCTTGGGAATTTAGCCTGATGCCATTATTAAGATATACAATTATTGTGTTAATGTGGATGTCCAGTGAGCAATTACATTTCTGAAGGCCACACTATAAATAATTCTATTAAGTAGAATATCTATTAACATTACTTAATAAATGAAGTCACGATTGATTGTGATGCATGAACACAATTATTTACTTTTGGCCCAGTTCTGCCACTCTTGAGTCACACTAAGTCATATCTTACTCCACTGGAAGTAATATTAAAATCAGTGCTTTTGGGATAAGGTACAAGACAACATAAAAGTGGTACTGGGTGCTCTCTGAACATCAGAGGTCTGATCTCACTTTCACCAATATGAACCAAGAGTAACTCCTCTGAAATCAACAGAGATACAACAGAATAAAACTAGTGTACAAGCCCTAGACATATGTTTAATTATTTTGTTTACAGATTGTATCAATTAAGATATTTTAACCCAGCAGAACCCATTAAAATGCACAAATTACTCTAAAACAAGACATTTTTAACTATATTCTACAAGAAATCCATGAGATTTTGCAAAATGAACAGCAATGAGTAAATGTGGATTCAATGAGTGTGGAAATTCCACATAAAGAAGTCAATGTTTATAAATGCTGTAAAAACACTCTCGTGTATGACTCATGAGACTAAACATACAACTTGTTGCCAACTGCCATGGTAATAGTTTGATGAAAGATCTTTAAGCATAGCACAGAAGTAGTGACAGCAGATAGTTTCAGCAGAAGCTGGCAAATGGATGACAAGACTGTGGAAAAAGGAAAAAGCGTCCCAGAATCTCAAGCAAAATAATCCACAACAATTAAAATCTCCTTAATACATCTGCAAATGGCAAAAGACTCTTAAGTTTTATTTTACCTTCCTATGTAAAGCACTCTGAAATTGACAGATGAAAAGTTCTAAGAGCTAACTATAACACTGATTGTTCTGTGGTAGCATTTGGATTCTGGTATTCAGAACCAATAAGATTTCACACTGTAACTTAACTATATAATTATTATCTTTATTGCTTACTTCTATGCCAACATTGAAATGGACCAGTTAATGAATTTTCTACTTAAAAGGAAAATGACTAGAAAGTTATTTGTTAAAGGGTGTTTGTTTCTCATCAGTAACAAGATATGGCTATTAAGCACATTTTTCCTTTGCAAAACTACATTAATTCCATTAGTAGAAAGTACTCACAGGGGACTCTCTCACTATGACTGGCACATTTAAGAGGGAATGTGTTCAGTTCAGCTATCTGTTAATGCCCTCCCACTCCTGATGACTCCTGATAGAAGGCACCTCTCCTCCACAAAGATTCAGTTAACAATTGAGAAAAGAGAGTAGAAAAGAGGAACAAGGAGCATGCAGTTGTTGCACGAGACCTGACAAATCCCTAGTTGAAAGCTGGCAGAGAGAACTGAAAGAGAGAATGACCAGTAGTGGAGAACCCTGCTAATTAGAAAGCTTGGGCAGAAGCCCTTGCAACAGGTATAAAAGAGAAGGGACTAGGTCAGTTAAGGAAGGTTTAGCCAAGGAAAGGAAGCTTGCCTCTGGATAGAGGTTTCCATGAGAAGCTACTCAGCAGGAATGTAATTTGCAGATTAAAAGGGGAAGCTGGTGAGCGGCATCCTGTGGAGATGCTTTTGCAGAAGCACTGAGTTGAGGGCTAGGAAAGAAGAGTTGCAAGGAGCATGGGGAATTGCCAGAAGTATGGAAGGCCTGGCACAGGAAGGGTATGTCTACACTACAGCGTTTTGTTGGAAAAAAACAGCTGTTTTCCTGACAAAACTTGAGGAACATCCACACTGCAACTGCGTTCTTCTGCAAGAAAATCGAAAGAACGGGTTTTACTGACGTTGGTAATTCTCATTCAACGAGGAAGAACACCTTTTTCTGAAAGAGTTCTTTAGAAAAAAGGTGTGTGTGGATGGGGAAGAGGGAGTTGTTTTGGAAGAAGAGGAAAAAACATAGGTGCCCTGGTGGCCATTCTGTCCATAACAATCACAGCTTACATGCAAGATAGCATCTACTCCAGTGGTCCCCAACCTTTTGGGGCGGCCGGGTGCCCAGGGGCGGGGCCACTCAGATGCTGGGCACCTGGGGGCGGGGCCACACGTGCCCGGGGGTGGAGCTGCACACGCGCCCGGGGGCAGGGCCACCCATATGCCGCATGCCTGGTGTCAGGGCCACCCATGTGCTGCACTCCTGGGGCCGGCACAGCCCATGTGCTGCGTGCCCGGGGCTGGTGCCACCCCTGTGCCGTGCGCCTGGGGCCAGGGCCAGCCCCGATCACTTGGCAGGTGCACAGAAATGGCCCAGCGGGCGCCATGGTACCCGCGGGCACCACGTTGGGGACTACTGATCTACTCAGTCTTTCAAAAAAAGCGGATTGCTTTTTCGATGCGCTTTGGCAGCATGGACACTCTTTTGGAAGAAGTTTTTTCAGAAGATCTCTTCCGAAAAAAGCCTGCATTCTAGACATAGCTAAATAAAAAAAAAATAGGGACTGTTAACTGTGAGGCAGATGGCTTGAAGAGTGGAGTTCAGGAACTGGGCCAAGGAACTAGGGAACAATGTGATTGTTACCTCTTTGGTATGTGACTTGAGTGTATTCACATTATCGGCTGAAAGCTTCTCTTGCACTGCAGTTCTTTCTACAAACTCTGGAGACAAACATGTAGTAAAACTGTTGGGGTCATTTGAAGAGGTTTCCTGTCTTAGTTTTCCCACATTTAAGAGGAGTGAATGGTGGGGGTGTATTCTGTACATTAGAGTTTTAAAAATACTTATTTTATTGGACTCTCTCTGAATGGCTCATATTGCTGTTAGAGCTAAGAGCCCTGACCTAGGGATGTCAAGTAGCAATTAATTTACTACTCCAGTAGTCAATGGAATTTCTATCTGACAGAGGCAGTAAGAGAGGAGGGGGAAGCAACTAGCAGCCTACCCTGTCAACTAGTCCTTAACATCCCTCCCCTGACCCTGCTTACCATGTTGCAGGGCATGCCCCTTGCCTCCCTGAGCTGAGGGGTCTGTGGGGAGCAGCTCCTTGACCCACTGATGCTGGCGGTACATGAAGAGGTGGAGCGGCCCAGCCAGCCTGCGGGGGGCTCGCTCCCTGCACTGTGGCCAAGAGCCCACACGTCGCTGACACCCGAGCGCCACCCTCGCCTCACGTCAATGGGCTGCACACGGTGCGCGGCGCTAAACGCTGGGTGCAGGGGGCTCGTGGAGAGCCCCAGCGATCCCCGCGCTGTGAGCGAGACGCCGGGGCAGCCCGGCCGCCGGCGCGAGGGGCTAAGGCGCCGCGGCTCTAACCCCGCGCGCAGCCGCGCTCGGCCACGCCCTGTCAGCGCAGCGCGCGCGGGGGGCTTGTACCATTCTCGCCGCAGCCCCCGAAAGGGGGGTGGCGGCGGGGCTAGAAGGGCCGAGGGTGGCCTGAGGGGAGGACGGCCGTCACGTGATGGGGGAGGACGGGGCCGGAGCGCCCGAACGCGGTCACGTGCCAGAAGGGCGTGTTCTTCAACCGCCCAGGTGTTTCCACTTCGGGACTGTTCCACGGCGGCGGGGCACGGGGGCGCTGCGGGCGGACCGTGAGGCGGGACCATTCGCTTCTGCGTCATAAATTCAGCGCCCCGCCCCGCTCACCCAAGTGACGTAGCCAGCGGGGAGCAGCAGAGCAGCGCGAGCGTGGTGGGGCTCGGAGCCGCCCAGTCAGGCAGACACGCGCCATGGGCCGGACCGCGGGGCTGCTGCTGGCCACGGCCTGCTGGGCCCTGCTGAGCGGGGCGGCGGGCGCAGGTGAGCGCGGAGCCGGGCGCGGGCGCTGCTGGGGCCCGCGGTTATGCGCGGTGGGGGCCGCCGGCTTCGGGCGGGACTGGCTGGTGCCCGGCGCCGCTTGCACCTGGCGCGCCCGGCTGTTCTTAGCGGGGGGCTCGGCGCGCCGCCTGGCCCGGTGGGGCGGGAGCGGGCGGGCCCGGGGCTTAGCGGCAGCCGGCTCCGTGGGACACGTGGCTGCTGGATCCGGCTCCCGAAAGCGCAGCGAGCTGTTGGCGCTGGTGCGGAGCCCGGGCCGGGAGTGCGCCGCTCTGCCCTCCGCAGCCGGGCGTGAGCTGGTGTGTAAAAGTACAAAGGCCGCTGGGCGGAAGCAGCGCAACAAAACGCGGCACCGACCCTCTTCTTGGCCCGACAGGCGCTGCTCCGGCCGGGATGGCATGCCCTTGCCGGCGGGCGGAGGGGCACGGGCTGGAGCAGCCCCTTGGCTGCTGTGGGCGAGGAGCTTCTCCAGCCCGGAGAGTTAACCAGAGCCGTAAGCCTCCTCCATTAAGGGTGGGGCTTACCTGTTAACCTTTTACATCTCTCCTTCCCGATGGAGGGAATGACTTGCTAAAAGTTCCCACTAATTCAGTGGCATTAGAAACCAGGGCTCACTACTGCTGATCAGATGCTTAAGCCCCTAGATCAGTGGTACCCAACCAGTAGATAGGTGATCTTGACTGGTTTGGCCAAGAGGCTATCAAGTGCTGGCACTTCCCCCACTGCTGTGCAACTCCTACCTTGTAGCTTAGAGCTGCCTCCCCAGTCCCTGTTAGCCTCCTACTTGCTGTGCAGGGAAGGAGAAGAGGGTTCTGATGTCAAGGTGCCTCCCCATTTTTATCTCCACAGAACTGAGTGAGGACACAACAGGAGTGGTACAGGGCCAGGGCAGGGATAAGTCTGCCTTAGCCCCACTGCACCACCACCCAAGAGCCATCTGATGTAAACTGTGCTTAGTTGGAGCCCACATCCCCGAAACCATACCCCAGTCATGAACTCTGTCCTGCACTCTAAGCTTGGACCTAGCCTCAAGCGCCCTCCTAGAGCTTGCATCTAGAAACCCTTCCAGCACCCCAACTGCCTGCCCTAAACTCAGCTGAGCCCCTCTCACTCCAAATCCTTTAATCCAGGACTAGAGCCTGCACCCCAACCCCATGCCCCTGCCTGATGAAAATGAGGGCGGATGGGGAGAGAAGGAAGATGGAGTGAGCAGGGGGTGGAGCCTCAAAGGGCCCAAAGGAGGCAGGGGAAGGGTATTTGGGTTTTTAAGGTAGATCTCGGCTTGTACTCAAATTCAAAAAGTGATCCTGTGTTTAAAAAGGCTGGAGATCATTGCCCTGGATCACCATGTTTTGGGCATTTTAATACAGGTCTGGGCACATCAAATTTAGTGAAATAAAAGGATGCAAATTTCAGTAGTCTAACTTAATGTGTTCAGAATATTATACATTCTCTACTATAACAAGTCCTGATTTTTCTAAACACACATGGTCAAAATTAGAGCTGTTATACAATCAAATCTTTAGAAGCTATTTGGAGCAAAATGAGATGATATGAGCCATTAATATGGTAAAACCAATTATACAAAGAATCATATGATATTTGTTATCTCTACTAGTAGTTCCGTGTCCTGATATGATTTGCATCATCCCCTTCAGTATAAGGTCAGGTCTATACTAGACCTAGAATGTTGGCTTAAAGTATGCAACTCAAGCTACTTAAATAACCAATGTACCTTAAGACAGCTTGGCGCAGTCTTCATAGTGGGAAGTGCAGAAAGTCTAGACATGGCCTAAAAGGGCAGAGTGTGGGACTGCAAGTGAGGACTTTGATAGAGGAGCAGCTTCCAGTTACCCCTCCTTGAAAACTAAAGAGACTGTCTTAAACTGTTGTAGCATTATCTACTGCAGCTGTGTCATGTAAGCAGATCAGAGTTGGCAGCACCTTATGCTATCAGTTTTTGATGTTCAGTTCTATAGTACTGAACTAAAAGTTCCTGTTGAGAAGCTTGCTCTGCAGAAGCACTGAAAGCAAGAGGCTCTGTGTGGCTCACTGCAGCTTTTGATTTCATGCAGCCCTGAACTCAACATTTTAGGTTTGACAAAAGTACTCTTTGATGGCATCTGAAGATCTGACTCCTTGTGACTGAATTCTTTTTGTATTATTGTGGTGATGGGCTAGGACCCTCTTTTGATAGGGGCTGTACAAATAGAATCAAGTCCCTGCCCTAAAGAGAATGCGATCTGCATTGAGAACCTCAACAAAACTAGTGTCAGCCGCTTTATCTTGGCGGCAGCTTCTGTCCTGCCATCTCCATTGAAGTGCAATGACAAGTTGTTTGTGTGGCATTATGGGAAAGTATCTGCAGATAAGTGCTATTTGGATCCCATTTGGGATATGGTCACTAGCAATATACATATCCACAGAGAAGACCTTGCAAGCTGGCTCTTTAAAATCTGCCTCTGTAGGAATTGGGGCAATCATTGCTGGATAGCTGGACCGGCTTTCCTATGGAATGGGATCAGTGTGTCAATCCCAGAGAAAGTTTCAATAGGAAGTGGAGAAATACTCAAAGACTTCATGTTTATCCATGGGCCTGCCCATCTTCCTTTGGGATAAGGGTGCCTCAATTATGAAAGGACTGAATTGAAAGCCCTAAAACTGTGGTATCAACCAGTTTTGAAGCAAACTAGCTGCACTCTACCAGCCCAAATAGCCACATGTGGCTATTGGGCTAACATGTTGGGGGCATGGGAGGCTGCTGCAAGGCAGGCCCTAAACATGGTGGGCCCATGCTGTATCTGCAAGCTGGGATGCAATGCCTTCCCTCAACTACACAATTGATAAACAGGTAGTCAATACAATTTAACTCCTAATCTACTCCCAGATGAAGAAGCGCTTTGTTGGGGGAAAATGTCAATTCTGGAATCAAAGCTGGTATTACATAGTATATGCAATACCAGCTTTATCTTAAATCTTAGTATTGCAAAAGATGGGGTTGAGTTAGACAAGCTGACCACTTTCTAGTTACAAAAATAAGTACCAGGCCCCACATGTTGGGGGACCCCAGTGAGTGGATGGCCTCTGTCCTGTAAGCCATTCCTGGGTGTTTTTTCATTACTAGTATCTTCCCACTATCTCAAACTACTTGAAACAGACCCATATGAATGAGTGCATATGTTCAGCAGAAAGGAATAATCAGTCTTATTTTCTGAGTTACTGTTTTGCAGAATTTAGAAACCTTGAAATTTGAACTTGAGGGAGATGCATCTTTTTACCCATGTACAGCTGTCAGGTCTAGTGCAGTTATTCCAAATAATACTTAAGATTGTTCTCTAAAGCTGTGTTTCTCAAACACTGGGTCCAATCCAGGGGATTGCAGCAACTTGGAGGGGGATTGTGGTATCACAAAGTTTGAGAACCCCCGCTGTAAAGCATTTTATAGTACTCATCCACTCCAGGAGCCAGAATAGAGGTCTAGTGTATGGAAAATTCAAATTTTAACACTTAGCATTTTATCAGCTAATATGTGTACTAGCAAATTGCATGCTGTTGCACAACGAATGCTGAAGAAACTTTTTGCAGCCTTACCAAAGTCTCTTTGGAGTGCTGGTTGAGAAACTTTGGTTCTCCAAAGAGATCTGCACATATTAGAGTGGGTCCATACAAAACTAGCTGCCATTATTATATGGTAAACCAGGAAATCTGTTTTCAGTTTGGTCTAGTCAGCACTCTTCGATAAAGCTATAACCCTTGAGGGCTTATACCAATTAGGCCAGCATTAAGTGACACGTTGCTTTCTCCTGTAAGTATTTAACTGAGTATTTTCTGGCTGTTTCTTCCTTCAATAATAAAGGCTTTTAATCTGAGGTTTCAACACATTCCTGTGAAGTCTTGTGGGCAGACTTAGGATATGTCTACACAGCAAAAGTCATGCTTAGTTCATGCCATCTAGGTCAGGCTGAGACTCTGGTGCCTATGCTCTGGGACCTTCCTAGCTGTACAGGATCCTTGAGTCAAGAGCCTAGGCATCTTATCTTGCACAGCAGAAAAACAGCCTCAGTCTCTTGAATGTCAGCTGCCATTGTCCTGCCATGAATTTTTCTTGTCTCTGTTCTCCAATTAAATTTTTAATATATTCAGAGGCCACTATATATGGTGTCATGCACCAGATATACCAATTATATTGGAATAATAATAGTATTCTGGAGTAAAAGGCATTTGACTCCATTCCAGCCTGTTAGTAATGACATCTCGATACTGGCCGGGGGGGGGAGGGAGAAGAGAGGGGGTGGCAGAGGGGGATGTAAGACAAGACTAGTGTTAATCTGGTGTTCATGCCATGGCTTTGTGTGAATTAAAGAATGTCACTTCTCTGGGCAACAGCTTATCTGAAAATAGAGATGCTGCTTTCTTGGGTTGTTGACTCAGTTCATCTGTAAAGCACTCTTGAGGATGATATGGAGAGCCTCTAAGTAAAACTAATCTGACTAAAAATTCTGGAAAACTACCTCAATCTTTGGAAACATTGATCTTCTGATCACCTGGCTGATAATTGTGTGCTTTTTTTTTTTTCAGCCAGCTGTGCAGCTCTTAACTGCAGTGAATGTGTTAGTAACACAGAATGCAAGTGGATGAATTGCTCAGGTAAACATTGCAAAAACAATAACTAGATATGGGTCTCTGGGTCTGGTGTTTTTTTCCACTAAAAGGGGTGACTGATGCTAACACTGCTTTTCACTATTTCTCCAAAACAATCTTAACTTGTTTGTATCATTACTGCTTTAGGATACTAATACAAATGCTGACATAGTTAAACTAATCTTTAAATTGTTACTAGAGGCAGCTGAATATTATGCTCAAAATATAACTAAAAGCAGAACTTTTAAAGGCCCACTAACCACAAACTACCTGAAGCACCACAGAAAATTCTTGCCACTAATTGTGCATCAGGGTTTTCAAGACAGATTCCCTACTTGGCCTTGCTGGTAAGGAGGTTATGGATGGATGTTAAAATGGACATGCATTCCAACACTGCAGTCCCTTCAGAAACTCTCCCCCAGAACTAAGTCTCTTCCTAATACTTTTTTGGCAGGAGAAACTTTTTCCTGTGGAAATGCAACAGATTCCAACTGTACTGTCACTTCTCAGTGTTCTTGTAAGTATATGGATATTGTTTAGGCCAACTCAATGCAGATTTTTCTAAGTTGGCTATTTGAGACATCTTCCTATTCTTTCTAGCTTCTGATACAATAGCTATAAGCTTCTACAAACATATCTTGCATAAACAAATCTATATAGTATGTAAGCTTCAAGAGAATTGTCCAGTTAAACCTAGATTTTAAATTTGTAACCTCTCACATTGTATATATTGTTGCCTTTTAAGCAGCTTACATCACTTAAAAATATCCAAATACATTGGCTACTATCTTAGCTTTTAACTCATTGAAAGAGGAACAATTTCTGCTCAGCTGCTCTTTGTATGTTGCCTCTGGAAAAGTTTGCCAGTCTTAACATCTTTTGGTTTAAAAAGTATATATTTTAAAATGTATATACTACTCATTTGACTCTTATCTGGGGTGTTATCAGTTTTGTTTCATATGACAGGACCAGTCAGTCTTAAAGTTCAAGGGCTGGCTTTCCAAAACTAGGTATGTGCAGAATTGCATATGTAACAGATACTCAATTAAGCAATTTAGAAATTCAATTTTGTATATGCCATACTTGAAAATAGGCTTATTATATCTAAATTACTGTTGGATGGAATCTTTTAATTACTATTCATGACAAGTGCATGTTTTCTCACTGAAGCTGAAAACAGGCAGAAAATCACCCTTACTTACCCAAATACACACTTAGAGAAACTGATTATCTGCTGGCTTGATGGATTAAAATTTTCCCTGTTTCAACTCTTTATAGCTCTCTAGCTCTGCAGTGCTATGAGATCTAGGTTTCATTGTACTTTACACACAGACTAGTTAAAGATTTTGACTAGAATCTGTTATGATGTACCTAAAGGATGTTATGGGAAGAAGGGAAAATGTTCTCATTGATCTATAATGCTAGGACAAGCAGCAATGGGCTTAAATTGCAGTAAGGAAAGCTTAGATTGGACATTAGGAAAAACTTCCTGTGAGGGTGGTGGTAAACCTAGAGTACAAGTCGAGTCACTACTCAACTGCCCAATAAGCAGGGCTTGCCAAGCAGCAGCGAGCCCCATTGCCAGCCACGTAGCTCTGCGCATGCACAGATCACTTTGCGCTGGCTCTTCCGGGTTGTAATCTACTCGCCACGGGTGAGTAGATAACATTATTTGTTGAGCCCTGCTAATAAGCATATGCTTATTGGATAGTCAACTAGTCACTTGCATCCCTAACTGGCAATTTCTAAGAACTGGTTTAGCTAGGTTGCTGGGTCCTGCCATAAGGACAGGGGACTGGAATTGATGGCCTCTCAAGGTCCCTTCCAGTTCTAGTGTTCTATGTATAATCCAAAAGAACCTTGTACTTCTGATTTCAGGTTGTTTTAGTGACTAACAATTGGAAAAACCTCTTTGTAAACTGATTATATTTATCCTGAAGTCCATCACTAAGGCAAATATGGCATCCCAGAATGAATGCAAAGTGCACTCCAGGCCTCACCCCTGGGATAGCAGGGGGCTCCATGCTGATGCTTCTGAGGCAGCAATGCAGAGTGGCAGGCAGGAGCTGGTCTGTAAGAGGAGACAGTTTAAAAACCAGCTCCCCATGCAGACTGGCTGCCTACCACCCCACGCTGCTGTTTCTGATAGAGGCTGGAAGAAGGAGAAATATGTGAAGTAGACAAGATTAATTTATAAGTCCAGGCTTCTCCATTAGCAAATAGGTATGTCAATGTGTAGATATTTCATAATAGCATTCACAATGGCTCATTCAAGCATATTACAATCCTTAAATGGGAGTCATCAATCCTAAGTTAACTCTGTTTTTACAGCCAATTCTACAGATTCTTCAACTGCTGCTACCACAACTGCTAATGCTACCATAACAAATGCTACCACAGCTGCTTCTGTTACAACAGGTAAATATTTGCTGTAACTAAGTGATAACTGAGCTAAGTAAGATACTTTAAGCAAACTTTAGCAGAACCCTTGTTTTTTATAAAAATTGATTACAGTAGGATCAGGGCATAACTTTGAAACTACAAAGGAATTCCCAGTGATTGAAGGCATGGGAATATGAAAGGAAGTAATTCCCAGTGATTGAAGGCATGGGAATATGAAAGGAAGTAAACTTGTTCATCTACTTTCCAGTCAGGAAATGTGGTCCATATAATTGCTTATTTGTAGGATTAGTGCTCATAAAATGAAGGTTCTACTGTGTAAATGACAGACATCTATCTAAGGGAGTTGTTTCAAATATCAGTTATGTTGGTGCTCAATACAAAATAAAGAACTCTACTGTCAAATTAACAATCATTTATAATAGCAGAGCTTTAAGTTAAATATTTCAGATACCATGTGTATTTAAAAACTAAAAGCTTACAAAGATGTCTAAATTTACAAACTGCATGCTAAGTACCTCTAGTCTGTGTATACATAGTCTGCATTTTTAAGGGTAGTTCTTGCTTAAGGAGAACCTATACAAACTGAAGCAATTACAGATATAGAGCTTAGTGGTGTCTGTACACTTGAACTGGGAAGTTTCTCTCTACCAAACAGCAAACATCACCAACACAACTTTACCTGCTGCTTCATCTACTGCTTCAAGTACTCCAGTTCTCACAACAATCAGTACACCAGGTAATTTTTTTTTTTTACTGATGGTATAAGTAACTTTTTTGGGGGAGTGGGGAGAGAATTTAGTAGGTAACCAGTAGTAGTGAAGAATAGTAAGTGCAAGAAATTCATGATCTTGCATGCCACGATTAGCTTTATAAGGGTGGAATATCTATGCAATGTTTTCTTGACAGTAACAAAGATCAGTGGGACTTCAAATTAAGTGGGTTGGTCATATTAAGCAGTTTGACTGGCTTAATTCCAATCATGTAAGTATTTCAGCACAAGAGGAACATGAAGCCCAATGAGTCAGAATACTTGCATTCATGATAACCATGGGTAAATAAAATTCTCAGTGTTTCTCAATTTCTTTAATAGCATGAACCAGCTTGCTTCTCAGGAACTGGTGTATCAATCCATAGACCAGTCATAGTGTTTCTCTCTACTACCTCCTGTAGGCAACAATAGGAGCAAATTTAAGAGTCTAGTTCAAATATACCACCTGATGGAATGCACTTAACAAGGAAAGCTTTTAAAAACCTGTTTGATGGCTGCAATATCTGGGGTCATATGCATTGTGATATAAATCCTGTCTCTTTAAAAATAAACTCAGCGGGGGACTTCAGCTACCCCACACTCACTGGGTACAATGCAGAGATAAAGTTCAACTGCTTCTTGGAGCAGCCAGTTCTGGAATCCACAAGACAAGAGAATTCTTGATTTTAGTCTTAAGTGGAGCACACACTGGTCCAAAAGGTGAATATGGCTGGACCACATGGAAATAGTGACCATAATATAATTAAACTTAACATCCCTGTGGCAGGAGAAACACCCCAGCAGCCTAACATTATAGCATTTAGTAAAGGGAAATCACCCATGAGGTTCATTAAATAGAAATGAGTACAGTGCCAAAAATGAAATTTCAGCAAGTTTAATAAACTATTAAACACCATAATAGCAGCGCAATTTAATGTATACTCCAAATTTTAAAAAAAGTAAACCAAGAAAGTGTTACCATGGCTTACACAAGTAAAGCAGTGGGAAGGCATTTTTTAAAAAAGGAAGTTAAGTCCTAATGAGGAAAATAGAAAGGCACATAAACTAGCAGGCTAAAAATTAGGAAGGTAAAAATCAAATTTGAAGAACAGCTAGCCAAAAAATTCAAAGCACACTTAAGTACTTAACCTCTGGGACCTCAATGGTTGGGATGCTAGAGGAGCACTCAAGGCTAAGGTCACTGTGGGGAAACTAAATGAATTCATTGCTTTAGTCTTCACTGCTGAGGACATGAGGGGAGATTCCAAACCTGAGCCATTCTTGTTAGATGACAAATCTGAGGAAATGTCCTAGATTGAGGTCAGATTTTTTGAACAAATAAAACTAAATAGTCTCTAGGACCAGATGGCACTTACTCTAGAACTGCTAATTGTGGCTTGTAACCTATCCTTTAAATCATCTTCTATATCAAAAAAATAGGCACCACATTTAATACTCTAGAGGTTCATCCTGACAATTACAGGTTGGTTAGTCTAACTTGAGTACCAAAAGGCTCTTTACTCCAAGTAAACCATGAGACGAGGGAATGTCCTCTCGTGGATTGGATCTGGTCTAAAAAGAACCAAAGAGCAGGAATAAATGGTTGGTATTCAGACTGGAGAGGGATAAATAGTGGTGTCTCTTTTGGGACCATTCCTATTAAATGATCTGAAGAAAAGGGTAATGCTCAGGTGGCAAAACTTGCAGATAAACCACTCAAAGATAGCAAAGTACAAAAGTCTGCAGAGAGCTTCTAAAGCATCTCATGAAACTAGGTGACTAGGCAACAGCGATGAAACTTTTCATTTATCAAAATTTAATGCATATTGGAAAACCATTCCAATTGTAAATATAATTTAGTCCCCATCGTTTTAACTTATCACTTGAGAGCTCTTCGGTGTCATCGATAGTTCTCTGAAAACTCAGGATATGTCTACACTACGAGTTCTCAGCAAAAAATGCTAATGAGGGACTCATTTGCATGAGTCTCAATATCACTTGCATATTCTGCTGAGCTGTTTTTCTGCAAAAACAAGCAGTGTGAACTTTTCTTTTTGCACAGAAAACCTTTCCCTCCCAAGATCCCTATGCCCCAAAAAGAGGTTTACTGATCTTGCAGAAAACGGGGTTTTTGCACAAAAAGAAAACATCCATGCTGCTTGTCTTTGCGCAAAAATGGATCAGCAGAAAATATTTGCATGAGTCCCTCATTAACATATTTTTTTGCTGAGCACTCATACTGTAGACCTAGCCTCATTGTATAGCAGCAGGCAAAGCAAACATTAGCAATAATCTTTTTAAAAAAAAAAAAAGGATAGAGAACAAGGAAAAGCATCTTATTGCTTTTATATAAATCCATGCTACATCCACATAGTGACCACATCTGCATGCAGTGTTCAAGATCTCAAAATATTTTGAGATGCTTGAAAGCTCGGAGAAGGCCAGGAGAAGAGCTTGGGAAAAGATGACTAAGAAGATCTGATTGAGAGGTCTCAAACAGTGACTGGTGTGGGAAAAAGTGAACAAGGAAAAGTTATGTACTCAAACTAGGGGTCACCAAATGTAATAGGTAGCAGTTTAAAAACCAGGTACTTCCACAGTTCTGACTGAACTTCTTCCCAGAGGCAGTTGTAAATGCCAAGACTTTAACAGGGCTCAGAAAAGAGAAATTCGTGGAGGATAGGTCCACAATGGCTATTGCTCAGAATGAGCAGGAATAGTATTCCTAGCCTCTGAGAAGCAGGGGATGGATACCAGGCTAGGTGGACCTTTGGTCTGACCCAGTGTTGTTGCTAGAAAATTGTATTGCTCAGGCACAGATTGAGGCTTTTTAATAAGGTCACTGACTAAATAGGAGCAAAAAATACTGTAGGGTGGGTAAAGGTTGAACCTCTACTCTGGCAATCTTGGCACCTAACTCATGCCAAACCAGAGAATTCTCAGATGTAGAGAGTCAGTATTGTCTAGCAGCACTACCAACACTTCCACTGCTTATTGGGCTCTTAAGACATTTAGGGATAAACTAGAGTAAAATAACGGCACCCAATAGAGCCAGGACTGGTGGCTGGTAAACTTTTTAAGGGACTACAGGAAACTGGGCCACACCCATGTTCCAGCAGGGAGGTTTGGGACTGCATGTGGGGAACAAGCAAAGCCAAAAATGGCTTCCCACACTATTTTCTGTCCTTGGCTGGGGGAACAGCCTCCCAGGGATGCACTTCCTGGAGGCTTCCCCTTTTACCACCAATGGCCAGAATCCTGCAAATGGGAATAGTGGGAGACCATGTTACACAGTACCTGCAACATGGTGAGCATGCTCCTGCCCCCTTCCCCTTTGCCAGACACCCTGCCCCCAGCCTGCTTCTGCACTTGCCCATTCAGACCTCACCCCTTCACCTGGTCTGCACCCAGTCTCCTTAAGCCACTCACTGGCAGCCCTGTGCCACACACTTAACCCCTCACTTTTGGCCCCACCCCAGAGTGTAGGGGGACCTACAAAATCCATTAATTCTGGAAACCCAGAAGAGTAAATCTGGCCTGAGGCCTCAAACCTCGCTCCTCCCTGCCCCTTCCTCCACCGTGAGGCTGGAGCACCAGGAGAGTGAGGTGTTTCAGTTGAGGGCCATATCAGTGAGGATTGGGGGTTCTTGGAATTTTTTGCTTCTCACTTGTGGTGTGAGCCACTGACACACAAGAGAAATCCATGTTGAAATTTTTGTTGGATATATTTTACTTTAAGCCTGGCCAACAAGCCCCCAGTTGGGGCCCAGCCCCCATCTGGCTGCACTCTCCCCACACCAACCCTTAGCCCCTCATTCCCACATCCCCTCAGATTTGTGCAGACCCCCCATCTCCATGCTGTAAGTTTGACAGACTACCTGAATACATGCATGAAGCTGGATTTGGTCAGTTATGAGGTAAACATCAAATGTGCAAAAAGATGCAGCAACAGCAGTCCCATTAGTCTGAGTGTGTTGGTTCATTTATGCTGTTAATCACTGTCAGTTATCAGTTTGTATAACTTTCAGGTATGCAAATGGCCATTCTTACATGGTTTTGACAACCACTTGTTCTGAATTTTGATGTAGTTTAGTGCTTTGGCTTCAAAAGATTGCTGACACTACCCTAGTTGAACAGGGATGTAGCACTGGCTTCCTCCCCATTCCATAGAAGTTCAGTGTTTTAGCTAGTTCTTGTACTTGTGCACAATCTTTCACTGAAATATATGATCTTTATAAACTAGTGACTTTGAATCTTTTTTAAATGTATGGCCCCTGAATTTCAAATAGGTGTGGACCCCTTTGGAAGTCTTAAGATAGAGGTTGAAAACACATGCTGTAAATATTTAGACAAATGGGCCAAAGATTATGGCTAGGTGTTCACTGATTAAGAAAGCAAAATCTGTTTAATATCAAGCCTTTTAGTAAAAATGCCTAGTACAAGAAGGAAAACACCAGATTCTATAATTACGGTAAATGACTTGTTTGCTATTTAACAGGTACAACTGCTACAGGAAGTCCCCCTAAACCAGCTCCTCACAAGTCTACTTTTGATGCTGCCAGTTTCATCGGTGGGATTGTCCTTGTGCTGGGTCTGCAGGCTGTAATCTTCTTCTTGTATAAATTCTGCAAGTCCAAAGATCGAAACTATCATACTCTCTAGAATCTACCATTTTACAATGGACTAGTAGCCCAACATCTGTAGTTGACTGAACCAAAATGTTTTGTCCCATATGGAACACCACAGTTCAGAATTCTTTAAATCTTCAAAAGACTTTTTGAAAGGATGATTTTTTTGCAACACTATATTTGGCAAAAGATGGTATTAATCTTTCTGGCTCAGAGGTACTGAATATGCTGCATGAGTCCTTGTGATTGTCTTTAGTGGTTGCAGCTGTGGGACTTTTAATCTTCACATGCCAAATGTAGACCTACAGTGATTCTTGTATTCAGTGGTAACACTGTCTTGAGTAGACTCTTATGACTGGAGGCTGATTTAACCAACCTTAAGTGCAGTATCCCTATAATTTTTCAGACAAATTATCACTGACTTCAGGGAGTAGAAGACCATTTGTGCTAGCTTGTGACTCTACTTGCAATTTGCTATAAAAGTGAATGAAGGCTTATAGAAACCAGTTTCTTTTAATAAAATATCCTCTTTGGTGAAAATGTCAAACCTATATTTTTCTACATGAAGATTAAAGATGCCAACCAGCAAATTGCATTATACACTTTAATTTCTTAAATTTGGCCTCTTCAGTAGTTATAATTGGAAGGGTGGTGAGAACTCCTTCTTACATGGAGGGGACAAAGTCCAGTGCCTTAAAAGATAGGTTGCAAATGCAAAAACATTTGTCATTGAGTACACCCTTCCAAACTTAATGGTCACTACATCAAAAGCATGACTGACCATTTTCTGACCTCTTGTGCCTGAGGGATTCGGATATTGGACTAATGTGAACTAGGGTTTCATTAACACTCAAACTGTTTCTGGCCTGTAAGAAGGCAAGCCTAGGAAGGCTATATATGGCATAAGTTCACATGCCTAACTTAAAGGGCACCAACTTATCTGAAAAAATGTTAAATGTGATTTATCTATGGTTAGATGGTCAAGATTATTGTGACAAACGTTTGCTTTGTGCATAGTAAATTTCACTGTTCTCCACTGCCTGCACCTTCTGTGTGAACCTTTCATGCAGTTGGCATAGTTCTTGAAGTTACTTAACTATTGAAACAACTAGATTTAAAATGGATGGTGTTCCTTATCCCTATTTTGAGGAAATTCTATAGTCTTATGCAGCTACTGACTTGCATGATTTAAGATATTTACCTTTAAACTGGGTGTCTAAACATTGGCATGATTACTATAAGTCAGAGCAATGTGTGGGTTTTCTAGCATGTGAAAAACAATTTTAGTTGACATATAATTTTATTGTCACAGTGCTGTACCTTCAGAGAATTGCAAGTTAATGCACTCCTGATAAAAGCCAGGCAGTCAGCTCAGTTTTTTTAAACAGTTTGATAACCCAACTTCCAGCAAGTGACATTTAGATGGTGTCTCTTTAGCCTTATGTTGTAAAGTCACTTAGTCTGTCATGCCCATCTCCTGAATTTGCCCAACTGAAGTTATGAAACCATGATCCATGCACTTATTTCTAATATGGTAAATAAGACTGTATAAAGTTCACAATTGCCAATAGTATTCCTAAAATGTTTAGTATTGTGCTGGATTCTCAAATCTCTCCTAACACTTTGTTCTTAAATTTGCACCAAAAGGCTACAGGACACTTGGAAAAACAACAAACTTGTAGTTTAATTACTATGTAAAAGTTTGCTAAAATGCTTGCTTAGTCTCACACTGATCTTGATTTAAGTTAAACTGTGCTCATTAAGCATCTCCATTTAAGTGCCTTAATTATTTTGAAACCAATTTGAGGCCAAAGCTTTGAAGGGGGGGGGGGGGGGGGGGGGGGGGGGGAGGAGAGGTAACTTGCCTTACTTAAATTAATCCCTTGGTGTTAGCTATTGCTACTTAGGAAACCCAGGATCTTAGTGCCATGAATGTCAATTTTCAGGAAGCTTGAATTTTGTAAGTTTTTGCAGAACTATAAGTTTAGTGTTCATCTAGGAAGACAAAAGTTTTATGCAGCAACCTATATGCTTGGCTTGCTAAACTTCAGTAACTTGATTAAAATCACAGCTAGGACTTGGTTTGTCTGGCAACTTAGAATGAGTTGCCAGACACATGCTTGGGCTGCCTCTCAAATGTTTAAAATTGAGACAGTTTCCTTGCAAAACTAAAGTACAAGTTAGTCTTTGCTAGCTACCATGTGACCTATAGCAACACAACTTTCAGCTCCTCTTAGCCTTGTGTTGATGGATGATAGCTTTCTTATATTTATTTGCTAGTAAGTTGCCCCTTCAATTCAGTTCTTAAACACTGAATTGTAGCTTTTTTCAAACTGTTTATCATCTGACTTTGTACAACTGTTTATCAAATCTGATTTTATGAAAATGTTCCTTGCAGACATTGCTGTATCTTACTTTGTCTTCAGTGAAAGATGCAAAACAAATTGAGAAATAAAATTGTTTGAACAAATTTTTTGGTTGTATTTTGTAACTAGCCTCTACTTAAACAAATGGGGAATTTTTTTCAAGTATGCAGTACTTGCAGTCTTTGCATTCAAAATAGCTGCTGTGGCTTAAGGCATTGCATGGAAATACACCCACCATATTGATTCTGACTTCATAACATCAAACCTTAACCCTAGTGATACCTTGTCACTATAGTGAATGAAAAGGAAAATTTCCATTTAAACAAATTAGTGCTTCTAGAACAATGTTGCAGCTTATTTTCATATTACAATGTAATGGTTATGAGTAGGGATCTACTACATTCATGGTTAAAGTTTGAGTTGTAGGATTTTTTTAAATAGTAAATTTCATGGTGTCATATTTGTAGGGATCCTAATGAGGAGTTGCATCATGGTCTCAAAGGGGAGGAGCTGTGTGTGTGGGGGGGGGGGGGGGGGGGGGGGGGGGGCAGGGTTACATACCACTACCCTTACTTCTGTTGGTGGCAGTTCTGCCTTCAGAGCTGGGCTCCCAACCAGCAGCTTCTGGTACCCACCTCTGAAGGCAGAACTGACTGCAGAGCTCAGCATGCTATCAAGCTGCCACCTACTTCTAAAGGCAGCAGTGCAGAAAGGGTGGTACAGGTCAGAATTTGGCACTCTAGCTGCCCAGCACCAAAGACAGCACATGAGCAATATTGTGACTCTCTCCCTAAAATTTGAACAAGAGGATGTTACAGGGAGGCTGCAATGTGACCAATGCTAGTCTTGTGAAATATTCATAGTATACAATAAAAGGAGGCAAATTTAAGAGTTTGAGTTCTTCATGGGCATGAATTTGGTAGGGCCATAAGTATGGGGAAGTAACCTATAACAGTAAACTTTCAACTTGGTGCAATTTAAGTATGTTGCCTTAGTGATTATTCAGGTCCTCCCCCATTCTCCATATCAAACTGTAAGGACTTAGCCAGTGATATTAGGACAACTAAGGGCATGGCCTGACAAGCATATTCCATCTCAGGCTATAATTCCCAGTATTAGAATAGGTATCAGAGGCCAAATAATGGGGGAGAGCTTGCACTTGGCAAATTGGCTCATACAAGTCTCTCAATATTTAGCACCACTCAAATTAGCTGATACTATTCAGTCAAGAGCAAGTTAGGCCTTGTCACTTGACAAGTGAGTATAATCTGTTTCCTTTACAATCTGTATGTGTAAACTGAAGACAGTGGATCTCAGTCTTATGGATGTTAAATTTGGATTAACTGACTACTCAATGGGACTTCCACCTTTGGAAATGTACAAGAGCTACAGCAGGTGCTCTTGGGCATTTCAAAGATTGAAATGCCCTGTGGAGCCTGGGGCCAGTGGGGAGGCCTGCTGATGCTGGGCTCCTTGCAGACATTTCCACTTTGAAATGTACAAGAGCCCCTGTGAGCTCTTAAGCCAGCCTTCTCTAGCATCTCTTCTCCCCCTCCCCATATCAGATAGTTGACTAGTCAATTAGTTGCTTACATCCCCTGTACATGTTGCTGCCATCTTATGATCTGCTCTCTGTTGCTGAGCCTGTTGCCTACACCTCACTAGCCATGACTGAACTGAAGGGGAAGGTGTGTGTGTGTGCCCTATTAGCTGTGGGGAAGCAAACACAGCTGTGCCCCACACAGGTTGCAGAATTCCTCCAACAGTAAATCTAAAGCATTTAAGCACCATTCTCTGGAGATGTAAGTCTTCATTTGGTAGAGTTTAAGACTAGACAACTAGATAATTGTTATTTTATGAAGAGGCTATTACTGTGAAAGAAAGCCAGGTGGCATTACCAACCATTGTCTTAGTGTTGCCACTAGGGCTCTGCTTTGGTACCTAAAGACACCACTTGAGGAAATGTATAGTAGTAGAACAGACTTGTCAACCTAATAGCAGCCTTGCTTCACATGAGGATTGGTCTGACCTATGGCAGGGAAGTATCACTCATCTGTTCTCAGGTCACAAGATAGAGGAAGGGAATGTAAGAATCACAAGAAAGAGCTAGACAAGGGGAAAGCAGGAGAGAATACACCCAACACAGCTATGACATTAGGCACATCCATTTTACTCATTGCTTTTAGCATAAAGTCACTTTCATTCCCAAGGCTTTGTATCCTTTAAGGCACAGACACAAAGCAGGATGGAAAAAATACGCCCTGACCATTTCTACCCATTGGCAGAATTATACCATTATACAGACATTTAGCTGTACTTGATTGAAAAAGCAGTAGCCAGACCTGGAGCCTTAGAACTGACCCTATAGGAATAGTATAGTTCTACCAAGCAATACAGCTCTTGTAAATGACACATGTAGCCCATAGGTTTGCCTTCATCATATTTAGCTGTTTTTATTGTATTCAGCTGTAATGAAAGAAACCACCTGTATGACATTAGCTGAAGCATAAATCAACCTACATGCAGTTAAGTGGGTCATAACCTTTGGCATAGATCAATAATTACCTTTAGATTTTAGTAATGAAGGAGAGCTTGTTTAACAGTAATTTGAATGTTCCAGTAAGTGATACCATAAGAAATAGATGTAATAATCAAAAAATCTACTTGAGCTAGGGATGATGGACACCTCACTGTCAGTCAGATGAACAAACACAAATAAGAGAAAAAGGAAAACCTGGGACACCTTCCTCCCCCTGCTTTATGACAATTGGCTTATATGTAGAACTCAAAGATATTTAATTAACAAAATAATGTTACAATCTGCTGGATCTGTATAGCCTATCTTGGTGCATGTAGCATTCTTGTTTATGACATCAGAAGTATGAACTAAGTTTTAAATGTGCTAATGAGAGCCATTATTGGTGCCCTGGAGATCAAACTCAATGACTTGTAAACAGTCTTGTTTGTCCTGTAAACCCAAGTGGTTAATTCAGAATAAAAAAAAATGTGAAAAGTAATATTCATATTTTGGCCGGCTCTAGTGATAACTGAACAACAAGGTCAGGTCTCTCATCCCATTCTTCCTCTGAGAAGTGCCTTTTGTTTTACAGTTCTTTTCATGTTCTCTAGAGGAGGATTGTATTTGATGTCCATATTTGACATGCTGTAACTCAAGCTTTGCTGTCTTCCATGGAAAGTTATCTAGCAGAATGATGTATAGAGTACAAAATTTCATTACAAATCAAATGCTATGAATTGAGTTAATATTTTCAGGGTGCCCAATATCTAAGTATACTTCCAAATATGCACCATCTTTCTAATACAAAAAGCCTTTCCATTCACACCAGTAAAAGATTACCAAGCCCTCATCTACACTAACCGGGGCGTGGCTGTGACACTAGCATTTGGTGGAGGTGCTGCCTGTGCTAATGGAAGAGCTTATCCCATCAGCATAGGTACCCTACCTCGCCAACAAATCACTGTCTACAATGGTAGTTAGCTCAGTATATCTGCACTGTTCAAGGGGTGTGGAAAATCCACAACTTTGACTAAAATATACTGCTTTAAATTCACAGTGGAGACCAGGGTTGGTCAGAGCATGGGTTGCTTTGTACACTAGTTTGGCTTTGCATAAATTTAATTATTTCAGTCTACCTTAATCATAAATACATTTCAGCTCACTTTTGGGCCAACCCATTTTCATGCAGCTGCATTACGATGTGAGGTTGAGTGTGTTCAGCCAGGTCTGGTAAGAGAGCATCTACCACTTGGTTTCTCCATTTGCTTGGCACCTGCAAGTGTAAGTGAATGGGTAATGAATCTCTGTTAACCATAGAGAGGAATATATGTAGTTATTACACTCAGCGTGAGTAGATTTATCTTGGTCAGTCCCCCTTCCCCGCTGCAGGCATGTATTTCTGTCATGCTGCTTCCGAGTCTGAATTAGAGGGAAGTGGTTTGCAGAAGGTGAGCTGTCTAGGAAATGGGATTCATTGTTCCTAGTAGGATTCATTGTACAATAACACTTCCTCTGCTCATCTCAGAAATCACTGACCCTGGTACCTAATAAGTCCCTTGAAAAAGGAGTCCTGTGGCACCTTAGAGACTAAAGGTACATCTACACTGCATGGCTATTTTGGGATACTGTAGGTATCCTGAAATACTGAGTCAATGTCTACACAAGCTGCCTGTTATTTTGAAATATTTTTCAAAATAAAGAGCGCACTATTTTGGCATCCTGGTAAACCTCGTTCCACGAGGGTTAAGGGATGGCTCAAAATAGCTTGTTTTGAAATTTGGCTTGTCTACACACCACCAAATTTCAAAATGACATGCTATTTCAAGAGAGATTTGAAATAAGATATGCAGTTTGTGAGTTTAGGGTCCTGTGTAGACTCAACCTAACAGATTGATTAGAGCCTAAGCTTTATCTTTATCAAACATTCTTAAAACTTAAATACCAATCTGGGGAAGTGAAGAAATAGATTGACAGAGCCAGACAACTACCCAGAAGTCACTTGCTTCAGAATAGTCACAACAAAATAAATAACAGAACACCACTGGTTATCACCTATAACCCCCCCACTAAAACCCTTCAAAGTGCATCATTTCCAATCCTGGAAAACGATCCCTCACTCTTACAGAGCTTGGACAACGGGCCATAGACAGCCCCCCTCCCCCCCCAAACTAAAGCAAATACTTAATAGCAGCCATACAACATCACAGAAACACTTATCCAGGACTCGCTCCCTGCAACAAATGCTGTTGCCAACTCTGTCTGCATATCTATACAAGTGACACTACTGGACTTAACTGCATAAGCCATACCATCAGCAGCTCATTTACCTGCACATCCACTAATGTGGTATCTGCCAGCAATGCCCCTCTATCATGTACACTGGCCAAACTGGCCAGTCTTTATGCTAAAGGATAAATGGACACAAATCAGACATCAGGAAAGGTAACACACATAAACCTATAGGGAAACACTTTAATCTCCCTGGACATTCAGTAATGGATTTCAAAGTAGCTATTCTTCTACAAAATAATTTCAAAAACTGGTTACAAAGGGAGATAGTAGAACTGGAATTCATTTACAAATTCAAGACTATCAATTTAGGATCGAATGAGGCTCTCAATTGTTTAATCCATTACAAAGACAACTTCCCCTCTTTGAATATTCACTCCTCCACACCAAATGCTATGAATCACCACTTCCACCTTGACTTGATAAACACAAGCAATTTCCTCCTTATAGATTCTCCTGCTTTTATCAATTCCACTCTAATTCATCTAATGAAGTGAGTTTTACCCACGAAAGCTTATGCCCTAATAAATCTTTTTCTTAGTCTCTATGGATATGTCTAGACTGCATCCCTCTGTTGGCAGAGGGATGCAGATTAGGCAGGTCGACATTGCAAATGAGGCAGGGATTTAAATATCCTGCGCCTAATTTGCATAAAAATGGCCACTGCGTTTTGCCAACTCAGCACTTTGTCGGCAAAAAGCGGCAGTCTAGAGGGGGATCTGTCGAGAAAGAAAGCCTTTTTTGACAGATCTTGTAAACCTCCTTTGCAATGTCGACCTGCCTAAACTGCAGCCCTCTGCTGACAGAGGGATGCAGTCTAGACATACCCTATTGTGCCACAGGATTCCTCATTGTTTTTGCAGATACAGACTATCAAAGCTACCCCTGTGAAAAGTCCCTGGAAATCAGCTAATAGTGTATAAGAATTGTGAATTGGGTGTGATGCCTTCAGTTATTTCACTACCCTATTCCAATACTTAATCCAGATCGTTAAGGGGAATTTGACCATTAATGTCCAGGCCTAAAATCTGACTCAACACACAATACATTTTTCACAAACTTCACTAACATTCTTTTAATACTTACTACCAAATTCACCATTACTCACTGTCTTTGGCCTTTCAGTCTTTCCTGCTGTTATATTGCTACCTTTGGAATCTGGAGTCCAAGGATTCTGCTTGTAAGACCTTGGTAGAGTGACTGCTGAGAGAACTGTGCTCTGGGCCCATGATGCAGAACCTGTATTATAAATAATGTGGAGTTACAGCAGAACTTGACTTTCATAAATAGAACATAAAATACAGATGTTAATACTCCTAGAACTGTAAGCAACTTGCTTTCTTAGTTCTGTCTTACTGCATAGTGGTTCCTATATGGTTTGTGGTAAAATGCTCAGAATTAAAAATAGCCACAATATTTCTGCATAAAGACTTCACCAAAGCCTACACCTGTACCCGGTTAGAGACAGCCTCATTACTGTGGGAGTCATACGTATGTTCCACCCTCAGTGGACAGATCAGTGAAGCAGATTGTATCCATTATATGTAAATGGTTTCTCCAGAGTTCTACTGTTATCCTTTAGATTACAACAGAATAAAAAATGAAACATAATGTGTTTCTTTAATTTCAAGTGTTAGTTTAGTTTTTGTCCTTCATTATGTCTTCATACACAGAAACCCCTAATTGACTGTTGATCTCGTCAGCCACTAAGAAATCTCTGAAGCAGATGCTAAGTTTCTAACTGGCTATTGATATGATCAACTCTAAACTTAGATTGTCTCCACATACAAGCATGGTTAATATTCGGTTACTAGCCACTGGCAGTTTGCCACGTGTCACCTTTGCCAACAGCCTTGGCTGACACTGTTATGTTTCTGTAACTTAATTATAGCACTTCTGTCATACAGATATGATCCTGAGTGGATGTAGCTTAGATCGCTGCTCCTCCTCCTTTTCAAATCGTATAGCAAGACACCACAGAATACTTTATCTTGAGGGATGCTGGTATTAATCTGTGTGCCTGTCCTCTATCCCCTGCTGATGCAATAAGAGACAGCAGGCCAGATTTTCTCAGAAAGCACTGATAGGCAATGCATTGGACAGATTGTTGTGCTGTGAATAAAGCATCTAAGGGGGACAACTCAATTGTGTTTATTGTAACCAGCTCAAATGAGGGCATCAAGACCTAGCTATGGTTACAATTACAGCCTAATTAGAGCTATAGCAACAGTTCATTGTTACCCCTAGATGAACAAATACTAGAATGAAGGGCAATGCATTCAATTTCTTTAGGGCTTGATGTTACAACTACAGACAATACAGCCTTATTCACATTAATGAAAAATATAAACCTGTGCATTCCTGCAGCCTGCTTTTCTTGACAAAGTGCGTTACTGCTAAGAAGTGGGAACTGATAGTTATTCTGTATTGGTTTATTACCTGGCAAAGGCCTTCTTATGCTGCTAGCACTACAAGACATCAGATGAGTGGACTTCTTCATACCTTTTTATAGAAATAAATTACAACATCCATAATACAGTTACACAATTAACACCATAATCATCAAGAAAAAGGTAGAAAACAACATGTCCTTTTAGTATTTGGGGATTAGCAATCTTCAGAATGTCGTATTTTGAAGCAGGCTACATTTTAAATAAAGGCTTTTCCAAGCTCTCCAGACAAGTTCTTCTCCAACTATGCAGCATGTTGAATAATGGCCACCCGCTGCAGGCCAAATACTTTGAAATGTCCAAGCTGATCTTCACTTATTTCCATCCAATGTGTTTGAGTTGCCTAGACAGAGCTAGCACTGATTGGTTCAGAATTTACCCATCCTTACTTGCCATTTGGTTTTTACACTATGTTCTTCATCTCTGCTAACACTGGAAAGGCAGCTCAATATTCTTGTTAACAGTGCTTATACATTTCAGTGTTTCTGAAAGGTGCTTGACTGACACTGCTGGAAATGGAGGGCTTTTATTTACCCACAGAACAGATGCAGTATGGGCAGCAACAGCACAAGCTTCCTCACACTGCCTTCCTATCAGATTTCTGTCCTGATGTAGAAGGCCACCATGACAAGCTAAGGCTCCATGGTGGCCCATTCAGCTTTTGTCCTCTCTATTGAAGAATAACTTGATAGCAATGCCAGTTGTAGTGACTTTGGCGAAGTCAACGTCTGTTCGATAGGAACTTTTGACTCAAGCACCTATCTTCGCATAGGACAATGAAAAAGCCATTGTATGGAAGCTTCCATTGACTCGGATAATTTTTTGTCACTACCATCAACCTACAGGTGTAATGCTTTTTATGCCTCAGCAGCTCTAATGGCATCCCTAGAATTCTGAGAAGATGTAAGGGTGAGCAACTAAAGGAAGTATCTGGGATATTTTATACTGAAGTGAATTTGCAGAGTTGAACTTGCTGACAGATCAGAATCTTCTGCTGGCTCTGAAATACTAGATTTGCTTCTTCTGAAAGTCAGTGACTAGAGAAATCTTCACCTTCCTTAATTCCCCTTAATCTTTCAGTGGAAACACAGATTAAATGCATCGAAACAATATATTAGAAAGGGAAAACACACAATAAGATGTAAATCAATCCTGCAGCTACCCAGCATACAGCAAGAAAACCAAGCAGGAAACATCCTTTCACATAGACTCTCTGTCTTAGCTGGAAATGTTTTCAAGAGAAGGAATGAAACTATAAAAATAAGACAAACTCTCCTAGGAGAAGACTCCTCAAACTCACTCTCTTTCTTTGCCTATCCCATTCACTGCACCTGAAGAGACAAAGGAAGCAACCATTGGACTCGGGGGAGAGGTCCTGACCTGAAAGTTTGGTCAGTAATTTTCTGAAGCAAATGGGGAAAAAAAAGCTTTGCTTTGAATTTAATGCAGTTTGTTAAATTACCACCACCAGTAACCATTTTATCATTACTTTTCTTGTAACTATTTCTGACATTTATGCCTTATTACTTACACTCATTTAAAATCACTATTTGTAAGTTAATAAACTTGTTTTTTGTTTTGTATTGTCCAATGTGTTTACGTTGAAGTGTCTGGTTAGTTCCATACCACTTGGGGTTACAAGTTGTTAGTATATTACTCCACTGAAGGAACAACAGACTTAATATATTTGTGTATTTCAGGAGAAGGTTGGCCAATACAGGACATAGGTTTCTGGGGGGAAATCTGGGATTGGGACTGCTTTGGTTTCACCCCTTGTGGTAATCTTTATGGCTAATAAGAGCTCACAGTGGGGCTGGGTTGGTGCAGAGCACACACAGACACAGCTGGAAGTGACTTGCATGCTGAAGGCTGTTTGAGATTGCTTTCCTTATGTAGCCTCCAGCCTGGACTCTTCACAAAGGCACACCAGGTTACAGAACAGGGATGACTCAGCTACTCATTGGTCTAGACTGTACCCTATGATGTCACAATTGGATATGGTTTATTTTTTTAAGTTTTCATAATATACAAAAAAGGCCTTTTGGAAAGTATGGATTTTCCCCTGTATTTAGTGTATTAAAAATTCAGGTCTTGTCCATCCCAATTTCCTGCTTGACTCTAAAGTTGGACTGAAGAACTATCAGGATTTTGATGTCACATGAAGAAAGGAAGTGAAACTTTAGCAACTGTGGGAATGGGGATTTTTATCAGCCCATTTAAAGCACTTTGGATTAGACATATGTTATAAAAATAACCAGAAAGAAAAGAAAAACTTTGCTAAACCTTCAAAATTCTTGTCCCTCGAGTGAAGAACTGAGAAAGTTCCAAACTCCTGTTCTCTTGTTCATCAAAGAGACTTCCAGTAAAAACAGGAAGGTTTATGTTGGATATGAGGAAAAACTTTCTGTCATGGTAGTTAAGCACTGGAATAAATTGCCTAGGGAGGTTACAGAATCTCCATCACTGGAGATTTTAAAGAGCAGGTTAGACAAACACCCGTCAGTGATAGTCTAGGATGGTGCATGGTCCTGCCATAAGTACTGGAGTCTGGACTTGATGACCTCTAGATGTCCCTTACAGTTCTATGATTCTATAAACAGCAGTATTATATTCCTGATGGGGCTAATGTTAAAACAAGAAGCAAGAAAAAAAAACCTAAAAACTAAAGCAAAAAATACCCCCAAAACACCAAACCATCTCTCCGTCCTTCTTCACACAGGAGGAGGGGGAAAAAAGAGGTGAGTGAAGGGGAAGAGAAATTATCTATTTCTGTAGCTGAAGGTTGATGAATAGGCAGCCATGCTCAATTTTGGAAATCCATGAGGGCGTACAATACCCAAGGCACACAATTAAGCTAGAAAAATCTACTGGCCTAGTTTGGATGCTCCACATCATTTAAAAATAAATGTATGTTCCCTTACCTGTGAGTGAGTTTCTCTGGGATGTTACAGCTTCCAAATCATAAATCTGACACTGAAGTTCATCTACCCGCTGGAAGGCATCCAGTTTTAATCTACGTTCTTGGATCAGTTGGCTTCTTATCTAAGGAGGATGGCAATACCACGTGCAGAGGAATCAGATTAAAAAAGAAAAAAAATCTGACCGTCCTTATACAAATCAAAATCATAGCCTAAAGGGCTCAAGAGGAGGAGAAGCAAATGGCTTCAACATCAGAGGTGGTCACAGTTCAGTTGCAGATGAAATAATTCCTAGATATAATTTTTATAAGATGTGCCTGGGATCCTTCTGGAGGACAGATAAACTCATTATAAGTATTTAATAAAATCTTCAGTTTTCCAGAATAAAGAGCAAGGAACAAGAACCAACAATTGAATCAGATACTGCTGAGATGATGGCTTAGTGCTGTAGAGGGTAGCTGTTATAGTACGTTTGCTTTCATGCTCACATAGATCTCCTCAGGAGCTAGCAGCAGCAGGAACCACTGTGTAGCATTAAATTCCTGACACTGAAGTGGCTTTTTTTAATTCAATACCACATTATTTGCTTATTGTCTCAAATACCAATTCAGCTACTGATACTTCTGGGCACTCAAAGGGTTACATGTATTTTATAAACACATCAAAAGGGTGCACAGCTGACTGCGTCCCAGGCACACTGCAAAGAGCTACATAAGGATTTCTCAGAACTGGGTGACTGGACAATAATATGTCAGATGAAATTTAATGTTGATAAATGCAAAGTAATTCACATTGGAAAACACAATCCCAATTATACATATAAAATGACGGGGGCCTATATTAGTTGTTACCACTCAAGAGAGAACTTAGAATCATTATGGACAGTTCTCTGAAAACATCCACTCAGTGTGCAGCAGCAGTCAACAAAGTGAACAGAATACTGCAAATCATTAAGAAAGGGATAGAAAATAAGACAGAAAATGTCATATGCGACTAGTCAAGACACTACTCGACTATCCAATAAGCTTTTGCTTATAGGACAGTCGACTAGTCAACTGGTCACTTACATCCCTAGAAAGGAAGAGGAAAAAATTCTGCTCTGTGACTTTGCTTTCACATTTAGGCCTCAATTGGAGTCCAGTTCTGGGCACCACACTTCAAGAAAGATGTGAAGAAGTTGGAGAAGGTCCAGAGAAGAGCAACAAGAATGATTAAAGGTCTAAAAAACATGAGCTACAAGGGAAACTGAAGGAATTGGGCTTGTTTAGTTTAGAAAAGAGAAGACCGAGAGGAGACATGATTGTGGTTTTCAAGTATTTAAAAGGGTGTTACAAGGAGGAGGAAGAAATTTTGTTCTCCTTGGCCTCTGAGGATAGGACAAGAAGCAATGGGCTTAAATTGCAGCAAGGGAGGTTTAGGCTGGACATTAGGAAATATATCCTGTCAGGGTGCTTAAACACTGGAATAAATTGCTAGGGAGGTTGTGGAATCTCCATCACTGGAGATATTTAAGAGCAGGTTGGATAGACAGCTATCAGGGATGATCTATAACAGGGCTACTCAACTTTGGAAGCCGCGGGGGCCACAACGATACTCACAGCACATGCCGAGGGCCACAACTTAAATGTGATTGCATATACTTGCAAATATATATGCAAATAGATTCTTTCACAATGGCAGGCATGAATACAAAGATTAAGGCAAGACTACACAACACACAGGCCCCATTTAAGTCAATTCTGCTTTTATTAATAAAATGCAGTATTTACCCAATTTCCACCCATATGACAGCATTGTTAATGAGCAATGACAGTTCAGGAATTTAACTACTAAAATGTATATCAACAAAAGACCATTATATTGACAACTTTTTTGTTCTGACTCCCACCCATGGGCCACGTGCTGAGCCCCGCATAAACCCAAACTGCAACGCGGGCCGCAAATAAACGGTCCGCAGGCCACATGCGGGCTGCGTGTTAAGTAGGCCTGATCTAGACAGTGCCTGGTCCTGCCGTGAGGGCAGGGACTGGACTCAATGACCTCTCGAGGTCCCTTCCAGTTCTATGATTCTGATATTGCTTCTATATAAATCCATGTTATGCCCACATCTTGAATGCTGCATAAAGATGTGGTCGCCCTGTCTCAAAAAAGATATATTGGATTTGGAAACGGTTGAGAAAAGGGGCAACAAATATTATGAGGAGTAGGGAATGGCTTCCATATGGGGACAGATTAATAATACTGGAACTTTTCAGCTTGGAAAAGAGATGACTAAAGGGGGATTTGATGGGAGGTCTATAAATTCATGATTGTGTAGAGAAAATAGATAAGGACTGCTATTTATTCCTCATAACACAAGAACTACGAGTCGCCAAATGAAATTAATAGGCAGCAGGTTTAAACAAATACTTGGCAGAGTATTTTTTTGCACAGTGTACAGTTAACCTGTGGAACTCCTTGCCAGAGGATGTTGTGAAGATCAAGACTACAACAGGGTTCAAAAAAGGGCTAGATAAATCCATGGAGGATAGGTTCATCAGTTACTATTAGCCAGGATGGGGAAAGATGGTGTTCCTAGCTTCTGTTTGCCAGAATCTGGAAATAAACAACAGGGAATGGATAACCTGTTAATTGTCTATTTTGTTCATTCTACCTGGAGCACTTGTCACTGGCCACTGTCAGAAGACAGGATACTAGGCTAGATGAACCTTTGTCCATTCTCAGTATGGCCATTCTTGTGTTATATGGAGATGAGGAACAATGAATTCATGGGTCTATATGCCAGGGCTGAATGCTCTGCTCTTCCAAAAGTCTCTTGTATATGATCTTGATAAAGGCAGTCAGTAAGTGCCAGCAACCTGCCAAACTGTTCCTAGCAAAATGCTGTCATCCCAACTCTGCCAAGTGGTAGGTGCTTTCAATTGAACTGTTTAGAGTTTCGAAGAGAGAAAATACTTTGGTCAGGCTTACAGGAGAGGCAGTCAGATAAGAACAAGGAAGTTTCATCCTATCTATGATATGAAAGCCACACCTTACGCTCTTAGATCCTGTGGAGTGCATGAAGTGCAGCCAAGGGGACTTAAACGAGTAAAATGTAATCAAGTGATTTTCAAAACATTTTAATTATTTAGGTCACTTTGTAAGACATACAAAGCATCATTCATTGACCCACTTACACGCCTGACAACCCAATCCAAGAGCTAGGCAACAGAAACTGTACTCAATTAAATCAGCTTCTAAATGGATTCAGTTAAATCTGTGCCAGTCCTTTTTGCAGACGATCTAATAATGGAGGCCATTGTTAAGCAATTAAATTAAGCTAAATCAATATCCAATTTCAGACCATCCACAGAACGTGGTGGCACTGAGTTAGTCTGGGCTCCACTCTGCCTGTCCCCATACATTTCCTTTAGCAGGACCATCACACCGGGTTCCTTGAACCAGAGTTTGAGAACCACTGGTAATGAGTGTAACATCAAGCAAGGAGTGTATGGCCTTTAATTCCAAATCATGTCAGATAAAAAATAGATAAAACAAAGGAATAATAAAATTTTACAGGCCAGCTATGTATGCTCTCTGCAGTGGCTATATACAACCTGTATTATAGTATCAAAGCCTTGACAATTACCATAAATGCTAGACACAGTTTTATATTTCTTTTTACAAGAGTAAGCATTGGGAGTGGAGATAAAAATGACCTACCTATGGCAGTGACCAAGGTGTTTTGTTTTGGTTGCCCCTCTCTTGCCCTGAGTCAATGGTTTTGCCCTGCATTAGTTGTACTAACTGCAGCAAGCCATTTTTTGGGTTATTCTACCATAGTAATGGCATTAAGATATGAAGATGAAAAATCATGTGGTTTTGTTTTTTACTAAACAGCAGCTCTTTTGTGTATGTTTTGGCTGCCTGGGAAGGCACTCTTGAATCTACTTTATACTTCAATAAATCTTTGAAGAAAATCTAGATTATCCAGAACTGTTTAAAACAAAAAAATATGTACTCAGATAAGGTCAGTGAAATCTTTCTAAAAACAGCTTAACTAAGTAGAATTTGAAAACTTTTATTGTAAGCTAAAGACTTGTGCTGTTGTCAATGGTTGGCCATGATCTAATTTATACCAAAAATAGCACTGCGTGTTTGATTTCACCCAATAAGAACAATTCAATGTTGATAAATTCTAAGTGTATGAACAAGCACAGGAAGGTGGTGAACTGCTGGAATGGATTCCTCATTGACAGTTCACATGGCAGTGCAGGAGATGAGGAAAAGAGATTTAATATAAAAATGGTTAACTAGCAGGCACTCCTGAGCTCCTCCATTCCATTCAGTCACACCTCTCAACCTTACACCGGCCAGCGTGTGATCAAAGCAACCACAAGTGATGCAAATGGCTGATACATGATACACCTGTGTTTTGTTACACATTATCATCTGTCAATTGTGGTATATATTTTTTAACTATAAAGCCATTTAAGGCTGTTCTCTCATTCTCTAAACCAGTTGTTTAAACAGAAAACTGGAAGGACAGCAATTTCATAATATACAAAGTACCAGTAGAACTTGAACCCTGAGTCTTCAGATCCCTATCACAAAGCAAAAGAATTCCCAATTACTCTCTCTGTAGCTAGCGAGAAATGTGACACACATTTCCCAGTGGATTACACAACTACTTGCTAAGCAACAGTAGCATGTTGGGGATCAGTGTTCCTGGGAAGGGAGTATGACCTAGTGGTTAGAGCAATGCTTACCAACTTTGGCACATTGCAGATGAGTGGAAGATATTTAGGCTTGCCATTTTAATCAGCTGGGTTCTATCCACAACTTTGAAAGAAATGACTGTGTGACCTCTCCCTTAGTTCATTTGTAAAATGAGTAGAGGGAGGAAGGAATATAAAAAACTGTGGAAGAAATGAACTTAGACCCTATGATCTCCAACCCAGTGCACTGTTCCTTAAAGCCAAAGGTCATTGTGTGTTGAAGGGTGTGTATCTCTTCAGTACATCTCCTAGCTTGGCACGGCTGTTGCTCCTAAAATACAGAGTGTAGTGTGAAATCTGGGATCCTGAGGGGATGCATTCAGTATTGATCAGAGAAAGACATGCAGCTGGTAAGCAATACTGAGGTCCTATTACATTTCTCAAGGAATACTAGCTTCCTTAATAGTATGCTACATGCTAAAGTGTTTAAAGATGTAGTTATGTGCCTACCTGACGCATTTCTTTTTTGATTCTTTTTTGCTGAAGCTGCACTATTTTAGAAGATTTCTCTGCATCTTCAGTCAGACATTGCAGCCTCTGTTCTTTCTGCCCCATGTTTTCCATCATCTTCTCAATGTTCGCTGCCTTAATTACATCTAGCTGTTGTCTGCTCCGGGCTTCTTGAGTCAGCCTATGTTCTACCTCCCATAGCAAGTGTTTCTATAACATGAAAATACTAAAATGTCAGGCAACAGAACTTGAAAGACTCATTCCTTTCTAATGTAAAAAACAAAACAAACAAACAAAAAACCCCAAGCAGACTGAAACACAAATTAACCTCAAACTTTCTGGAATCAGAAAGAAAGAAAATAAGGCAAAAGCCCCATTTTTTCTCCTTTGTACATCACTTTTAAATAATGTCTGAAAAGGATCTCCCTGCTCTGGTAGGGCATGTCTACAATACAGTGTTATTTCAAAATAACAAGGTGAGCATCCACACAGCAAGCCTGTTATTTCAAAATTATTTTGAAATAACAGGCTTCTTATTCCAGAATAATAAACTCTCATTTCACAAGGAATAATGGTGTAGACGCTCCACTGCTGCTATTTTGAAAAAGCTCCAGGGCCATTCAAAGTAGTTACTCCCCAGTGCTTTCTGGAGCTCTAAATCGAGGTAGCATGTCCACATTATGGGAACCTGCCTCAGACTAATTTTGAGGCTTCCCTGTAGAGTAGATGTGCTATTTCAAAATAGTTATTTCAGGTGGTGTTATTCCGAAATAACTTATTTTGAAATACCCTTGTAGCATAGACATACCCGTAATGATGTCATCAACTGAAGACATTGGGGCTGTGTCTAGACTGGCCAGCTGTCTACACTGGCCGCTTGAATTTCCGCAAGAACACTGACTTCCTACTGTCTGAAATCAGTGCTTCTTGCGGAAATACTATGCTGCTCTTGTTTGGGCAAAAGGGCCAGTGTAGACAGCTCAGATTTGTTTTGCGCAAAAAAGCCCCGATCACAAAAATTGCAATCGGGGCTTTTTTGCACAAAAGCGCGTCTAGATTGGCACGGACGCTTTTCCGCAAAAAGTGCTTTTGCGGAAAAGCGTCCGTGCCAATCTAGAAGCTCTTTTCCGCAAATGCTTTTAACGGAAAACTTTTCTGTTAAAAGCATTTGCGGAAAATCATGCCAGTCTAGACGTAGCCTGGGAGTTTATGGAAAACAAGAGATGCAGAATCAAGCCTACATTCAAAATCCAGGTATTGACAGGAAAAAGGTGTCATATTCATGTTTATAGAATTTTACATATTGTATATATATAATCTTTTAAGGTGAGTCTGTTGCAATACTGGATGCTGAAGAAATCCAATAAATGATGTATGAATTTTAATATATTGGTAACACTTAAAGAGTAAATATTAGACCCAGTGATGCAAAACACGCACATCAGCCAAGACTCCCATTCACAGACTGTGGGACTCAGTCTCCTGACTAAATATGTGCAGTAATATCATGTGTTGAGAGAAGCTTAGGACCTGCCTACAGGGTGCCAGCAAAATGCATTTGAGGGGACTTGTTCAGCACTCTGCCTGCTCCATGTGGACCCTGCTATTGCACTCCAAAAGGACAGATACACATTAATGTAGTCCTGTCACCAGCAGGGCCTACACAAGCAATTAGAGCGCAACACAATAAGAGTGCTTGGCAGCTCATGTGCCTCTAATGTGCTTTGCCAGCACTATAGAAAAACCTTTATGATTTGGAGGAAGAGGCACCAGAAGCTGATGTCAGTACTGGAGGGAAAGGCTCTAGAAAGAGTGTGGCAGAGGCAGTGGATCATTTAGAAACAAAATGGCAACTAGTCAGTTGAGCAGAAAGCACACCTGCCAACAAAAGAAAAAACCCTGTGCGCACACACACTGAAGTTCACAACCTTTACGCTGATCTTAGGGGGTGGTGATTAAGTAGTAATAAAAGACTTTGTGAGCAGAAGTATTTATAATCGGGAAGTTATCTGAACTCTGTAACATGGACATTGCATAGATTTTAAGACCAGAAGAGACCATTAGATCATCTCATCTGACCACTTGTATATCACAGACCATAACATTTCACCGAGCTCTCCCTGTATTGAGCCCCATAAACTGTTTGGCTACAGCAGATCTTCCAGAAGGATATCCAGTGTTGATCAGAAAACATTATGAGATAAAGCAATCACCATGTCAGATTGTTCCACTAGTTAATCACCCCGATATTAAAAAAAATATTTGATTTCTCATTTCACTTTGTCTGGTTTCAACTTCTAGCCATTGGTTCTTCTAAGGTCTTTCTCTGTTAGATTATAGAGCACTTCAGGACCATTCTATTTTCTCCCTGTGCAGGTACTTGTATATTGTCATCAGGTCACCTCTCCAAGACTCCACCTTCTTTTAAATAAATGAAATAGATGAACCTCTAAGTCATGCAGAGTGTTTTCTCCAGCCTTTAAATAATTTTGTGGCTCTTTTCTGCACTTTCCCCAATTTTTCCTACATCTTTTTTAAAGTGTAAAGTGCAGTCTTCCATCGTTAGTCTGACCAATGCCACATAAGGAACTAAACTCACTTCCCTATTTCTAACTTGCTACTTCCCTCTTTAACATAGCCAAAGATCACATAGGCCTTTTGCCATAACACTGCACTGAGAGCTCATGCTTAGCTGCTCGTACACTATAAACCCTAGATCCTTCTCTGAGTCATTGTTTTCCAGGATACAGACCCCCAAGTCTGTAGGTATGGGATGCACTCCTTGTTCCTAAATGTATAACTCTGCATTTGGCTATACTGAAATACTCTTTGTGTGAATGGGCCTAATGTGCCTAGTGACCCAGACTATACTCTCTGGCTGCCCTGGACTCATCATTGTTTACCGTTCAGCCTCTGTGTCATCTCATATATTTTAGCAACAATAATTTTATATTTGCTCCCAAACCATTGATAAAAATATTGTATAGTGCCAGATTTAGTATCAACCATTGCAGAAGCACACTAGACACCTCTTGCCCACATTCAGTGACAGTTCTCCTTTGACAACACCGCTGTGAGATCGGTCAGTTAGCCAGTTCTTAATCCATGGAACATGTGCTTTGTGATATTGTATAGTGCTAAGTTTTAATTAACCAAACCTTTAATCTTAAAGAATTAATCATTTTTACAAGACCTATTATTCATAAAGTCATCTTGACTAGTATGAATTACATTCCCAGTAAAGGGTATGCACTGACACACTGAGGGATTGGATGTATGCAGTGTGTGTGGTGGTATGTTAATGTGAAAGGAACTTTGTAATTGCCGTGAGGAGTTGATGTTCAGATTATTAAAAGATGTGACAAAGCTGATCTGGATGTTAATGGCGTCTTTTCTGGGGATTCCCTGAAACGTTAATGATTGTATGAAAGGGAAATATACCTGCAACATTTCAAATCTAAGGGCTTGTCTTCACTATGGGCTAAATAGGTGCTGCTGCAATCAATACAGTGGAAGTGATTTAGCGGGTCTGGTGAAAAGATGCAGTAAGTGGATGGGAGAGCACTCTCCTATTAACACCAAGGCTACGTCTAGACTACATCCCTCTGTCGGCAGAGGGATATAAATGAAGTAC
>CM057847.1:111816044-111829455 GCA_030068395.1 Apalone spinifera
TATCATACACTGGAACCCCCTGTCCTGAGCCTCTCATATCCCCAAATTCCTGCATCCCCACATCCTCAGTCTTCTGCCACAACACTTCTGCACCATCAACACACCACAAATCTGTGTCCTCCTGAGTCCATCATACTTTCAACCTCCCTGCCTGAGCCCCTCACATCCCCCAACCCAAATTCCTGCACCTTCACATCCACAAGCCTGTGGCTTGCTCAGTACCGCAACCCTCCACCTGACCCCAACACTTTCCAGCCTGGAGCCCCCTCCCTGAGCCAGCGTCCCCGTCTCCACCTCCTCCTGCATCCAAATTCCCTCCCGGAGCTTTCACCTCTCACCCCTTCCCACACCCAAATCCCTCATTCCCACCTCAGAGCCCACACATCCTGTCTCAACCCAGTGAGGGTATGGCTAGACTGCAGGAGTTTTTCCAGAAGTATCCCAGAAAAACTCTTCTGCATCCAGGGACACATTTGTTCTTCCACTTTTTTTTAGCGGAAGAGCAAACATGCTCTTTTGGTAACCCCTGTTTTCCTCGTTCCACAAGGAATAAGGGGACTTCTTAAAGAAGGGGTTTTTCTGACATTTGGTCCAGTCTTGGCAGGCCAAATATTGAAAAAACCTCTTCCTACAGAAGAATAAAAAAAATCAGCAGTGTAGCCATACCCTGAGAGTGTATAAGGGCTGGAGATAGCAAATGATGGAGAGGAGGAGAACAGAGAGGGCGGGGCTTCAAGGAAGGGGTGCGGTTTTGGGGGAAAGGATGGGGCAGTAAATCTTGGCTTCTGACATTTAAAAAGTGATCTTGGGTGTAAAAAGGTTGGAGACCACTGTATTAGGGCATAAGCTTTTGTGGGCTGCTGCTCACTTCATCAGACACATGACTTCATGTATGACTTAAGGTGGCACAGGACCTCTTGTTGTTTGTCCTAATGTTGATTCATCTCCTACATTTCAGACTAAAAAAGCTCCCAGAACACTAATTTCTTTCTCCCTCTGTTTTTGTGCAGTGCTGAGAACATTGTATGTTCTAAATAATAACAATGACCTTTAGGTTTTATAGTTAAATTCCATGCATACTGTGACAGGGCATTCCATATGCTTTATGAAAATATGCTTATGAACATGAATATGACATAATTGGAATATGCCTGATGCAAAATACTTCATGTGAGATATCACTTCAAAGCAACTGAATATAATTATTCTTTGTATGCATGTATCTTGTATTTGAAGTTAGAACATGCATTACAAATGTACACAAGTTAAGTGAGGGCGATTAGTACAGGTTGAAACTCTCTAAACTAGGACTCTCTGCTCCGACAGTATCTGTGATCTGGCATGGATGTTGCAGGACCATAGAGTCCTGGTGGACAGCCAGCAGCAAGGAGCCCTATGGGGCCAGCAGGGTAGTGGGCTGCCTGCAGAAAGCTGCCAGAAGGGTCACCCAGTGCATAGTAGAGGAGCCAGGAGCCCCAGTGCATGGCTGCCGGGTGTCCTGGCACATCCAAAAACTATGGCAGCCAGGTAGGGTTGGCATGGTAGTGGGGCCAGCAGCAGGTGGGGAGTTGGCTGGGAGACTGGCAGGCTGGGTCAGGGCTAGGAGCCAGAAATGACCTCCCTGGTTTGGCAAAATCCCTCATCCGGCTCCAATCAGGTCCGAAGGGTACTGGATCGGGGTGGTCCAACCTGTAGTACTCAAGGAACTTAATGGTCCAGTACTGTGGATAATGATCTGTGAACAGAATTGTTTTTCCTGTAAGCTTGGAGAAGGGATTATGGTGGCTACTACCAAGACATATGACCATGTCACCTGATACTACAATCCATCTTAAACCCTGTACTTTTCTATGAAAAGCTGGGAAGGGATTAGACTGAAGACAAAGGATTCCTGGCTTAAGCAAATCCTATTTAAGGATGGGTATTGATGTTTTCAAGATTGTCAGTTCTCCCTGGCTTACCCACACAAGATGACTGCTGGAAACATCTAACACTGAATGATAGAAAGTAATGAACCCAGATGGGAAGTCTGTGAAAGAAGCTTATCAGAACTTTGAGAGTGAGATTACATGTAACTAGGTTCTTAGAGTAGTAAGGTTAGCTTGCATATTTTGTTTTATGTTCTTTAGTAACCTACATTGTTATGTCTGCTCTCTCAATCATTAATTTATTAATAAAACCAGTGTAAATAATTGTAACTTGGGGGGGAGACAAAAGCTATCTCTAAACTGCACCTGTTTTGCGTAAGAAATATGCAAATGAGGTGAAGCATGGAATATCGCTGTACCTTATTTGCATAATTAATTAGGCTCCGTTTTTGCAAACGGAGCTTCTTTCAAAAACCCCCTCTTGCACAAGAGCCATTCTTCCTGAAAAAAATGCAGAAGAACAGCTCTTGAGCAAAAATGGAGCCTCTTTAATTATGCACAAGGCACGGCGATATTCTATGCTTTGCCTCATTTGCATTTTTCTTGCGCAAGAGGCAATAGTGTAAACATAGCCAAAGAGTCTGTGCATCTCTCTCTTTACCCAAGAAAGAGGGCAAACATGAGGTTACCTTGTATAAGAGTTGATACAAAGTAAGACGATTTATCTGGGGTTCTGATCCCATTGTGGCTGTGCATTTGGGTGCATTTAGCTGAGCTTATCTCAGCATCTGTATTATACTGCAGAGGGCTGTGTGACACTATCTCGATCACAGCTGGAGGAGACCTGAGGGCCTGGCTCAGCAGCACAGAGCTGAGAGGCACAAATGACGGCAGGAAGGTGAGCTCTGTGATAATTCAGCACATCAAGTGACAGTCCCAAGGGAGGACCCATCACATGTACATTTTCATTTCAATCTCAGATGAACCTAAACTGCAAAGTTCAGACCCAGAACTCTGCCTCTCCAAAGTTCATCATGAGTAGGATGCAAGTTTTTGGTCAGCCCATTACAAACGCACAAGACAATTGCCATGTTCAGAGTCAAACCCACCACAAAATTCAGTAAGTTTTAGATCCAGTAATTTGGTTGAATCATACAATCCCAAACACTTAAAAACAAAGAAAGAAAACAAAACAAAAATCCTCTCTGCCTTACTTTAGACAAATGTTCTTTCAATTCATCATCACCTTTAGTGGAACCAAATTTTTTTTTCAAATTAATCATTTTGTCAATGCCTTCTTTTTTCACTTCATGGATGATTTGAAACACTTGTTGGCTCATAGTAAGGCGATAGCCATCTAACTTCCCCTGAAATTAGAAACAGAAGTCAACTGTATGGATGAGGGAAGACGCATACATATGAAGTTAAGAAAACTTTATTCTAAATACTGCTTTCATATAAAAATATGCAGTCAACTCATTGAAAAGCTTCTCACAAAAGCTTTTAAATGAATGAGTGGCTCTTTTAAAAAATATGAAAGACCTTTGTTTTTCTGCAACTCTTTCTACCACCTCTTAATGGATTTTTATTCTGCCCATCAGATGCTGGAAAAAGAGGAACATAGACTAATAGTCTCCATGGAGTCCCTTGCACAGTGTTTTAGAAGGTCTGAGAAGTAGCTCGGTTCCTACATGAAAGCTTTATCTGATAATTATTTTCCAGAGTCATAAAGTATCAGAATTAGGAAGCAAATTTCTTCCTCTAGTCCAAGGGTGGGCAATAATTTTTAATGAGGGGCCTCTCCAAGATGTTGGCAAGTGGTCAAAGGCCACTTTTCTACTGAGAGGGCTTGGAGTCTGAGACAGAGGCTGGGTGCAAAAGGGGCTGTGGAGTCTGAGAAGGAGTTTGGGTGAAGGAGGGGGTTATGATCTGGGGCAGAGGCTTGGGATGCAGAGCATAAGAGAGAGTATGCAGGAGAGGATTCTGGCCTGAGGGAGGGCTCTAGGAGGGGATGCAGGTTCTGGGAGGGAGTTGTGACTTGGATGAAGGGGGTGAAGAGGGTTTGGGTGATGACTTGGGGAAGGGGAATGGGATGCAGGGTCAGGGAAGAGGGATGGGTGCCAGAGAGGATTCTGGCCCGGGGAAGGGGCTCTAGGAGCTGGGAGAGAGTTGTGACCTGGGGGAAAGGGGTACACAGGGTTTGGGTGGTGGCCTGGGGCAGATAATTGAGCAGGGGATGAAGGGGGCGTGCCAGAGGTGGGCTCTTGCTGGGAGGTGCTTACCTAGGCAGCTCCCAGTCAGCAGCCCTGCAGGAACCTGAAGGCTGAAGTTGCAAGCTGCTTCACATGGCTCTGCTCCAGGCAGGGGGAGGTAAGAGGCTTCATTGGCTGCCCCTACCACCAGCAAAATATCTCAGCTGCTATTGGTCAGAAACTGGTCAATGGGAGCTGAGAGATTTTGCTGAGGGGTGGGACAGAGCACAAAGCCACCCTCCTCACTTCAAGAATAGAGCAGCCACATTTAAAGAGGCTGCTGCTATGCTGTGCTTAAGGGTCCCAGTGAGGCAGCCACATGACGGATCTGGTGGCTTGGTGGGCCAGATCTGGCCCACTGGCAGCCTCTTGCCCACCCCTTCTCTAATCAGATATTTCAGACCATGTCATTTCAGTTGCGCAGCTTTGTAGAGAAGCTACCAATATGCACAGGGCACATGTTTAATGGAATTTGCAGCATGTTGTAAGACCAACTTTTTGGTACAAAATGGATTCATGTTAGAGACAATAAGTGAGAGAGTGGGAAATAAGACGCAAGTAATTCTGCTACCACCCTTGCCATCATCTGGGGGTATTAATGGGCTTGTGGAAACCTCATCTATAATCCTGGACTAGAGCCCCAAGGTTATGTACTGGATTGCTTCTAGAACAGGTTACGAGAGCCCGGATTGTGATACCATCAGTCATGCTGCTCAGTGCCACATTCCGCAAGTAACCCCATTGAAATCAACAGGACCACTTGAGATGCAAGGCACTACTCAGCAGGAGGGATGGCATAACAAGTTGGCCCTAGATTTTTAAGAAAAATAATATAAAAAGTAAAAATTTTAAATTAAAAACATTTTCATCACTGTAGCTTAAAACAAAAAACAAGTATCCCCAGCCTTTTTAATGGGATATTAATCTCCTTTAAAATGTGCCTTTGTAATACCAACAGATGGAACTGAACCTGGGACCTCTGGAGCTTCATGCATGAGCCTCTACTGCTTGAGCAAAAAGCCACCCAGCTCAGGCTGTAGAGTGAACTCATTCTCTCTCTCTGTACATCAGTGTTTCTCAAAGTGGTCCATGAAAACACTGAGAAACCTATTAACTCGCCATGCCAGTTTGTTTTCTTACTTGCTCCGCATCCATGGAGCCTCGCAGCTCCTATTGGCCTCCATTCGCTGTTTGCAGCCAAGGGGAGCTGCAGGAAGCAGTGGCCCGGCCCGCAACAGTTCCCATGGCTCTCCTTGGCTGCAAACGGCGAACCAGAGCCAATAGGAACTCCGAAGCTCCGTGGTCGCAGCGCGAATAAGTAAACAAACCAGCATGGCCAATTAACAGGCTTCTCAAAGTGGTTTCGCAGATCACTTCGAGAAACACTGCTGTAAGTAGCTTAGGTGCCTCTACTTGGGATAGTGAACCACACCCAGTAGGTGTGTGGGTTACATCTTCTCTTATCAGAATAGATACACATCCCAAGCTGGAAATGTCACCTGAAATACCCCAACAAATATAAAGAGATGAACAAAGTAATTCATCCATCCACTTTAGCTTGTGGGCACATTTGTCTAATTCATTCCTTTCTATGCCATACATATTAGGTAAGTAATACAATGACACATACAAGGGACCTATCTGTTATCCACTTTCTTTTATACTTACTTTGAGATTCAAGCAGGTCACAAATAGATTCTGTACTAATGTTTCATATTCATCTTGTACTTCTTTCCTTATTTCCTCTTTGAGGCAGATATTTTCTTTTTCTACATTAGTAAGCCTAGCTCTGAGAGCAGTTATTTCCATAATCATCTCATGACTCAGCTCTGCTATCTATCAAAGAAGAAAATAGTAAATCAGTGAAACTGGAGATGGCCTAAACAAAAGACCCTAGTCTTAACACCCTAAGTTTAAGAATATTTGGATACAGATATGAGCCTTTCTAACTGAAAGGCTTGACTACAGTAAGAATGAACGTCTGTAAAATTATCCATGTTTTGTTTCTCTATTTGCTTTGAAGTTACTTGCTTTCTGTTGGCTGAATACAAAGGGTCCCTGAGCTTCCGACACAATGATTTGAGGGTGGAGGATGCATAATGACACATGAAAAACCAAGAGTCTATTTGTGGTTATGAGGAGAGGGATAGAGAGAGAAAATTAGCAGAGAATCTAGTAGGTAAGAGGAACTGAAAGAAAGTATATTTTTAGTGGGCCAAGGGAGGAAAATCAAGAGGTCTGGTATTAGAAGAAAAAAAAGTCTTAATGGCCCCACCTAGTTTTGATTAACCCTGATCCGACTTACCCAAACCACCCTGATCCTTAAAGATAGACATCAGAACTGCATTTAAGCTGCAAAGTAAACTACTCGGTGGTACGTTTCTTGGAGCAAGTAAAATGTCTCCTTTTAGGTTTGTACAGCTCCAGGCACAGACCACTTAATAAAGAATTAAGTGAACAGCAGTGTATTGTTGGTAGGTCTCTTGATACTTGAAAACACAGCAGTAATACGATTTCTAAAGATAACGTCTAAAGTAGCAGAAATGGGAGCACAATGGAATGTAGATGTCTGCCTGGCTTGCAGGCAGTTCCCAGTAGTGCCCTTGTAGAGGCCCCCCCATTGAACCATACCCCATGAGTCCCACCTCTCCTCACCTAAGTAGCATCCTTTATAGAGCACCCACCCCTCTCCTATGTCCCATAGAGTACCTCTCCCACACCATAGTAACATCCATTATAGAGCCCCCTACCATGGCACACCCCACAAGTCCTCCTGCCCTTTCTCAACCCGCCATACAGATTTCCATAACCAGATGCAGCCCCCAGGCCAAAAGTTGCCCACGCCTGCTATAGCTCCTTAGAAGCCTCCAATCCCAGTACTAAATCTCTCTGACCTTTCGACAACTGTGAAATCTGTACAAATCACATTACAAGGAGGCCAATGTCATATACAACACACAAGCTTACAGTCAACATTGCTAACATAATTGAAATGTAAACTCAAAAGCTTAAGGGAGGGTGTTTCCCTGGTGTGTCACTGGTTGACACAGGTTGTAGTAACTAAAGATGTAAATAAAGATTAAATATGCCTGGATAGAAACACAGCATATGTACCTCTACATCAGATTCTTGGTAATTTTCCATTAGTTTCTGAACAAATGTTTTGACTATTTGTGGTCTTACAACTGAGAAGCTTTCTTGCATAACTCAATGCTTCCAGAGCTCTGGAGAAGCAGAAGGGAAAAACAAAACAAACAATACATCAATAGATGTCTGTCATAAAATCTTTAATCCCCGTAAAATGATGCCATGTGCAATTTGGGGTTCAGGATTTCTCAATCTTTCTAAAAATGTATACAACAGAAGGTCACCACCACCATAGACAGTTTATGTGATTCTGTGCAGCAGGAGAGTCATATAGAGTCAATAGAACTAAAATACATTTTTGTTATGGGGCAGAGCCACCAGTTAGCACCTTAGCTACAATTTATCACCCACTGATAAATAAGAGCTTTGCATGAAAATCGAGAGTAGAACATGACTTCTATGTAGTAATTAAAACTTTTGAGTAGGAAAATTACTGTTGCATTCAACACCAGTGAGTGGTAAAAAATGGTGTGAGCCACTGTTAGAATTACAATTATTTCCACCACTGGCTTGTCTGACCATCTGTGCATGTACTTACCTGATCTGCACATATAGTAATGTTAAATGTATAAATTAAGGTGCATAGTTATGCACTTAAGTTACTTGGAAGTTTGTCTATTGAAGTGTCATCATTTGGCTTACACATTGATACCCAGTGAGATACATGGGAGCAATTTCAAGTAGTCTGCAGATTCCAGAAGAAAAGTTGGAGTTGGTTTGGTGCACACAGCTCAAATTTAGAAATTATTTTTTGCAATAATTATGGTTAAATTGTGCTTTATAAAAAACAAAGTTAAAGCTTAGATTTTGCAGCAGTTGAATGAGCAGATTGGATAAGTATGTCAAATGGGCCAGGTGCTTGACACCCCAGTGTACAAGTCTTATCACATGGTAGCAAGTAAAAGTAGGGCCACTTTTCACATAAAAGGCTGGGCTTTATCAAAACTTCAAGGAAGTTTTTTGTCAAAATGGTAAATTTTCACCAATGTATCCTCTGAGCGTGGGCCAAGTTATTCTTCACTCTTGAATGACTACAGAGGGAAACGGGGAGGATATGCAGGAACCTTACCACCCTGCATGGAAAAAAATCCTCCCTCCACGTGCCAGTATGGATGCATGTTCCCCAACGGGAAAGAGGATAGAAGCTGCCCCTCGCCCTGTATTAGAGCACACAACTGGTAACCCAAGTCCATCCAGACCTCCCACACCTATGTAAAAGCTGTAGGATTGGGCTTCCCATGTTTGGCATGCTTCTATGAAAAAGAGATGGATGGGCTAGATGTAAAAATGCACTTTGTATGTTAACACACTTTACCTGTTGGGAGGCTGGCTCCTGCTCTTGCTCTTTCGGATGTAACTAGACTCATCTCCTGGGTAATTTTCTTTTGCACATCATGGATCATGTGTATTTCCAGACTTTCCAACAGTTTTTGAAGCTATAGTAAGCATGCAGTAAATTGTTCACATTAAATCTCTAGGCTTATTATACCGCATCTGCTCTGCTTTGCCAATTTTCAGGTTTTTAAAAAGTTTTAAAAAACCACAATATGTAGGAGTAAAAAGAAGGTAATTTAGGGAAGTTATACTGTGTCCATTCTGTACCATGAGTACTTTGGGGGTCAGATTCACTAGTCCATGACAGGGGTGTAGCAACCAACATACATGTGTGGACTGTGACCCACCCACTTTGCTTCCAAGCCCATCCCCACAGCCTCCCAAAGCTCTCCTTGTGCTTCAACATTTGTCCCACTCCACCTGCCTGTCCGGCGCATCAAATGAGGAGTGGGATCAGGGTGCAGGGACTTACCCTCCTCTGCCCAGTGTAGCAGGTGGGGACTGGGGTTGAGATTCAGGGGCTCCCCCCAGCTCTATCAGGTGAAGGGCTCCCTCCATTCCATTCCCCCGCCTGGTACTCCAGCCAGGGACCGGGAAGAGGAGGGCTAGAACCAGCATTCGGACCTCGCTCCAGGGCTGGAGCACCAGGCAGGTGGATAGAACAGGGCTATCCCCTGCGGGTGGACCCCACTCTTCAAGTGCATCCTCAGGGCCTGGAGTCCCCTGACCAATATGACCACCGCACCAAGACTGGTTGGGGGGAAGCAGCCTAATCCTCCTGCCCCATCCCATCTGCCCTGCCCCCTATCATTGCACACCCAAGTGTGCCCTTCTGGCTATGCCACTGGTCCATTACAGCTGCTTTGTGCTACTCCAGGACACTAAGGCGTGGGTCTTACAGCACAAGTCCCAGTTTCCTTCCACTATCCTTTCAAATGACCCTGATTAGGCCCCCACAGGCTGTAATGGTTCCATGTCTCTCAGCAGCACTCTGCCCACGCAGGAATAGTCCTTTACCTGCCGCGTTTTGATTTCCATTTCTGATGCTCCTTTGTGGGGAAGTACAGACTGAGAGCTTGTTACAAGTCCTTCAAACTCATCTTCTGTGCCCCTGTGCCTGACGATAGCTCTCATGGCAGGGTACAGGATGTTAGTGCTAAAGAAACCCAGACAAAGATGTTGCACATATGTCACATTTACTCAACAGTATTTTCAGCTTCTTCTATATTTCTCCCTTTCATGCCATATGCTCCCTAACCCTCCCCCGATTCAATAAGCAAGGGGACTCATTCCACTATCTCATCATTCTGTCAGGAAACCCTGCTAGCAGAGCAGGATTTTCTGTGTGGAATGATCAGACGATACTGAACCTCCAACATCACAGCACTTCTTTTTTCAACAGTTGTTCAAAAAGTAAAAGTTCAGTGGATGGATCAGGAAGAGCTAAAACAAAGCAGAGAATTCTGGTTGGCTCTAAGAACTTCTCCCCTGACAACCAAATAGATGTAGACACTCCCCCGTGATGCACTGTCCTATCTGATTGCCTTTGAAACAGAGCAGGCCTCCCTACAGTCATCAGTGCCAGCCTGAATACTGTCTCAAAAAACCAAAAGGAGCAACTGACAAAAGGGCATAGGTGCCACTTTAGGGAAGACACCAGTGATTGCATGACAGACAGCTGCAGAATTTGAAAACCTTGTTTATTCAAGGGGAATGAAAGCTTTCCTTGGTAAAGGGGGTGAATGGCAGTACCTCAGGGACAAGGACTACCATATCAATCCCTTGGCAGCTAGCACAAACTAGCTTAGCCCTGAAACTGTGGGAAAGAGCAAGAGATTGATTGCTGGAGCCACAGCTGCCCAGTTCCCAGATGTGTGGGAGAAGTGCCCCACCACACATTTAGCATGAAGAACCCCTGCTAAAGGGTTTCAGAATGCTGTAGGAGCAGACTGAGCTCCAGGGCTCCTCTCCTCTTGCAAAATGCGTAAGTTCTACAGGCAGCAGAGATCCCAATCCCAAGAAGCATACAGGTCTTACCAAATCACCATGCTCTACCAGTAAGTGGGTCTGGGTATTGCAGGTGGGTCTGGTTCTTTGTAGTTCCTTAGGCCTAGCAATTTCTTCTCCTTTTCCAGGTGAGTAATGAAGAACAGCTCCCAACTTCCCCACCCCTTCTGTAAGTGAATTCTATGATCAGATTCACATCCCCTTCTCCAGTTGAGTGAGCCCGATTAGGCCTCCTGAAAATTCCCCTGACGTGGCCTGATTGGCCTGGGGGCTCAGGAAGTGCATGAAGTCTCCCCTCACTGCCAGGTGTGAGCAGTGCCTAGAGGGAATTGCCAGCAGTTCAAAACAGCTGGTGGTTCTCTCTAGCTGCCAGGGGGCGGGGCGCAAAGACTTCACGGTCAATCAGGGTCTGTGGGCTGGGGAGCACAGGAAGTCTCCTGGTCCCACCCCTTCCACCTAAGGCCCCACCCTTACCATGGCATCCTGGGGCCACTTCAGAAATTTGTGAAGTGGCCCCACTTCAGAAATTGTTGCCCACCCCTCCCTAGGCTGTTTGATTACAGTGTTAACCAGCAAACTTTAATTTTCATTATGTTTTGGTAATAGATTTTTATTTCACAGGCCAGGATAGATATGCATTTAGGCTTTCAGTAAGTGTGCCTTTAAAGAAAACTTGCCAGATTTTCTAATGCACATTATTCAGGCCAAGCCAAGGAGGAGGATTAGGAAGAATCTTATTAAACTTCCATTTCATTTAAATATCAGCTTCAGGAATGTCAATTTTTAAAAGTACAGTGTGTAATATTGATCTGGGGGTTCAAGATAAAGAGGCAGTGTGTAGAATTAATAGTGTCCCTGAAAGGCCACAGGAATACATTTGGAACAACCTGACTAATGAACAATCCAGGCAGAAAGAAAATCAGAGCAGATAAAAAACCATATCGTGAAAAGAAAGCAAAGAGAGTAGAATAATTATCAATTTTGTGCCAAACAAAACTGAAGAAAGGTACAACTAAAACAGACCAAACTGAAACAGGGAATAAGATGTATAGGCTTATGTTTAACAACCACTCCAGTCTAGAACACTTTTACATCACAATGAAACTTACCCATATAGTTCAGCAAATTGTTTGTAAAGAGGCAATGTATTAATATCCTCAACTTTCAGTTTAAGTCTGCCCCATTCTGCCTTTAATATTTCTAATTGCTTCCATGTTACCAGAAAAGATCTCAGCACAGCACGTGAAGTAATTGGATCATGCAGCTTTGGCAATGCTTTGCAAGTCTTTCTGCTGCTCTCTGACCCACTGGCAAATGATTCATCCATTTCTGCCAAATTCTAATGAAATTATTAAAAGAGACATATTTTTTACTATCTTGTATTATACACTTAAATAAAATGAGATAAGCCGCTGTGCCTTTGTTAGAGATTGAATAAAAAAACCTGCAATCCACAGTAATTGTCCCCATACAGCATGTCCTACAAAGTTTCACAGAGATCAAATCTGGGCTCTTTTTTCATTGCAATGAGCAGAGGCAACAGAAAAGATGAGGCTAACACACTCACTCTCTCTCATTGCCACTTTCTTTGAGTCAGCTGCATCAACAAACTACACTGGGGCAGTGAAAAAAACCTCAAATCCTCAGCTCAAGTAATGAAGGAAAGAGTCCCTATTAAAAATTAAATAACTCTTCTCTTTGCACATTTCTCCATACTCACACTTCCCGACAACCCCTAGGAACAGTATCACTGTGCACTTACGTATTCACTCAGTGGCAGGTTTATCTGCTTTCCGTCAGAATGGCTTGAATCTCAGCCCATTCCCTGAATCAAAACTTTGTGGCAGACTCTGGAAAAGCTTAACACTCCCAGTGACCATTCACCCCATTTCTATTGTTGTGCAAATGTTACTGGAAGTCCAACCCAAATAACCAGCCCTCTTCTTAACTATCAGACTTTGTTATATAAGGAAGCCAGGCCTCTGCACTTGTTAAAGGCGTATTAAGTGTCTCACCCTCTAATCCTCTGAGGCATAGGTGGTGCAAGTGAAAAGGCCCTACGTTGTCCCCTAGTTTCCGATGGTGGCAAGTAAAGCAGCTGGTGGGGTCCAGAAACCCTTCCAATGGGCTCTGTCACTAGGGCTCTCTTAATTCTCAGCAGCCCCCTAAAAGCTTCTTTCAAACACATTCCATCCCATCATCCAGTCAAGAGCATGCTAGGCCATTCCAGTACAACTATATGGAATTAAAGGCCATTCTTTTATGCTACACTGCCAGGATTCACTGAACCCAAAGGGAGTTTTTCCTAAGAGCTGTTCAGTGAGGAGGAGTGGCCTCCCACCCAGGTGGCAAAGGAGGAACCATCCCCCGCTGTCTGGTGATGAAGGCAGGCCAAGCCTGTCCCTCATGGAAATATAGAACACTAGAATTGGAAGGGACCTCAAGAGGTCATCAAATCCAGTCCCCTGCCCTCACGGCAGGACCAAACACCATCTAGATCAGTGTCTCCAACCTTTTTACACCCAAGATCACTTTTTAAACATCAGGGCAAGCCAAGATCTACCCCATCCCTTCCCTCAAGACCCCACCACTTCCTTGAGGCCCCGCCCTCTCTGTTCCCCTCCTTTCTATCATTTCTGTGCCCAGCCCTTACTCACTTTCACTGGGTTGAGACAGGAGGTGTAGGCTCTGGGATGGGAATGAGGATTTGGGTGTGGGAAGGGGTGAGAGGTGCAAGCTCTGGGAGGCAATTTGGGTGCAGGAGGAGGTGGAGAAGGGGATGCTGGCTCAGGGAGGGGGCTC
>CM057847.1:111831565-111847240 GCA_030068395.1 Apalone spinifera
CAAAGAAATCATTTAGTTTCTCCGCAATGGCTTTATCATCCTTGATTGCTCATTAGTGGACTTTTTCTGAGCACACCAGTGACAAAATGAAACTATGATCACAGAAATTAAAAATCTGCTCAGTTTTATGGATTATCACAGCAAGAACTGAAGACCTTCTCCCCTCAGCACCCACGTACAAACAGGAAACAAATCAAATCGTTCATTCTTTGAAAGCACTTTTTACTCACTCACCATGGAGCTGCGTGGGTCCAGTGGCTATGGAAGCCGTAGCTGTGAGGCAAACACACTCCTCACTGCAGAGTTACTCAGGGGAGGCAGCCCATGGTGCACACTGTCTGTAACACTCTGGTAAGCTGAACTATTTCCAGAGGACAAATATGCTTCTCTGAAGAGACATCAAAATCACTTTTTAAATACTAACTTTATAAAATCTTTTTTTGAAATATAGTCTAGCTTGTACTTTCAGATTAATATGCTGAACTGAACATCACAGCCCTGGACAGTGACCTGCAACTAACTGCAGTTTTGTACTTAATGAAAAGCTAAGGGCTTGTCTACATGGTGGTTTAGTCCACATCAGGGGGGTGTTAGTTCTAGTTCGCACTTGCAGTCACACACAAACTGGCCTATATACCACTTGTTGATTCACAAAAAAAGTGCCCTAGTACATATCAAGGTAGTTCCTAATTACTAGGGAAATTTTAGTGAATGAGAACAGGGTCCACATGGGCTAATTCATGGATGGCATGCAAGTCCAAACTGTAGCAAGTCCATAGGCAAGTTGCTATGCCTCAGCTGAACACCAGGGGTGACGGTAACTGCCAGGACTTACTGGTACACTAAGATCTTTGGCAAGATGAGAGGGCGGCTCTGGGCCCCTGGAAGAGGTGGGGCCCCATGGCAGCCGGGAACCCCGAAGCTGTTGTGGCAATGGCAGCCAGGAGCCTTGGAGCTCCAGCAACAATTTGAAGGTCCCAGGGCTCCCAGCTGCTGCTGCAGTAGTGGCAGTGGGGAACCAACCCCATGCGCTTTCTATCTCCTGGGCCTTTTGCTCCCCCGTCGGGTGCTACTAGCAGGGCTACTGATGGGGCGGGCAGCTGCCATGTCAGCACTTTAACATCGGCCACATACAGGCCAGTATCAGTGGCCAGTTTTTACCAGTATGCTGTACTAGCTCATACCAGCCCACTTTCACCTCTGCTGAACACAGTGACGGGTCACTTGCAATTGCCTAAGAAACTACTGTTCAAATATGTATCTTTTATAAACATCTAGAAGCTGGTGGATTAACATAAATTAAAATACAACCTAATGGTAGGGACATTTATTGGAAAACAGCTGTTCTTATGGTAGAAGGGTAATCTTGTAGATAAAGACCATGACTACGGATCAGAAGTAGAGCTGGGCAAATAATTGATTTGTTGGTTTGCTGGCAATTCCAGAAAATTGAAAAAAAGTTTCATTTAGAGGCTGGACCAAAAATTATTTTTGGGGGCCAAACTGAAAAAAAAGGTAAACATTTAGATAGGGAAACAGTGACCCAATAGCCTGGTCATTAGAGCACTTGCTAGGATGCAGGAGGCTTAAATTCAACTCCTTGATTCAATAACAATTATTTATATAAAGTAGAACAGCTTCAACAAGAGAGATTGAGAGTACCCCACACCAGAATAGCCCAGAGCCCAGTGGCTAGGATACTCCTGTAGTGTGAAAGATCCACACTCAAATTCCTTCTTCATATCAGACAGAGATATTGAACTGGGTCTCCCACACCTTGGGTGAGTGCCCTAACCACTAGGCTAAAAGTTATGAGGAGGATACCATCAACACTTGTCTCATTTTGCAAATCCATTCTGAAAAGTGAAACGTTTCTATAATGACTAAGAACATATGAGTGGAGAGATCTCATATTCATAGCATGTTCTGCCATAAAGACTTAGAGACACAATGCTCCTTTGTTATACACTCTACATAAATGAAACATCCAAAAACTAAACTGGAAATTGGCCTAAATATACAATAGCTCTGTAAGTTAATTTGAATCTCTTTGCTGTAGTCTTTTCTCATCCCCTTTTTTGCACACCTTTTAACTAAAAGCCTGAAGCCAAATGATTTCCTGCAAGGTGATGAGTACCCTCAACTCCTGTTCTTTCGGGAAGTGCTCGTCACCATTTAATTTTAATCGATTTGGAATAGGATTATTTTTGCACATTTATTGTGCACATATGGTTCTGTATAAGTAATAAACAGAGTACTTTTAGCAATAAAGGGATTGTCAGACAAGTTTTAAGGACATCTCAGAGCACTCACAACTGGGATATATCAAAGGACTCATAAGAAACAAATGTGCACTTTAGTGTCATTATGATTTCACTTACATTATAACTCCAGAGTGGAGAAAATGAACTTTAATCACGCTCCCAATAAAGAAGCTAAAAGATACAGTATACAGCACATTTATGTTTGTTTTAATTTCCCATCAACATACTAATCTTTATCAAAGTGAAATGTTTTCCTAACCAATTGCCAATAATGCCTTAGTCAGTAAATGATAAAGCTAACCGGCCTGTTTTGTATATCTGGTTCCCTGTGGATCTGCAAAAGAATCCTGCCTGGCTGTCTACAAGTCAAATACTGCAGTTATATCATCTGCACATAACAACCTAAGGATACTGCAGAACAAGTGAAAGGAGAAGGAGCAAGAGTTGCTCTCTCTTACACCTCTGTGTTTGGTGGCAGTGCCACATAATCTATCAACACTGTAAATCAAAATTATATATGTTTTTTAAAAGTTAAGATTTTTTTCTTTTGACCATCTAATGCACATGACACAGGAATATCACCAATAAGCCTCACATTCACAGGTAAGCTGTATTCAGATATGCTACCCGGAAATCGCAAATATTGAGATTAAGAATCTGTCAATTGATGGATGAACTATGTCCAGCTGTTTTAAATTTATCTTTTCTACTTGTGTTAAGATAGTTCCTTCCTCTTGAACTGAATTAAAGCCCCATGACAGAACTTTACAAAAGAGCCTGGCAGAGATGATTTGTTGGAATTAGCACTTTTAACTTTCACTGTAATAAATGTCTCACTGCTGCATCAAACTGTAGAAACATAACTTCTCTTTGAATGATTAGTAGTTGGGCTACTTTGTTAGGATCCAAGGGGTTCTGAAGGCTATCAATCATTTTTTGTAGCTCTTGAAGTTCAGTTTCTATAATTTCCAAGACAACAATAAATCCATCAAATTAGGCAACAGGAAACACATGCTAATATGTATGGGGCAAATCATCTATTTTAACCCAAGTCTCTTTTTTGTCACCATGAGAACTGTCCTTCTGGAACAAAAATGTTTTTCTCGTCTTCGGACATTATTGTCCGCAAAAACAGGCTATAGGGAAGAAGTTATGGCAACTGAAGGATTATGGGGACACAGTCTAGGCAGGAAGAGAGACACAAGGCATAAGGAATAAAAAGTATTCCTCTTAAAAGAATAAGCTGTTTTAAGCTTCTTAAAAGAATGGCTCTATTAGCATTCTCTTGTATATCAGAAATTGTTATCATCAATGAGAAAAAAGGTTGATTTAGTCCTTTTCCTATTGAGGTCAATTGTAATTTTGCCAGTGACAGATTCTGGGAATAGGATCTGGCTCTGCGCTTTTAGATTATTCACCCTGGTCATCCCAACTCAGCCTTCATTTATGGCCCTGCTCCAAAAGCATTGTTCTGGGCCATCAGCAGCTATATGAAGTGTCATGAGCGACAACCGGCAGTTGGAGTCTGCCATGTCTGTGTCCTCCCTCTCTTCTTCCTCCTGCATCTAAAGCTCTGTCAGGTGCTTTTGGTGAGCCAGAAAACGCCACTGATACATCCACTTGCATCTTATGGAAGCTCTGCCTGTTTTCTGACCCAAGACTGAAAGTGCCATGGCACGTTATGCAACTGCTTTGCTAAAAGATAAAATTCTGCTTTTTTAATCCGCTGGTCAAAGACAAAATTATTATGAGCTAACCAAGCAAGCTGTAGCAACATTCTCTGGCAAGCAGGAGGCCAGATGCAATGTTTTTTCCTACCTTGCCTGGTAGGGATTGAGTGCTGCAGGAGGTGACAGCCCTCATCCCTTGGTATGGTGCATTGCAGTATTCTGGCAGTCTATCATCAGTGAAAGTAAGGGAGTGCAAAAAATAAGAATTGGACTTTCTGATAACTTCACACTCTAGTTCAACATGTGCCATCTTTCAGATACCTTTGTCTTTCCTTCTCTCTTGGAATTTTTCACATATTTGTATTTGTTATCAAATAAATCTGCATGAAATATCCTATTTACAAACAGAATAAATCATTCAGATTATTCAGAACAAAATCATGCAAACATAATCCACATCAAATTGTCATAGTATCATGGAGGGTGGGCCCTTTATATGATAAAAATCAAAGCATAATTCTTTAAACTAGCACTGTGAATGTTTTTGTTCTAAAGCTGGACACAGACTCTAAAATGCCCATCTCCTGCAATGATGCATTCCTTCATAAGAACCAAGTCTCTCACCGAGGAGCTGAAGAATTTAAGCTGTGATAAAAAGGAAGCACAATTTTTACATGGCCATGTGTTCTGAGATATATTTCCACTGTAGAATGGGGTTTTGGGATATAAGTGTCAAACATTTTCTATAACTGTTGAGCAATCCACACTGCTCCTCTTCCGATAACTGGTGATGCTCAAGCAAGGATAAGAATGGAGATAAAGCATTATGGTGCTACTTCTCAGTTAGAGGAAAGTTTCTGGGCTGGTGACAGATCAAGCCTCTGTATTAGAAACAAAAGGAGGTTTTAGGCCAAAGAACAGAGTAAAGCCAATAAGTCACTATGGTATTCACTCAACAGAGCTGCTTCCTGCATGCATGTGAAGTGATGTCTTCTGACTGTAAAGCCAGACTGATATTCTACTACTTTTTACTTGCATTAACACTGCAGATCTCACAGGAAGAGAGCTGGATCATAATCTGCCACATGCATCATCATCAGAATTATTAACTGTCAGTAGCAGAATTTCTAGGCTAGAGTCCCCTGATTTACACCAGTATAAGCCAGATGAAATTTCATGGATGTCAGACACAAACCACTCTCACATCAGTTTGAGAGGAGAATCTCTTGGTGGTAGTGCTGAGTGAGCCAGAAAGATTTTAGTTTGCCTTTTGGATTCTAGTCTGACCTCACAGCACTGGCAGCTGGGAAAGTTACCATCTCACTTGTAAACTGAGCAGACAGGATCAAAAGTTACTCGGGAACATTTTTGCACAGATGATGCCATATTTACAGAAAGACCTTTCAGTGAAGAATCTCATTTTACAAGATCTATGGCATGGTTGTAAGACTGGTTCTTAATATGCTAGGATACATACCAAGGTAGAGTGAAGGGTAAGGAGATGATTTCTTGGACAACAAAGAAGGGTCTCAGTTAAAGCCTGTAGATTTGGACGTAAAGAAGGTTGGGACTATCTGCCTGAGGCTTCTCCTCTTATCTTTTCCCCAGGAAGAACTGCAATCCTCATGTCATTCCATAATACCATGTGACATCACAAAAAAAAACCCCAACCCCCAACCAAACAGGCTTTATTATTCTGAATTTTAGAGGTGCTAGCTGTAAAAGGCCCTGTGCTTGTGTCAGGATAATTATGCACACTGCCTTTGTGGATTTTTCTTCACAAATAAGGCCATGTAGCCATTTTGTCTTACTCTGTTTAATACAGAATTCTATTGTATTATATTGTGCAGCACAGCCTGTCCAACTTTCTTGTTTCTGACCAACACCTATTTATCATATAGCAGCCAAATCCTCCTGAATTAACCAGTGCACTTTCCTGTAATCTCTGGCTTTGGGGATATTATTGTGCTAATATTTGCTCTTGACTAGGATTGAAAGACTGACACACCACACACCTCCGGACATTATCAGGAGTTTGTCTTAATTAAAGGGCATTTGCTGTTCACTGGCTTTGAGGCCAAATAAGTTCAACCCCATCAGCAGAAACATCATTTCACATTGTGGGAGACACATGACAGGAAAACAATTTGGCCATCCCAAAAAGTTTTTAAAACGTAATTATTGCTTATTCTGAAATTAGATTTATATAACCTGCATGGTAGGAGGAGGAGGAACATCTAAGTAATCAAAGTACAGGATTGGTAGACAGATATGCTTTTTCTGGCTCTGCCACAGAGTTGTTTTGTCTCTTGAGCAGGATATTTAATTCCCTTGATACCTTGTTTTTTTCATCTGTAAAATGGGAACAATGCTACTAACCTTTACTAGAGTGTTGGTGAGGTCACATTCATGCATGTTTGTAAGAGACTTTGAGATCACAAAATGTTGTAGTGAAAAGTACTGAAGGCATTTGATATTAGGACAATTTAATGGCTTTAAATCTTGATATGTAAAAATATGGGGTGGGTAAAAAAGGTATTTTCTGACACTAATACTACATATTTAGGGTAAAAGTGTCTCCTTTTTTGGTTGAAAGGTTTTCTGAGCCTGCTCTGACCACTGATGGTGGTGATTTATTTGTTCCTTACCAATCCTTTCATTCCCTCCCCAGTCTGCAGTCAGAGGTTCTGGATTTAGGGAATCAAAACAGTTTGGGGAGTTTCCTAATTGAGCAAAGCTGAAGAGGCAGGAAACTATGTCATGAAGTGATGCCACAATCTGCAGACTCTGCTTAAGCGCTCTGTAAGCAGCCTGCAGATAAAACAAACATTGGGAGAATGATAGACAGAAAATGTGAAGAAAATACATAACAAGAACATATATTTATGTATCTTCATTATTGGTACCTTGAGGCCAATGCTAGACAAACATAGAAGAGAAGACTGCCTCTTCCATGAAGAGCTTACAATTTACAATGTTAGATTATACTACTGCATTTTAGGGCACCAAGAGTCTTGAATGAGTGTCTTTTTGTACTGTTTCTATTTAAACAGCTTTTGCCCCCATGAAAAAGATAACTAGATCAAGAGCAAATAAGAAATTTGTCAGAAGCACAGAATTTGTATTTTCCCTCCTCATATTTCAAACCCCCACTTTCCTCTTAGCCCCACTGCTTCAGCCAACAGAGAAGGGCAAAAAAATGATTAGGGTTTGGAATGGGTCCTATATAAAGAGAGATTAAAAAGACTGGGATTTTTCATCTTAGAAAAGAGGAGACTAAGGAGGGTAGCGCACAGTCAACCTGTGGAACTCCTTGCTAGAGGATGTTGTGAAGACCATGACTTTAACAGGGTTCAAAAAAGAACTAGATAAATTCATGGAGATTAGGTCCATCAATGGCTTTTAGCCGGAATGGGTAGGAATGGTGTTCCTAGCTTCTGCTTGTCAGTGCCTGAGAATGGAGGACAAGAGGGATCCGTTCTGTGATTATCTGTTCTTTTCACTCTCTCTCTGGGGCATCTGGCATTGGCCACTCTTGGAAGACAGGATATTGGGCTAGATGGACCTTGGGTCTGACCCAATATGGCTGTTCTTATGTACTTACCTGCCTCTCCTCACTCCAAGTGCCCTCCTTCCTCCTATATGGTCTCCCCTCAGTCCCACAGGGGAGAGGTAAGTTTTTAATAGTATGTCCAAAAGTCATGCATGCTGTTCCCTACGCATTTGGAGTCATAGAAGGAGAGACAGGGGATGGGGGAGGGAGATCTGTGCACAGCAGGGGAAAGTTTGGGGCATGCAGGCTTGTCTATAGGAGAGAGGATACAACATGGCTGGTTTCAGTAAAGATCCAAACTAAGCTGCATTACTTTGCAATCTTTTTATCCTTTGCTTCTGTGTCTCAGACACAGGTTACCACCTTTTTTTCAGGAAAAAAAAAAGATTACTTTTTTCAGAAAAATTCCGAACACACATCTGAAGGAGTGGGCTGTGCCCACGAAAGCTCATATCATCATCTACATGTTTTGTTAGTCTACTTGTTGCTTTTTAAGTTTTTCACCTTTTTTATTAATGCCTGTTACCAGACACACCACTTTACATGCTAAGTGTAGCGGATATTCTAAATAGCACACTGCAGTTTGTGTATCTCACAGTGCTAGTAATCTCTAAAGACAAACAACATTTCAGGGTGTCTGAGAAATGTAGTCTGTCCTCCACATTCATCTATATGTGTTGATGAAGAAAAAAAATTCTCTCTTAAGATTTGTAAATACCAACCTTTTCTGGCAGCATTTTGAACATAATCAGCACCCCAAAAGGGTGAGGAATGAACCACAAATTGAGGAAGACTTCCCCATCTGGAGAAAACAAACAACGTGGTCGGGGCTGAAAAGACCTGAGTTATATGGAGAAATGATAAGAAATGATAACTTTCCTGTCACTTTGGAAAGTTACAACTAAATAAAAGTCTCTGAAATAGTTTTTAAAACTTAAGTATTACAATGTATCATTTAAAACCTAGGCAAAAAGAAACCCTCTTGTTAACTCAGGCAAAAATGTCATTTGATTTTGAGATTTATTTCCCCAAATTTGGAACAGCTAGAAGTAAACAAATTTCAGCGATCAAATGACTGCTAAAGGCCAGATTCAAAAGCCCATTGAATCTTTCCTTTGATTTCAGTGTCTTTCAATAAGGCCTTATAGTGTGCCAATCTAGAAGACCAGAATGCTCAGCAAAAAGTTTCTCTGAACCAAATACACAACTGTTACTTATACCAAATGGCCTCGCTCGATCAGAATGATGCTGTTTATTCAAAAATAATAAGCCAGGGGCCAATGAAAGAGCAACACATGACAGAAGGGACAAAAAATAATTATGAGAGCTGGATGCCCATTCATGCAAGGTGCTAAATGGCATCTATATTCATTGATTTTCATGAACTGAAGACATCTGACCCCTCACAAGAGGCACTTTGTAAGATTAGCCCGTTGATTCTTAGGCAAAAGTGGCAAACTTGAGAGGAAAAAGTATTCAGCCTTGGCATAAGATGGCATTGTCTTGCCTCATGGCTGTTTCTGTCTGTCTTGGAAACAACACAAACAGGCTCAAAGGAGTCACAGCCCGGTTTATAAGGAGTTGGCCCAACGTGGTGATGAAATGTTATAACCTGGAAGAACCATCAGAGAGCTTCAAGGTTCTATGATCCACCTTCCCTTGGTAAACAAGAAAGGTAAAACTTGGATAATATAACTTCCTTCTTTCAGAGTAATAGGTAGTGCTACAACAGTGAATAAGAATTAAAAGCCTATAAAGACTATTTTTTTAAATTCCTATCCAACTTTCAGTAGGCAGCCCCACTTTCATCTCACATGTTTAACTCCAAAGTTAGAGCATGCATAAATAATTGTTTTGTTTTTCCACATTTCTTGTCTCAATACACATGTAAATGAATTACAATATTGAACTAATTTAGTCTCAGATGAGAGGTTTTAAACTCAGTGAGGGGTTTACATTTGATTTACATCAAAGTGAGTTTATACTTATTAATTATTATTGTGATTAAAGAGAGAGGTCAAACAAAAAGAACAAGTAGCATCTGTGTGGGGGTGGAGTAATGAACGGCTAACTTCACTGTGTTGTAAATGAGAGAATTACCTTTGGGTAGAATTTGTTTAACCAGGTGTTCATTATCTACTTTGCATAAGGAACGATAAGAACAAACTGTACATGAGGAAACTGCACTTTATCAGGTGACATTGCTATTTACTTGCTTTATTTGTTTCTCCATTTTACACCATTTTCTGGAAGCATATCAGCAGGGAGAGACTAAGTACAACAGCTGCAGTTCATCCCAAAGCAATGCTCTCCGTAGTGAGCATGCTCCCGTACCATGGATGTTTGTAAATTTAGTCTCTCCATCGAAGGGGTCAGTTTCCCCCTCTGCAATGCACACATAGCTCCATTTAATTTTAAATGGTGTTTTCTCCATGGTTGTGTTAAGGAAACAATGCCCTGCCCCAAGAGGTCAGTGTCATTTAGCTCTGCAGTAGTGTAGTATGTTAATTTTCAGAAAGAAAGAAAAAGACATTCACACAGCATCCAAATGAAGCCATTTGCCCTGAAGATACCTAGGAAATTATTCAGAACTGAATCATCCTAGCCCCTTTTCTCCCCACATGCACACAAACACAACAGAAGGAGCCAAAGCACAGTTTAAGCTTAGATTAAAAATACTAGGTAAAACAGACTTTCTATAATATAAACAAATACCAATGTTTCCCCTTCCTCCTCCTTTCTTTGTCTTCGCACAGTAGGTGTCATAAATTATTTTTAAAGAGACAAGTTGGATGAGGTAATATCTTTTATTGGACTAATTTCTGTTGGAGAGAGAGAAGCTTTTCAACCACACAGAGCTCTCATTCAGGTCTGGGAAAAATTATTCAGCGCTCAATGTTTGACTATGTTAGATAAATTAACAGAATTATCTAAGCATTTGTACATTTCCTGTCTTTTAACAGGGAATACTGCTAATACTCAGGTAACATAATCCAGTTACTAAAGACAAAATTGTAAAGACTGAGGATAATCACTTAATTATCCTTTTTTTTTTTAATGTCACCTGCTCCAGAGACTCACTAAAGTTAATAGGAGTCTCCACTGATTTTAATGTGGTTTAGGATCAGGCCATTTGACATCTTTCCTTCAGGTATTTTTCCCCAATTTTTATCCCTTTGGACTAATTGAATAATTCTTCTATAGTTGTTCTTTTTTCTCTCTGAAACCCTCTTTTGACTCTTAGGGAATTCTGTGCCAAAAAAATAAAAATCCTGCACACAATATTTTAAAATTCTGCAAAATTCTGCATATTTTATCAAAATGACACTATATAAACACGCCAATTATTTTGGTAATTTATTTCAAATATTTGTCAGCAACTACGTCTATAACAGTATGGACAATAACAAAAAATTCTCATAGGAGTACAGAGTTAAAGAAACCCCTCTGACAACCCAGTTTCTGTTTCTCTGCCCACTTCTCTCCCAGCCACTCCCCCTTCCAACTCAGACATCCATACCCCCTCGCTCCCAATGCCCAGTTGCATGGACCCCTGACCCAGACATCCACACCCTATCTCTTCAAGAGCCTCACTGCAGGGATATCCTGGTCCAGACATCCGCAGTCCCTCTTCTTTCTCCTAGAGCCCAGCCGAGGGGCACTGCTAGCCCTGACACTCACATTCTCTCTCCTCCATAATCTAACTGCATTCCCTCCCTGCCTGCACTGACATCCCCATTCCTGCCCCCACCCAAGCACAGAGATCCAGAGGGAAAAACAGCCTGATACTTGGTCCCAAGTTTGTATGGAATTTCTTGCATGCCACTGCCTTCTTTCAGGGCATGGCAGGAACTGCAGCTCCTAGGGACCCTCTAACTCCGTCCCACTCCCCCTAGCAGTGTCTTCTATTTGTAAATGGGGGAGCCGGGCTCTGGTGTGTCCAGTGGCCCCTACTGGCATTCAGCAGCTCTGCAACACCAATTCTTCAGGGAAAAAGAAATTCCACATGGAAAAGGAGGTTATTTACCTACAACTGAAGGTTCTTTGAGATATGTGGTCCCTATTTGTATTCCATGTGCTGGAGCAGCAAGTCTTTCAGTAGCAGTGTCCATTGGGTTGCTTTACATCACAACAATCTCCATGCAAGGTTGTAAGAGTCTGTGTGGAGTGAGGCACCTTCAGTCTCTTTATTACTGCAGCAGAGAGTGTCTACATCAAAGGGAAATACAGTCAGGTATTGGAATGCAAAGAGCGACTACACATCTCAAATAACCTCCAGTGACAAGTAATTAATTTCTCCTTCTTCTTATGATGGTTCCCATACATAGTCCAAATATGTGTGAGCATGGGGCAATGATCATCTTGGAGATGGGTGCAAGGATGAAATGGGTAAAGCCAGCTGCTGGACAGCACGGTGCACTGGTTGATAGTGTACTATGCCATGAAGATGTGGATAGAGTGTCATATTGATGCACAGCAGACCTCATGCTAGGGCACATCTGCCAGGGAGAAAGAGGTTGTCACTTGCACCTGCATAGAGTACACTGTGATTCTGCCAAGTGGTGTTGCATCGGTGCATGCATATCATTTTGTAGTGCACTTAGAGATCCGATTGGATATATTCTATGAGGAGATGGCCTGTCCACTCAAACATGCCATGATGGTAATGAAGAGGCGTGGGAAGGTGCAAAAGGCCAGTGCTCTGCAGACATCCAGGGAGTGTAATGTCCTATCCAGGTGAGTAGCCTGGAGTTTAGGATAGAAGATAGAGATGGATGGCCTGGTTGAGATGAAACTTAGAGTTCACCTTAAGTTCCTCCCAAAGGTTAAGGCACTCAAAGACTCTGTCCTTATGGAAAAACTGTACAAAGGAACTCATCCATCATGGCTGCCAGTTTGCTGACCTGCTGGGCAGAGGTGATGGTCACCAGGAAGACGATTTTCTTAGATAAGTGGGCCAGCAAGGTTTTGGCCAGGGCTTCAGTGGGAAGCTGGAAGAGGGCAAACAGCACAAGGTTGAGGTCCTAGGAGGTAATGGGTAGGGCACTGTCAGCACTGACAGTCCAGGATCAGATTCTACAAGAGGTTGGAGTGCTTCCACCATGTAGAACTTGCAGAGGTGCTGAAGTGGAGTCCTCGGGAAGGACTTTCAGATATCACAGTAGGTTACAAGATGCATCTTGCCTAGACAACGGAAGCAGCATGTGCACTTGTCATTCATGAAGAATGAGCCAAGGCACAAGAAGCAATTCTTGAACCCTGGAACACGGAGTATAATATCCAAAGTGTCAGGGCTATTATATATACTAAACTAAAATATTTACAGAGTACAAAGAAAAAGGAAACAGAACTACCTAGCAGCCTACAGCAGATCATTGTTCTTACACAGCATAGATGTCTGAAGAAAGGATTCTGACTCCAACCATGAAGTAATAGGGAACCAAGGGCCTGTTGGCCTGCATGGCCTTTTATAACCTCATACAGAGCAATGGCAACATAAGGTGACCATCCGGTCAACAAACCCAGCTGATGAAAGACTTCCAGCTCTGGTGCATGGCACACCTGCACACCCACATTTGGAATACATATAGGAACCATCACTAAAAGAACATTAATTCTATGCAAATTCTGCATTGCACAGAAATCCACTAGAAGTAGTCTCGTCTTTTATTTGGATTATGCCCTATATTCATTTTTTACTGTGTGTTCTCTCTCTTCCATCCCCATCATGCTCTTTTATTTGATTCCTATTCCTCTTCCATCCTCTCCACATTTTTTCATCCAACTGCAAGTCCTCCTGTGAGGAGACATTAGAGTGCACATCCTGCTCACCCTTCAAGCATTTGGCCAGTACAAATACAGGTGATAGGATTATTTGAGAGGATAAGACGACGCTAGAATTAATTACCTGAGGCAGTCAGGCTGCCAAGCTAGGAGGTGCATGAAAAGGGGCCCAAGAAGTAGGGCTGTCCTTACCAAGACTGCTGCATAGGGCACCCGAAAATTTGCGGCACCTCTGAGTTTTAATGACTACCCATCCACTTCTTCCTAACCCTGTTCTGAGGCTGCAGCAGCTTTTGGTGAGTCTAACGCCAGAGAGAAGCTAGTGAACTTGAAGGTGAAAAAGCTTGCCAAACCTATCAGCAGAACTTTGAACCTGTGAAAGAGTCATTCAAGTGGGAATGAAGCCATTTAACAGTCATTTGGAACCCCTGGGTATTTACAGTCACTTTCTAAATTTACTGTGTTAGTTTACAGGACTTGAGTTTAAAATTAACTTTTAAAATATTTCATTAGTATGTTGCTGACGACTATAAAAATCACATCTGTAAAAATCGTCATCATTCCCCCCTTTCCCTCAGGTTGCCGTCGAGCATAGGGGCACCAGTTTTACAATACTGAATAGGGTCCCATAAATCCTAAGGATGGCCCTGCCAAGAAGTCCTTAACTAAAGGATTGATTTTTCTTCTATCTTTTCACCACAAGCTACATTTCATAGTGGAAAGAGATGTTGTGTAACAAATCCTCCACTATCTCCAACTATTTTTGAAGTGCAAAGCTAAAAAACTAATACACCAATAATGACTCACTTCTTGGATGGTGGAAGGGAGTCAGCCCAAGAGGCATCAACCAATACCTTATTAACATGCACTCTGTCATGAGTTATTGATTTAATAGCCCAGGGAGGGCTAAATGGCCAAATCTTTCAACAGCATAAACAGTATTAGACAAGTCTCTCCTGCAGTGTGATGGATGTTTTAAAACTATTCTGCAGACTCTCTCTCTCCACTAGATATCTGCATTTAACCCCAAGAACAGCAACTAGTATGTAGTATGAACTGCAGAAGCATAGACACCACTGTAGAACTGTGCTCATCCGGCACTGATGTGTTTGATTTAATCTTTGCAAACCAGCCAAGCTAAGACAGTCAACCAGAATTGTTAAGTGGTTAGCTTGTGTTAGTTCTTAATCCCAATGGGTTCAGGGATGAAACTAGAGCTTGTACTCTCAGATGTTAACAGGTTTCACTGAACACAGTAAAACAACTTTTGCTAAACTGAGTTAAAGATTTAATTTCAGACTGGAAATAAGGGTTAAATTATTAAATGACAAGACTAATTAACCACTGGGAGACACATGATAAATTGTTCCATCAATCAAACTCAATCGTTATGAAAGTTGGTTGGAACGCTACCAACTCAACAGCCATTGAAAGTGCAAACAGCTCTTTGTGTAGACTCTTAGGTCAGGAAGGATACTATCTATTGACTTTGATTCTTATCTGCTTCATTTTAACTACTCAGTCTTCAGATACTTACTGATTCCCTCTAGCTCCTGGTCTTCCAACCCCCCTTCCTTTTTTTTCCCCTCCTGCTCTCCCCTTCCCCTCTCCTATTTAATTTTGGGTGCGCACATCCTAAACTCATAACTCTGGTCATCTGAAGAAGTGTACTGTGCCCACTAAAGCTCACGATACCATCTACATGTTTTGTTGGTCTATAAAGTGCTACCCAGGGCCGGCTCTAGGCACCAGCAAAACAAGCAGGTGCACATTGCCAGGGGCGGCATTCCGGCCAGCAGGAGGAGGAGGGCAGCGAGGAGCCCGCGGGAGGCTGCCCCAAGTGGGAGCCCCGCACCCGGCTGCTCGGAGCCTGTGTCTGGCCCCGAGGTGCTGGAAGTGCAGGGCAGGGCAGGACAGGGCACTGGGAGGGCGGGGCGCCTGGCCCCGGCGCAGGGCATCCACAGCTGGTGACGCTGAGCCCGGCGGGGCAGGCCACGGCCATGGGGGCTGCTCCCAGCAGCCGGCTCACTGGAGCGGAGTTCAGGGGCTCAACAGGCGCTGGGGCTCAGCTGCGGCGGGGTCCCATCCCCTGACCGGGAAGCCCCACAGACACCACCCCGAGCTAGGAGCCCCGTGCCTGGCTGCTTGGAGCCTGTGCCTGGCCCCGGGGCACTGGGAGCTCTGTGTGGGCAGCCCCAAGGTGCGGCCCCTGCTGGGAGGGCAGTGTGGGGCGGCCGCGGCTGGTGAGGCTGAGCCCGGCGGCCCCTTCTTCACCTTCATGAGTGTGGCCCCCCCGCCCATGTACCCCCCCCCAGCCAGCCACTCCCCTTCCTGTGCGCCCTCCCTGCAACTCCCCTTTCCACAGCCCCCCCGCCTGTGTTCTCTCCCCTGCAACTCCCCTGAC